>CM014088.1:7971535-8519035 GCA_004119915.2 Collichthys lucidus | reverse complement strand
AATGTTTTTTTTAATGAATTTTTGCCTTTTTTTTGTAAGAATGTTTTCTCTATAGTGATTTACATTTACATAGCTAATTACTGGAAGGAAAAGGCTTTATTTACAGTTGACAAAGCAGACCACTAATAGATTTGTTGAGCCTTCCCTGTGACGGGGGTTCCCAGGGCTCAGCCCCCAGACATCCACATTTTGGATTAAGTGCAACAGACTTTGAGACAATCACGTCCTATGACATGTTACGACCACCCAGCTGTGAAATATTTCCATCATAGGCCAATTTAATCCCTGGTTGACTGCTTTAAATTCACCACCACATGTACTGTATGCCTCTCCCTTACAACAATTAGCCATAATGTAAATTTCTTCAATATGAAATCATTGGTAACATTACTAACAAATGACATAAGACGTGCCAAATGGGTGTGAACATTTTTAAAGTTATATATAATACAGGTCAAGTTAATACAGAAAAGTTCCTTCATGAGGCCCACTGATTGACACACTTTTCACAATGTAACATATTTGTGAACAGCAATGGATGACCCGTCTGAGGGATATTCTGATTAGTTACACCAACTCAGCAAAATGTACAGCTGTGATGCCTGCACACTCAGCACTTTCATGAAGCCGACACATTCACCCTAAATTAGTTTTCCATTGTTAGAGTCACTGCTCACCTTGAAGATGAGGTCCGGACAGCTTCCTCAATAAATTCATATTTTGAAAATGACTGATGATAAGCAGTTATTTAAAGCAACATCCACTACGTGATTTTTACATCAGAGTCTTTCTTTACACCGGAGAGTCCACTATCTTCTAAATGACATTGACAATGACATGACAAATTAAAACCCAATACATTTACTGTATGCTCCAACCATTGTATTGAGCAACACAGGGTAAGCTGAACTCTGCAATGTTCAAAGTTTTTCCTCTGTAGTTCTTTCGGAATCTTTTGGTATAAAATAACACAGACCGCCCAGCCTGCTAGATGTGCTTAGTGGAGTCACTTTTCCTCTCACTGAGTGCAAAAGTGAGCCATGTGGCTAATGATTAAAAACTGGTAGAATTTGGAATCTGCTGTTACGTTCCTTTTTCTGACCCATTTTTTAAACCATTTGAGATTTGAACTTGCTTGGTCCTAAACCCACTTCTTCTTCTAACCATTCATTTCCTGCTCTTATGTTCTCTGCGGAAGTCAGTGAATGTAGAATATTTAAATGACTTTACACAGAGGAAATTAAAAATACAGTTCCATGTGGTGTGGGGAGCAGTTTCAGTCTAACATAGTCAGCTCTCTCACACCTTGAGAAATGGTTTCCTGTCTATACACTGTTTACATCCTTTTTAGCAGTTATTTTTTCAATTGGTTCATTGCTCTCAGATGTGTACTGTGCCTCTGGGCTCCTGCCTTCATTCTGCTGGACTCTGGATACCGCTTTACTGGGAAAAATGGCCCACTTCTCTCACAGAAAAGCAATTCTCATCCATTCCCTTTGCAAAGAAGCTCAGATGACATTTGTACTTTGGAAGAGAAATGGAAGCATGAAGTCCAAGTTCCACACCGAAGGGAGTTGCAAAATACAGTTAGATAGCCGAAGAGGCATCATCCACTCCTCAGTTAATTTTTAAAAGCAGAAGAGTGACACTCAACATTTGATACAATATGTAACACTCTGAAGTGCCTGTTTATTAATCTCTGTGTATAATCAAGTCTGCTGGCATCTATCCATCAGTGGTAAGCCTTACGGTGATATTAAACTGCTCTTTTTGTTTAGCTGAGATTTGAAGTCTTGTTTCCAGGCCACGTGGCCAGGCCAAAAATCCACCATCCTAGTCCAACTTGTTCCTCACAGTCTTTATGCCCAGATCATATCCATAATTGGCTCAACAATCACAATGTCTGTCCCTGCCTTAAAATGATAGAGCTAATACTACATTCACAATAATTCTTCATCTGTAGAAACTTTTCAGGAAGCAATACAAATAATAGCTACAAAGCTCTGATTGCCATGCGATCTGGATTCCTTTTCTGGTTCCTGTTTTTGTTCTAGCTGTGCAGATCTTTTTTTTATTTTACACTGTTTGGAGTAGCATGGCATGACAGAAGTTTTAATAAAATAAAATAAAGGTACAGTCCAGTATGTTTCATACATGTGATACCTCCATCTGCTGTATGACTGAGGCAAACTAGTGGTAATGCAAATATGCAAATAGGCGTACTTTGCACATTATGGGCATGTAATGGATTTCACTATGCATGGCTGGACAATTTGTGTACGGTACAGCCATCTGTAGAGCAGAGTATTCTGATATTTTATGTTTTTATAATGTTGTATATTGTATTTATCTGAATTAGTTTTCAGTTTGGTTGTTGTTTGCTTTCACAATTTTATTTTGGTCTGCACCTTGTTATATTCAACATGCATGAAACTAGTAATGCCTTGACTCTACTGTAACATATAATGCAAATATTTTCTCTACATCTTCTTAAAGTAGGGGTACTACTCTACTGAAAGTAAAAATTGTTATTATTTTTGTAGTTTTTTTTCAGTGACATCACCTCACAATCATATGTTACCATACCTTTGAGTTACTGTATGTCATCATACATTCAAAATTAATATATCATCCAAAATACTCAAAATACTCAATGGTACTATGCTCAATGTTCTCGTAAAATCTAAATAAATCTTCACGAAACTTTATACATCTGTACTCTGCCTGTATGTTATTGTAACATTAACTGTTCTGTGACCAGTCCAGATATCCAGTTGATGCTCTGAGCGCTTTGAAAGTTTGAATTTCTGAACAGAGTTCAAATTTTCTGCATGTGATCCCACAGTCAACTTGATTTCTTTCTTCCTGCTGCTTTCAAGCCATACTGTGAATTTAGTGCATACATATTGTAAGTAATCTGTGTACTCGGAAAGTGGGTGTATGCCAAGTGTGCAGTCTGTTGGTAAGTGCCTGGGGAGAGGCTGAGGCAATCAAGCATAAGACTGCAGTCAATTCTTATTTAGTCAAGGCAGTGTAGGACACCTGTGATGTCCAGTGCAACTGCTTGGTCTCTCCACCAGAACCCGGTGGCAACGCTGCAGGCCTGATATGATGGTAGTTAAATAAAGTAGATATGGGTATGACTATAATAGATATTACTTTTGTTTGACAAAGTCCTAAACTAATAGAAAGCACAACATATGATGCAACAAAGACAGAGAAACTTTGTATTTCAGAAACGTTCTCCATGATCAGAGAGTGGTTGAGAAATCATGCATCCCTTAAAGGTTATGGAGCAGAAATGCTGCATTTGCCTGTCATTTCACTTTTCCCTATTTCAGAGGATTCGAATCACCAATATTCATTTTACTTTACTTGTCTACCCCCAATTTACTATGTATCATGTATTTCTTTGGCAAACATAAACATTAATTTCATGTTGTATGGATGAACAGACCTGAGAAGTCCATCCTGCCCTGAACATGGCAAACAAATCAACACCATGTTTTACTGCTATCAGTAGCCCCTATTTGTGTAGCAGTATGGCTTAATGAAGTCTCTGTGCTGTCATATGATGACTACCATCTCCATATTGAGGTGGGTAGAACCCAAGGATAAGACCGTACTGTCTGCAGTTTGAGTTAGACTGTCTACAGCAAAGTCATGGCATCGGTGTGTATTAGTGTGTAGGTTATAGACTGCAAAGTAGAATGTATAATTCCACTGCACACACACACACAGACACCTCAAAGCCTATAATAGATTAGAATCTTGTTAAAAACAGAGTGAACTGTTTAAAGTTCATTTAAGGCGTTTAGTTGAGTAAAAAGGTTTAACAATTCCAGCAGCTTTTATTAAAAGCAATGACGTTCTAAAAACAAACTCCATAATTATCCCACAACTTTTTCACATGCCTTTTAGGATGTAGCTGGCTATATAGGCTTTAGAAAAAGAGCATGTATAAATTATCAATCAACGTTCTTTTAATAAAGGGATTATTACTTTGGCTGGCAACAATAGGTAAAAATCAGAAATGATCATTGCAAGTTCCCAAAACTCAGCATAATGCCTTTGTTATTGACAGATCCTTAAGCCATAACTCAGGCTAATGATAACATTTTTTAGCATTGCAGAGGATATTTAGCTAAAATGTAAAATTCTTATAGATGCTTGAAAAGTCTTGGATGTAAATCTTGAACAGGAGATTGGACGAACTGCAGTAACAAATTTAAAACCCATAAGTAGAGTAAAAACCAGAGATGCTGAACAGGCCTTCAACTGGAAAAACTGCAGTCTCCACACAGGTTTCTTATTCATTGTCTGCCAGGTATGGCAGCAGGTTATGCATATCTGACCAAAACCATCATCTTCAAATCATTTTAAAAGTTAACCAATTTGTTTAAAAAAACATCTTCCATGCTACTTTAATATCTAAATCCTTAAAACTAGAAAAAACACTCCAACACAACATGAAAGCAGGTTATCACAGCGCGTAGCATGACCAGCAGCATATACAGTTGTCAGATGGCATCAGCTCAACCAGGTCCAGACACTGGGCTATGCCAGGCTGTACACACTCCCACAGTCTCTGGAGGCAGTTCTGCTAAGTGTATTTTTAGACAATGCCACCTTATAAGCACAGCTGGGTCGCATCACATCTGTGTAGTTTAAGTGGAGCCCTCTCCCATCAAGGCAATGTGCCCTTTTACCAGGAGCCTAAGGTCGCCTGCAGATCCAACATAGATTTATTGTGACATTTGAAAAAACAAAAGTGTGTGAGGCTCATCTGTGTTTGATCACAAATTTTGTCATCCTGCTTCAAAAGCCAAACCACAGTCAGTGTACCGCAGGATGATTTAGAAATTTTAAATCCAAACGAAAATCAAATTTGGCTTTTTGTTGTTTAAAAAAAAAAAATGTAATCATGTTTTTGCAATATATTCTTACTAGTTTTCTATTATTAAAATAAAAACAGGTCTATGTTCCTGCAGGTTAATGTGCTGTGGCTGAATAGCTAATGAGCTCTTTAGCATACAAAATATTATGTTAGCAGCACACTTTTATTTAGGGAATGTCTGTGTGGTGGCTCATTCGACAAGTTATGGTGTAGAAAAAGACACGTTTATGTTTGTTTTGTCAGACTCTTGTGTGGTATAGCAGGCTGCCCTCTAACACAGTGTGACCATCTGCTCTGCCTATAATATAACACTAACAACCATTTACATAGATAGATATCGTAACAGTATTCTATTAAATAATGCACAATTATGCCATCGTGAAACAAAAAAAAAAAAAAAAGAAATGAGAAAAGAAAAGAAAAGCCCAGAAACATATTCACCACATAAATCTTACTTGTTAGAGTAAACTGGATAATAAAAAAAAAACTGGAAATTACATTTTCAGTCCAGTGCTAACTTTTAGTGCCAAATCAAGAAGTAATGGGCCATGGGGGACTTCCGGTTTGGTGAGCATGTGAGAGCGGCGTAGTCCCCACCTCCCATAACTCAACTCATATTTTTCCTACACCCTTAACGACCCAAGTAAGAACTGATGCCTCACAAACTCAGTATAACACCAGGAATAATGTCAAAAGCAACGAAACTGTCAAAGAAGGGCGAGAGTGAAGCTTTGAGTGCCTGCGCTAACACATACTAACTGGCATCAAAGACCTGCTGGAAAAACATAGAGCTAGCATAGCGATCTTAAAAAGTCCCTCGCTGCCCTGGAGTAGAGACTGGAAAAAATGCAGACCACGGTGTTAGATCACGGACAATGTATCATCATCTCACTGGAAACCAATGATAATGAATGATACCAATCTTTGACCACAGAACCGGAGATTTTATAATATCTTTGTTCATCTTTTGTGCTGATTTCACAAGTTTTGTAAGAAATAAGTCTTACATGTTATATGATTTACACCATCATTTGACTATGCCTCTGCCTGCTCAGTTCATGGTATTGCTTTGGCAAACTTTCTAACTATCTGATTTGTTATGTAAGCTTTAGAAAAGGATGACTTATCTGAATTTGTAACTTAACCTTTAAAACAAAACACAGCTTTAGACAAATGCAATACATGCTGATTTATTAAACAGGCTCACAAACCTTATGGTTTATGAAATCAGTTTTAATCATTTTAGTTGAATTTTTCTGTACACTTTATTTGTCAAGAACAATCTGTAAAAGATTTCCACACAAAGCTGCTACAGGTCCACCAAGCCAAGTGCAAGTCATGAAATATGTCTCCTAACCCCTGACTAGGTTACATTAATAAGAATCAACTATGGCTTGTTCATAAATGATGTGGAAAGAAAGTAAAAAAGAATGATAAAAGGTTGTTGAGGTCATCGTCACTACAGTCAAAACTTTGTTTTAAGCTTATAGCTGCACCACCAAGAGGTGAAGTAACAATACTTTTATTATTTGAGGTTTAAGATGATTATTTCTACATTAATTGTGCAGTCTTATGAAGACAGGTCATTCAGTGCCTGTTTTACAATGTGTTACTACTAGTGCTGTCAAAATTAACGCGTTAATTTTGTCAATTAATTTTAAACAATTAACGCGTAAAAAAAATTAACGCAATTAACTGATGTGAGAAGATGAAGAAAACAGGATAAGAGAATGGAAAGGAAAGAAGATACAGAGAGGGGGATGAAAGGAATGGGAAGAGAAAAACAATAGAAAGGGAGAAGGGTATAATGGAAATGAACAGGAACAAAAATGAAAGGTATAAAGGAAAGGAGAGGAAAAAGAAAAGTGAAATTAGGGAAAACCAGATGAACAGATGTGGCATGAAATTAGCCTCAAAACCGGCACCTACAAAATGTACTGTATGTGATACTAGCACACAGACCTAGGAGAGGGGGCATTTGAATAGACAGCTCCTGATGTCTGCTCCTCTGATTGGTTCAATACTGTCCTTTAATTGGATGTTTGGTTTGGTCACTGACAGAACAACGACCATTTTCATGGCGAAGCGAATGAGTTTTACAAAAGGTGAACATCTTTAGGAGATCCTATTTTAATGTGTTATGTGTAGGATTTAGTGACATCTAGTGGTGACATTGCAGATAGCAGATAGCTGAATACCCCTTTGTTCAGGATTTGTCCTTTAATGTTCATATAAATTTCAAACAAATTTTGAGGACTGCATTCTTCCACTTACGTAACATCGGCAAAATCAGACACATTGTGTCTCAAGTGGATGCAGAACTAAAACTAGTCCATGCATTTGTTACTTCTAGGCTGGACTATTAATAATAATATTAATACATTTTATTTAAAAGCGCTTTTCAAGGTACTCAAAGACACTTTACAAAAGAAGATCATCAAATCATCAAAACAATATAGGATAGCACACTAAGAACACATTAGAAGGCTCTGTCGCCCCAGGTTCGTTGCTTAGTCCTGGGTGGAGGAGTCCGGAGGTTTGCATCAGATGAATGGAGACTGCGGGATGGATTGTGGGGCCTAATTATAGAGGGCTTTGTGTGTGAGGAGGAGGATTTTGAACTGAATACGCTATGGAACTGGGAGCCAGTGGAGCTTCTAAAGGACTGGAGTGATGTGATCATGGGTGCAGGTGTGGGTGAGCAGACAAGCAGCAGAGTTTTGGATGTACTGTAGTTTATTTAAAGTTTTGGATGGTGTGCCATAGAGGATGCTGTTGCAGTAGTCAATTCTGGAAGTGATGAAGGCGTGAATGAGGGTTTCAGTGGCGGAGAAGGAGAGTGATGGGTGGGCTATGTTCTTGAGATGAAAAAAGGCAGTTCTGGTGATTTGGTTTTTGTGATGTTCAAACGAGAGGTTGGTAGGGGGATTTGGGGCCGATGGTGATCATGCCTGAATTGTTACAGGACTCAAGGCGGGAGAGGTAAATGGTGTGGTTTATGGTGTCGAAAGCTGCAGTGAGGTCCAGGAGGATGAGGATGGTGAGGTGGCCGGAGTCTGCGGAGAGGAGGATGTCATTGGTGACTTTGTGACTGTGTTGAGAACGGAAACCAGATTGAAATGGGCAGGCTGCTCCAATAAGTCTCTTAGGACTTTGCAGTTAATTCGGAATGCTGCTGCACGTGTTCTGACAGGAACCAAGATCAGAGATCACATCTCTCCCATTTTGGCTTCCTTGCATTGGCTACCTATTAAATCTAGAATAGAATTTAAAATTCTTCTCCTTACTTACAAAGCTCTTCATGGTCAGGCACCATCTTATCTAAAAGAGCTCATAATACCTTACTACCCCTCTAGAACACTGCGCTCTCAGGACACTGGGTTCCTTGTGGTTCCTATAGTCTCCAAAGTAGATTGGGAGCCAGAGCTTTCAGCTATCAGGCTCCTCTTCTGTGGAACAAACTACCTTTCTGGGTTCAGAAGGCAGACACGGTCAACACTTCTAAGAGTAGACTTAAGACTTTCCTTTTTGATAGAGATTATACTTAGGGCTGGCTCAGGTCATCGCTTAGTTATGCTGCTATAGGACTAGACTGCTGGGGGACTCTCCGTCCCTCCTCCTTCTCTCTGTCTGTCTCTTTCAGGGATATGCTTAGTCAGGCACAGCATTGATTGAAGACGCAGTCACATCTCCCTTTACTGAAAACTTACTCTCTCTCTCTCTCTCTCTCTCTCTCTCTCTCTCTCTCTCTCTCTCTCTCTCTCTCTCTCTCTCTCTCTCTCTCTCTATCACCTTCACCACCACCATCTGTAAACATACATGTCTCATTAATGCATGTTAATTCATGTTACTAACTAAACTTCTTCCCCGGAGTTTCTATGCTCTGTCGTCCAGCAGGTTCTCGGGGATCGTGGCTGCTGCTGTGATCCTGCATGATGTCCACTACATATATTATTACTGTCATTATTGTTACTATATCTCCATTACAGTTTATAGTTAGGTAATGATTTGTTGCTGCTGTGTATGTGTGTCTCTCTATCTCTATCACAGGTTCCACTGCTACTGTAATCATTTTATCATTCAATGTAATTCATTGTCACTTTATCATTTATTGTAATTGTACAATATGTTTGTGTTGATTTGTCCTGTACACGTGACATCCATTGCACGTCTGTCCGTCCTGGGAGAGGGATCCCTCCTCTGTGGCTCTTCCTGAGGTTTCTTCCACATTTTTCCCTGTTAAAGGTTTTTTGTGGGCAAGTTTTTCCTCACTCGAACCGAGGGTCTAAGGACAGAGGGTGTCACTCCCTGTACAGATTGTAAAGCCCTCAGAGACAAATGTACTTTGTCACTTTTGGCTTTACAAATAAAATTTGATTTGATTTGATTTGATTCATCCTTACCTTCCAAGCATTAGGAAAGACTATGATGGCTGTGAAACTATGGTGACTATCTAAAGCAAGTGTCGAGTTTGTTTGTTCTGGGCTACTGTAAAAACATGGTGGACCCTGTGATGACATCTGTGTTTATAAAAGGTCCATGGGGGGCTGTGGCTCGGAGGTAGAGCGGGTCGTCCACTAATCAGAAGAAGATTGGCGGTTTGATCCCTGGTTCGAATCCCTCCAGTCTGCATGTCGAAGTGTCCTTGGGCAAGATATTGAACCTCAAATTGCTCCCAAAGGCTGTGCCATCGCTATGTGAATGTGTATGAATGGTTAGCTCCAAATTGATGAGCAGTTGGCACCTTGCATGGCAGCCAATGCCATTAGTGTGTCAATGTGTTTGAATGGGTGAATGAGATATGTACTCTAAAGCACTTGGATATTTACCATTCTGAAAATATAACCTATGGATATTATGTTCAACTTTTGACATTTTCTGTAAATAGAGCCCCCTAAATGTGACACACTGGGCCTTTAAAGGTACTGATTTGGTTTACCGTAGCTAGGCTTTGATAAATATTTGATGTTAGAGAGCCAAAAAGGTGTCAGAGTCAAAAACTGTTGGTAAACAAAGAAGCGGAGACATTAGCCATCACCATCCCCACCTTTCAAAGTCTCAAAAGGAAGCAGTTGCAAGTAGGTAGGAAGGGATCGAGCTCGTAGTATTCACAGCCCTAAGCTTACAGGTACTGGGAGAAGGTGTTCTGTGATATTTTATTGCACTGCAGTGGTGCATTTTATTTATACATATTTGCTTCAATCTGAGCAGAAATGCTGCTTTGTGTGGATGGTTTTCAGAGCAGAAACTGTTCTGTTTGAGACCAATTAAATGCCATAAATGATCATTTGACAGCAGAGACAGAGGTAGATGAGGAAGTAGAGAGTGCTGGGTTAGAGTGGAAATGTACAGTGAAACAGAAAAGCAAGTATAGATGATGAGCTCATCTGGACCAGAAGTCCATGTTTTCCGACTGATAGCTGTCACTCCCACTAATCAGAGCAGAGAGTCCCTTCAATCCGGTCTCTATCTTTCATTGTGACACAAACATAAAAACTCAACATGCACCGTGAAATCTCAACAGTGTGATGCTTATCTGTGTTGTGGGCAGAGATGAATAGTGGATGTAAACACCATGTTTTTGTACTGGATTAATGGAGACATAGAGGAACAGAAGGCACTTCAAGTGGTAAAGGCTACACTTACCAAACAAAGCACTCCACCACCAAAACACTTCATGAACACAGAGTTTTTGACAGGACACATAATTGTGCCTGTCAAAAACATCATGTACTTCCAAAGTACATGACAGTGAGGGCTGGAAACCTCACAATATGTCTTGTGTTCGAAGGTTGGCATCCCATGTTGACAGGGATGCAGGTTGGCACTGTCAGCAATTCTGACACTCAGGTGGGTGGGGGTTGGGTTTGGAGGGGTCACGTGTGTAGGGAACAGCAGGAAAATCCATTAACAATAAAGGTGTCAACATGAGACTGGCAACCTATGGATTACTGTGTGTGCATGTTTCTCAATGATTACGGAGACCATGTTGAAACAGAGTGGACCAGAGGACACATCATTCACACAGAACTCACATTGTCTGTTCGGAGCTTCTTGGCAGGGCAGCCTCCATCCACAGGATGTAGCATGTAATATAGCCGCACTTTGTTGGCATGTTTCCGACTCTGAGAGAAAAAAAGGAAAAACTCTATAAATAAAGCAGAATAACCGTGGTAGAGTTCATCTGCAGGCTCAGTGATGAATTATCACAGTGTGTATCACAGTTACCTAATATATCTTAATGTGTTTTTGGTTCTAGGTAAAGCCAAGCATCATTGCTAATGGTACTACTACATACAACTGTCACACGATTTCAGTTAAACTGTAAACAGCATCAGTTTCTGTCTAAAGCAGAAACAGTTCTATCTGACACACATCTACAGGCTGTAATGAACAGGCTTGGCTCAGTCTGTGCATTGATTCAATACAATATGTATTAGTACATATACTGTCTGGTTTTGGGCATAGGCCAGTTATCACTCTGCCTTACATACTGTTGTGGTTGACATAAGCCTGAGAAATGTATGAATTTATTCATGTGCAGAAAGCTCAAAACAATTTGTGATGTCTACATAATCATCACATCAATCATGAACAAAACAAATCAAATAAGTTATAAATACTGAATTAAATAAATACTGATTATTATGGGTAAGGTTTGGTTAGAGTAAGTGAAAGATCAATGTTTAAACTAAAATGACAATTTAGGAGACAGTCATCGCTATGAATAACATCTACTTGATTCAATTTTGGAACAATTGTGGTATTAGTCAAAAGAAACCAATGTTCACTTTTGGTAAGTGTCACATCTACCCACACCCTCCCTAGACAGACTTTGTGGCTTCATAATAATGACAAGCTACCTCCTCCTTTACTGGGGGCTTCAGCTGTACATCATTTGCTGAAATGACTAATTCTGTTATTTTTGGGGAGAGAAAAGGAGGAGATGCATCTATTTTGGCACACAATGTACCCATAGTAACCTCACTGGGAGAGAACTAGAGATGTTGCCTGAGTCAATCCAATCCTAAAATATTCCACAACCTTACCTCACTTTCAAGTAAAAGTAATAGTCAAAGAACAGAGTATAGTATCCTCACAGCTGAGAGTTGATATATTATCAATAATATAAATATCAATGTGTGTGTGTGTGTGTGTGTGTGTGGGGGGGGGGGGGGTGCTGGTGGAGTCAGTATCAACACACCATCATGTACTAATGATGTTGTGATGAAAAATTGCCATGTTAAGTGCCCCTCTTTTACAATACAGTTAACTCCCTGTTAAAATATGCTTTTAGAGAAAAAGGTCAGTGGCAGTATCATATCATGAAGCTTATTTCAAAAAAGGCACACATTATTTATAAAGACTTGACCTGAACACAGTGCTTTCCCTTCCAGGGTGTGCATTACCTCCCCTTTCCAATACACACTCCTGTTTCAAAGATCTGGCTTACATTTGTGCCAGGTTAAGGTCCCATTAAAAATAGGTGAAGACTTTCAAATGAAGTGCATGCTGCCGCTCCTTGACACTGGATTGAATTGATAATTAGTGCTCGGTTTACTGGGGGTGAAGCAGGAGTCTTCTTACCAGCCACCCATCGATCCCCCAGGATCTCATAACACAGCCAGTGCATGGGAAATACAGGATTTAGAGGGACAGAGTAGTTTATTTAGAAATGATTCTTCTTCACGAGATGAAGCTTTAGATGTCAGCAGGGTAAGGGTAGGAAAAAAACCTACTGTGATACTGTTACGGCATTGTTAGGGAAAGCCAGATAAGTGAGAGTTTATAGTTACAAGATAGCGTCTAATGAGGCATGCAGCAGCATGGACAGGTGCCCGGTGCGTTACTCTCAGGCAGAAGGACAGCCACCGGCTTCTCTAGGGCATGACAAACTTGTCCCGTCTGGTTGGGGGGTGAGAGCGAGGCTGCACAATCTATTTGTCTTGCCCGTCTTTCCGGGCATAGATACAGCAACCTGAGCTCTCCTGCTTCTTTGAGGGGAAAAAAACTGAGCCAGCCAAAAAAGCATTAAGGAAACACGGCTGAGTCAACTCAGTACACTTTATACTTGCTAGTATTTAAGCAGTATTAGGAGAAAATAACAGTGATTATGACACTTTTAGCTGAAATGAGGAAGAAAAAGATAATCTGCCTTTATTTAAAACATGGGTGTTATTACTTCCGCATTTCGGAATTGTGCAGTGGTTCTATTCATACAGTATTACCCTTTAAATAGAACATACTCACTGAAGGAGCGGAGATGTTTCAAACTCAGTATGCACAGAGAAAAGGGAAAATGAGCATTTGGCTTTCCACTAAACTGCCAGAATAAAACAAATAGCAGGACAACTTCTTTAAATAAAGGCTGAGTCAGCTTTGTTCTGTTTTAACTGTTTGCTTCAATGCTAAAAATATGCTTAGAGTTTTTGGATAATGATATGGAAAAAATGTTTTTCCACATTTCTAATTCATGGAACACAGGAACAAGACAACCAGAGCTAAACATCAATTTCCAGTGAGGTCACAGTCAGCATCACCACAGTGACATCATCTGCAGCAGACTCTAGCAAAATCACATCAGTGCCTTAAAAAACAAAAAAAACAAACAAAAAAAAACATTATTTGTTATGTCACCCTGGAGTGCCTTTTATGCACTGAGGTAACATCTCTCCTTGACAACACTGTGCTACTTGGGTGCATACATTTCCAGCTGCAAACAGAATAGCAATGTTCCACTTCACCAGCTTACAGAGGAAATTGTAGCAATTTCAATATCGTTCCTATTTAAAATTCCAATTAAATGTTAACTGTGTTCATTTTTATTTAAACATTTTACGAAGAAAAGTCTGTCTAAGAGTCTGGTATTAAACACAGGTCTATTAAACAGTAGCTCATTTTTGATGGTAGGATTATTCACTTTCTTCTTTTAAAGGTACAATATTTAAGATTGAATCTATCTATCTATGGTTATGAGCTTTTGCTGATGGTCGATGGCATTAAAGAGCCCCATAAGTGCTTAGGTGGCAGATTGGCAGATGGCTATAGACAAGTCTGTGGCTGAACATACTCCTAAACCACTACAGTTCTGCATAGAGACGATGAGAGGGGTTATCCATAATAGCTAGTATTTCTGGTGACAACGAGCAAAGGTAGCATTGTTTAATGCATAGTTGACTATTATCGCACTAAAGCCTTTTTTCATTTCTTTGCAAAATTGAACTTTTAATTTGTAGGCAAAATCAGAACAGAGGAATGGATTCAATTGGTAATTGCTGCTGTATGACAGAGATATATAATTGAGTCAGTATTTCCAGCTGGGTAACAGGTATACCAGTGAGGAGATACATGCACTGGTGAGAGGCTGACTAATGACTACATTGAACAAATGAGAACCTGTAGGTTATTATTGAAAATCGGTGTACACTGCAGAGTTACAGCTGTTCAGACATGTTTCAGCTCATCAATTTGTTTGAGCACTCTCAGCACAGACTGAGAATGTAAATAAACTATATTGGAACTGGCCCACTATGGGACGTGTTTCTATGAGAGAAAAGCTAAATGTGCGCCTGACATAATCAGGACTGAAGAAAAATCCATACTACATTACCACCACATCAGTGAGCTGATCAGCGCTTGTTGGCTCAGATGTTTCCCTCCCCAGGGCCAGGGTGGGCACTGTACTCCAAGACCTGAAAAACCAGACTATAACAACATGGCCAACTGGAAACCCTTGTTTTTAGTTGATTACAAAAGAAAAACTAGGAGAGCTCTTACACTTTTTAATATTTCCACACAGAAGTTTCTGGACTTTTCCAGCATATATTCTGGCATTTTCACAATTAATATGCACAGGTGGCATTATTATAGGTAATCACAACCGATAAAGCAAGTACATCGCAATTGGGGGAAACCACAATCATCCCAGACACAGAGTCACATGATGTATACATGAAAATGATCTGCCTTAGAACCTGTGTGAAATGATTCTGTGGTCATGTAGATTTGAATTTTTTTTTTTTATTCATGTATTGGATGTAAAAATATTAGGTAAAATATATTCAATGTAATTGTGTTTTTAAATCTTGAGGCAAATATTTTATTAAATTTCAAATAAAAATGTTTGGAATAAAATCCACCCATTGTAGTTAAATAAAACATAAGCATTATGTTAATCTATTTCCAAATAGAGAGAATATTAAGTTGTTATTGAATTCAAATGAATGTAATTGTCACACCGCGCTGAGGTCAAGCTGGGTTTTTGTTATGTCTTATCATTTCCTGTTTTATTTTGAAAGTTAACTCTCCTCTCGTTTCAGGTCATTTGTCCTTTCCTCATGTGTCACTGGTCTGATTGGCTTCCCAGCCCTGATCGTTTCCACCTGTTCCCTATTACCCTGTGTATATATTGTCTGCGTCACCCTTTGTCTTGTGCCAAAGTGTTTCGTCCTTCGTCGTGCACCAAAGCCTTTTCTCCATAGTCCATAGTCACAGCTTCTTAGCTCAAGCACTCTTTTGTTTTCTTCCTTGAATGAGTGAATTTCTGTTGTAATTCCTAGTCTAGCCTTTTGTTACTTTGTATCTAGTCTAGTGTGTTTTCAGCCTCGTTTTTGAGCGCCTTTAGTTGGTGTTTCATAGCCTTTTTGTTTTTCCTCTTTATGAGTGATTTTGATTTTGTTAACCTTTAATACAAGTAGTCTTACTTTTATTGTTCCTTGTTGAGAGTGATTTTGATTTTGTTATTTAGAGTAGTTCAGTGTTTTTTCCTCCTTAGAGTGATTTTTGTTTTCTTTAGTTTAGGGCCTTTTCAGTAGCCTCACTCAGTTGAGGGTTTTCGCCGTCCTGAATAAAACGGCTTACTGCCTAACTCTGCATCTGAGTCCTCATTTGAGTCCCGGCCTGACAGTAATCAGGCAAATAAAATTGAAAAGCACTTCCTGTCAAAGTGCACTTTTTTTTAATGCAGCAGGCTATCATCTACCCACAAGACATTTGAACAGAGTACAGACAGTGAATGTTCATCTTCCACATTGCCCATCTTGCAAAATTTAACTGGTTGACTAAGGTAAGCTAGCAAGAAGAATACATGTAGTGGTAAATTACAACATAAAATGCGCTATCACAGAAAAAGAGAAAAGCAGCAACAGAAAGTTAGCTTCTGTTGGCAAGGCTATATGTTGATGTAGTAGTGTGGTGCACTATAATATAAACAGGGCAATTTACAATTTGGAAGAATTTATATGGATCGAAGTCAAACTTTTATTTTGAAAGAAGCAGGTTAGCATTTCCGCTATCAAGGTTCCTGCGTGTTGATATTGCCTCCGTATGTTTTAGTACATTGGGTTTAATGTTAAGGTCGGACACATTTCCAAAGAGAAATATTGGGGGTTATCGCTGGAAGAGCATCTTTTGTAACTGAGGTTACTCGAAGTACTCGAGAAAATGTTGCAGCCCTAGATTTAATTCATTGCATTGATTAAATTCAAATTAATGTACAGAATAATGTAGATGATTATTACCCAAGTGTATATTATTGATATGTAGAATTTAATTATTTTTGATTAGTACTATTTACACATTAGGGACTTTATCTTTTTCAAATCAACTCAGTATTTTTGTTTTTTAGGTTTTATTTAATTGTGTTTTCTATTTGAATCTATTTAGAAAATTGATAACTATTAATGGACTATGATAAATTAATATTTACTAAATGCCAAACACTGTGAAATATAATTAAAATATTGCTTGTAATCTGTTGCCTCTTTTTTATTGAGTAGATATGGTGTATCTTTTCTTACAATGTAGAAAGAAAATCTCCTGATGAATAATGACTAAGCCTGCCAGAACCAGTTTTGGGTTCAGGAGGCAGACATACTTCTCCACATTTAGGGGTAGTCTTATTCAAAGATGTTCCTTTTTGATAGCTCTTATAGTTACAGCTGGTTCAGGTGAGTCCTGAACCATTCCTTAGTTATGCTGCTATAGACCTAGAGTGCCAGGGGACCTCCCACTAATAAGCAGGTTTCTGCTGGATACATTTTTTTTCTTGCCACTGTCACCAAGTGCTTGCTTATGGTGGGAACTGTCAGGTCTCTGTAAAGATTATACATTGTAAGTGCATTGTACTTATAAATCTCTTTTCTAGTCTTCCGACCACTCAAAGCACTTTTACACTACATATCTCATTCACCCATTCACACACATTCAAACACTGATGGCATTGGCTGCCATGCAAGGTGCCAACTGCTCATCAGTTTGAGGAGCTAACCATTCATACACATTCACACATATAGTGCAGCTTCAGGAGCAATTTGGGGTTCAGTATCTTGCCCAAGGACACTTGTTTATATGGAAAGTGTAATGAGATAACTTTTGTTAAGATTTGGTGCTATGTAAATAAAAATGAATCTGAAAATTGAAATTGAAATTGAGGACATTGTCATTATCTCATGTTCATGAAGGTTGTTGTTGTAGTCCAGGATAAAACTATATACATAAAAGAAATTGAAAGACAATTAAGAGGAAAGCTTAATAACACAGGACTATTAATTATGCCTTACGAGAGATGCTGAATAAAAATACATGGTTCAAGACAACCAGATATGATTCTTTCCAAAAATTTTAAAAGACATCCTCCTATCAGCTCTGTTAATGGATCCCTAACATAGCCACTTTCTTAGCATGCTGACTCTCATATCAAAGACTTGATGAAACAGTGAAGAGGTCATGGAGAGGTGCTAACAGGAACAGAATCAAAAACCATGGATGACTCCAGCCAGTGATATAGCATTAAAGTCAGGACACGTCCCATGTGGTGGTACAGGTGGTGTAATCAGCTTACAGCATTTTTTATCAGACTGTAAAGGTCCTGTGCTGAACAACTGATCCAGCCAGCAGTACAGTGTGATGAGAAAGTGTCCATTAAATATATGCTCATAATTAATCACTGAATATGTTGGCAGTATTCTCTTGTCTTGTGTGTGTTTACTGAGCATTATCTGCCAAAATAATGTCACATTTATTATATCACTAAATAAAAAAAAAATTAAAAAACCACCACCGTTGTTGAGTCATTCTTATCTTTCTCAACTTTACTGCAGTTTTTGACACTACCGCCTAAACCATCCCTCTCTCCCACTACAGTATTACACTTCCCACAGAACGAGTACAGTAGTGTATCAGTCTGAGAGAGAGGATGTTGTGTTTGGGCTAAATGACGGGACACTGCTACATTATCAACCAAAACACCAGCCTCTTGACTCAATGAGCGGCAGCTGCTGGAGGCCGTGAACACATGCCAAACTATGCAACCAGGTCTGTCTAATCAGAACTACACACAGATCATCCATCTGCCCTGCTTATCAGTCCAAAACAAACCTGTAGAAGGGATCTCAGAGTTTATTTGAGGATAAAAGTTATTTCCCCAGTAAAATGAGATGTTGAAATGAAATGCAGGTGAGCCACTGAAGTTAAAAATGCATGCAACAGAACATTTCACAATAAAACTCAAATCATTACATGGTGAATGGACTGTACTTATATATCTCCTTTCTAGTCTTCTGAGCACTCAAAGCGCTTTTACAGTACATTTCTCAATCACCCATTCACACACATTCATACACTGATGGCATTGGCTGCCGTGCAAGGTGCCAACTGCTCATCAGTTTGAGGAGCTAACCATTCATACACATTCACAGACCAATGGCACAGCCTTCATTAGTTTCAGTGGATTAGTAGACAACCTGTTCTACCTCTGAGCCACAGAGCCACAGCAAAACATGACAAATAAAACATGCCTTTGGAAATGTCTGGCACCGATGGAAGGTGGAAGTGGATAAAAGTTACTTGAACATAAACATAACAACAAAATCTTCTGTTGAGGTCTTTAAAAAACAAACACTATGGCAAACAAGTTTAATATCTACATTTTATTCCAGCTTCAAAGGCCTGCCTGCCTGTGCCTTGGAGGATGAGAGCAACCCCATTATTAATGTCATCTCTGCTCATCACAACGCTAACTGCCTCATGTTGATGCCCGTTATATAATTGGGATGCACATCCCTGGCAATATTTGGAGCCTTTTGACCAAACACTGCCCTGAGTGTTGACTTAGATTATACCAAAGGCTGTGTGCTGGCAGCCTCAGTGAGCCCTCTAATTATATAAAGTCAGACAAAAACAGCTTTGACAGAGGTCAGGTAAGCTCTGAGACACTTGAGACCAGGCCTGTGCTGTCTTACTTAGCTGTCTCTGGATGATTTTGGTGTGAGTGTTTCTATGCTCACCAGTCAGCATAGGGCTCTGCATTGTTAGTACTACCATTACTGCTGGTGTATATCCAGTGTGAAACAAACTGCATGGAAGCATGCACTGCATTACTCATTTAAATAGGCATTATCTCATAAATCATCACTGGTTTACGTCAAAACATGAGGCTCATGCAGGGTTTTGTGGAGAGATTACAGTGTTTACTCAGAAAAACCTCAGAGGATTTGACACTTCTGCGTGCGAATGAAGAAAAGTTCTGCTGAAGTTTTTCAAAGCACAGCTGCAAAGTACTGAAGATGGTTTAACTGTTGCCTACCAGCAGCACATTTACTTGGTAAAAGGCCTCAGTAATTCATTATTCATTTCCATTGATTGGCTACTTTTGAATGCAGTTGTGAAGTCCATACAGTGCAGCTTTCAAGCGGGCATTACAGCTGGAAAACAAGGATCTGCAGCTAGGTATTGGAACCAGGGCCGCTGACAGGTTTGGCTGGGCCCGGGACAAAAAATTCTCAATACACTTTTCTACCCTAAAAACCAACACATTTTGAAGTAAACGTATCATAATTGAGCCCGACGTCATGGGGGCCCAGTTATGGGCCCCCCTCTATTCCAGAATTCCCAGGGCCCGGGACAAAAAGCCCTTTAGTCCCCCCCTGTCGGCGGGGCTGATTGGAACACACATTCATGGTACGCGCAGGATTAATCATAATAACTTTGATCCGCTGATATGTTAACTGGGGCCATCATTTGGTCTCACTTCCATTTTGTCCATTTTGTACTCTCTGTGTGCTTCCTCAAAGTCATTGCAATGTGATTATCAGTAAGACCTCCTCAGGTAGGCTCAGAGAATTGCCTCATAAGGGAATTAATCTGAGACCATGCAGCTCCACTGTCACTCTAATGGATGATCACTGAACGAATCAGCATGCATTAGTGAAGCCATGCCAACACCAAGCAGGGACACAACTTATTTTTATATAAAGCAGTACTATAGATGTAGCATATATGAATATACATCGATTTTGTCTATACATATGGTCTGGTTCTGACGGACTGCCAAAATAATAATCTTGAAGTGGCTGTGGCTCATCTGCCTTCCAGCTGCAGCAACAGTCCAAACTTCCTGTTCAGCACCAAACAGCAGACAGAAAAAGTTAGTGAGCAGCTGGTGAACACAGGGCGGCTGTGGCTCGGAGGTAGAGTGGGTCGTCGTCCACTCAGACAATCGGTGGTTCAATCCCCGGCTCCTCCATGTCCTTGGGCAAGATACTGAACCCTAAATTGCTCCAGAAGGCATGAGATATGTAGAAAGGTGTTATATAAGATCAGTCAATTTACCACAGTGGGACATTTAGCTGCTAAGGTGATGGTGGTAGATCTGACCCAGGCTGGAAGGAGAGTGAACATTAGGTTCTGTTACACAACGTTAATGTTGCTCTCTGGCTGCTGGGTGTGTTAATAGGCAGCTGTTTGCTAACATGTTCTATGCTGATGTTTAGCATGCTGTCCACATGTGGCTGAACTAAATGAAGTTTTTGTAAGGAGTCACCAGTTTCCTGAGACTCACTGTATTAATGAGTCAGCATTTAAAGGTGAAACAGCATTTCTAACTTAATCTAGATTAACCTAAAACAGAAGTTTTTAGAAGGTCAGATTATTTCCCCTTTAAAAACCGAACTGACTGGTTCATTCGTCTAAAATCATAAAAACTTGTGCTAAAAGTAGTTAACAGTAGTGAAATACAAAATGACTCAAACAGCTGAGAGCAAGCTGGACTCAGCGGCTTCACGTCTCTTTTTTCTCCTTTCATCCTGCAACAAACAGAAGGAAACATCTTAAAGGGTTTGTGCTGCATTCAAGTTCAAAATGCTTTTACAGCCCGCAGAAAAGACACCAGACTAAATGACTTGTTCTGCAGGGCACTTTTTACACCGAAGCACACATTTATAAGAGTTCTGTATACATGAAATGAGAAATGGTGGAGGACTAATGGAAACGGCTGTGTGGAGGAGCATCCCTGCTCTGCTGAGCTCCAGTCAAAATATACCGATCCATCAGCACAGCCTGCACCAAGGCCACACCTTCACATCTATTCTTTCACCTGCTGACTTCTTTATGTGTTTACATCAAATGTACTTTTAATTTGGATTGTGTTATCCTTCTTTTTCATTCATTTTCATTTCATTTGACATGACAATATTTTGTCTATTTTATTTCTTCTTAGTTTTGTGCAGATGAGAACTAGTGTAAACAAGAGGATGTGTCTCATAAGGTTCATTCTCAAATTAATAATAATAAAAAGAAAAAGAATAACTGTGGTCTAATACCTGCCAAACTATCCACTGCTAGACATAAACCTCACCTCAGCTGGCTCACAGCAACACGAGTGCTTGCAGACAGAGTTCAGTTTGTTTCTCACTTATTGCTTCACTGCTGACAGTCTCATGGGAACAACAGCAGCTTCACCACCTCATTGCTTTTACAACTAATCTGAACCCTTAGATGATTACCAGACACATTCAGGGTCTTTTTTTATTTTATTTGACATTTTTTTTAAGAACTGGAAGTTCTCCTCACATGAGGCCAAAAAGCAGGCAGAGTGAATGTTGGGCAGAGGTCAGTAGAAAAACCCTGAGATGGCTCACACTGTCACCAGGGTAGGCCATGCAGTCAGTGTTCAAACTCACTCTAAAAACACGTATCCACCATGAACAAACCCTCTGAGACCACAGAGAAAACGCCCACAGGCTTTGTGCAGCATTCCATATTAGAAAGCACAAATGCTGCTATTCCACCAGCTTTACAAGAAATGACATCACGTCACTTTTAAACCACTGACAAGGTCATCAGCAGAACAATGTTTGGATGATACACACTGCTTGTACCTGTGTAATCATAACCATGTCTGTTGTCAGACAATGATGGGATTCAGATTCAGTAAATAGTAAATACAGTATTAGAATTCTGGAGGGCATTCACCTGTAGTACAATGTCTCCCCACTAAGCCTGAGGACATTTCAATCCATTGCTTTTCTTTCTGACAGCATCTCACATTGTCTCATTCCCATTCCCCAGAGCTGTGGAGGCTTACAGCTGATGAAAACAGTGTGTGGGCACTGAAATACAAAATTGGCTTTCTTCTTCTGCACATGAAATCCTGACTGTCACAAACCAATCAAAGCTTATAAAATGGAATAATTAATGATTTAGGATTTTAATGCTTTTTGAGAGGTAGAAGTTAGTCACTTAAGTCACTTTTTCAATTCTACTTTACAAAAAAAAATAATAAATGACTTTTACTCAAGTGCATTTTAGAAGTACAATCAGTAACATTCACTCTGGACCTTGATCATGATTCAGTTCCCCACACCTCCATGCTCGGATCACTAATCAGACAGAACTGATATACAAACATTTTTTACTGATTAAATCATTACGCACAGAAGTCACAGAGGGTTGTTTCATTATCTAAATCCTCTGACATGACAGAATGTGAAGGTTAATTGGCCTCATGTGCTTTTCCTGCACACGCATGAGCTGTTTCACACACATTTCTGGTTTATGCAGGGAAATTTTGTGTAAAGCAGCATCTTTTTTTAAAAAAATTTATTGAAGCAAATGTCCACCTTTCGTGTCCACAGGATCACCTCAGGGAGCTCTCAATATTTGTAAGCTGTAACTTTTTCCTCATAGTTTCTATACTACATAGTGTTGTGCACACAAAATGATTTAGAATATCTAAACAGCCTATCTGACATTAATACATTCATTATTATTCTTTGATTCCCCTACCTATATCACACTATACCATGTCCTGCTTGACCCAAGACATGAAAACATAACATCCATAATTTAAATGATTGATACTGAAAATGGCAAGAACATTCTGAAACTATTATAATATAACCACATATAACCATTGCAACCATTAGACACTGCCCTTACTGACACATCCTCCTCCAAATCACTGTCAGCTCCCTCATCGTGGAAGATCTGATCAACAGCCTGTTTCTGCCATAACCTCTGTACACACACACACACACACACACACACTGTTTCCAGGTTCCCCCTGACCCTTCAAAGAGCAGCAGGTGTCTGTCCCTGCGGAACCTGGCCACCTGTGGTAGAAACACAGACTGGTTCATTATATACTGCTTTGCCTTCCAAAGCAAAAAAAGAAATATCCCCAGATCTAGCTTCAAGTCTCTTGCAGGCTCATTAAGTGTCAGCATCATGTTTTGAAAAGTGACCAATGAAGATGGTGAGTTTTAAGAAACATATTTTCTTTACTGTGAATTTATCTTCCACACTCCACCACAACTTATATGTAATTGTGTTCTTTCATTGTTTAAAAGAAAGCTCCAAAATGTCTTAATGACCAGTTTTCTAACTAAACGTTTATGGTGCTTTACATCGCCTGTGTTTATGCACAGCAGCTGTAAAGCACAAAATTATCATAGCATGCAGCAAAACAATTTAACTGCCCCACTGAAGGCGAGACTCGAAGTTAAACATACATTTTGTTGTTTGGAATTTGTGCCCCGCAGGTTTGGAAGTGCATGTGGTTATATATTGAAATTAAAAATCCTGCCTGGGATTATGAGTTGAGTCATGCTGAAACTGTGAAAGAATTGAATCAAAGCCTCAGCGGGATCTGAATCTCATGCTCTTTTTAATTTGACACGCCTCATGGGCTAACCGCCTCGCTGTCACAAAGATTGTGGACTGTTTCAAAGTGGTTTAATTATCATTCACCTATGTTTGTCGTTCCCTCTCCCTCTCGCTGCTCACCAGTGCTGCTTTTCATAGGGCGGACTAACAACTGATCTCTCAGGACTACTTCCATTAATAACGCCTCCTTCGCTCCACTGTTTTCCAGTGAGACAGCCTCATAATTAAACTGTGTAAATGTCGCTGCATTAGAGTGAACTAAAGAAAAAGGACTAAGCATCTTAGTGGTGCAGTTTTTGCTTACACAAGAAGCTCTGGGCCACTTTTCATTGTGCCAACATGTTTGGAAGCATTTTAATTACCTTCTTCTTCCTGTGTGTGTGTGTGTGTGTGTGTGTGTGTGTGTGTGTGTGTGTGTGTGCGTGTTTGCACACACCATGGAGGACGTTATGTTTGTCTTCTTCCATCTTTGTTTAGAAAGTCTTTTATAAAGAGGCAAGTAGCTTTACTGTTGATTATGTGGCCCACACTAGAGGCTTATTGGAACAACACTTTTCAGCCTCTCCAGTTCTCAGCAGGCACTGCGATGATTAAGTCTCACTCACAGCACTAGAGCCTCCTATGAAAATGACAGGAGACGATGGATGGGAGCAGTGTGAGCATCGCTCTTGCAGATACAGACGAGAGCATCTATAAACTCTCTGACCGACCTGCTGAAACTATTAGGCGACCTCGCTAGGCTAATGATGCATGAGAAGTAATTAAGAATGTCAGACTACAGCAGGGAGCTGCAACAAAACAATAAGCACTGCGATTCTGCATGTCAGTGTCAGTCTCCTGTGTGAGTTTACATTTATTATAAACATCTCCTATTATTGAATTATATATATATTCTCTATATATTGACTTATATAGAGAATATGCTGGTGTGTGTACAATGTGTCAGTACATGTGCTTACAAATGAGCTGAGTGCATTTGTACAGAGGTAAGTCAAGTCAAGTCATTTGTCAAGGTAATCATGAGATTTCAATATAAAATATTGATATTGTGTTTAGAGTTGTCACAATACCAAAATGAGTAACCGCGATACTATACCAGACAAAGTATCACGGTTCCGGGTATTATCGCGATACTGCTACCTTTTTTTAATTATTAAATCAAATTTTATTTGTATAGCCCAAAGTCACAAAGTACATTTGCCTCAGAGGAAGAACAGGGAGTGACACCCTCTGTCCTTAGACCCTCGGTTCGAGTGAGAAACAACTTGCCCACAAAAAACCTTTAACAGGGAAAAAATGTGGAAGAAACCTCAGGAAGAGCCACAGAGGAGGGATCCCTCTCCCAGGACGGACAGACGTGCAATGGATGTCACATGTACAGAAAAAATCAACACCAACATATTGTACAATTACAATGAATGATAAAATGACAATGAATTACAATAGATAGTTAAAATGAATACAGTAGAAGTGGAACCTGTGATAGAGATATATAGATGCACAACAGCAGCAAATCATCAACTAACTATAAACTGTAATGGAGATATGGTAACAATAATGACAGTAGTAATATGTGTAGTGGACGTCATGCAGCAGCCACGATCGACTATTTTTGCCACGAGCGTGTCGTCTCGTGTTTGTGACTGTAAGCCGTGCACGTGTCTGGGCGAGACAGAACTTTAGCTTGTTGTTTGTTTTGAAGCACGTTTCTCTCGAAGCGGAGCTGTCTTTATGGAGTTCGTACTTGCCGGCACGAACAGCCAATCAACTAACAGATGGGCGGACCCAGCGTGCGGAAACAGCCTATCATATCCCCGGATGTCACCTGTAACAGACAAACACCCAATCATTTAGCAGCTGTGTAGTTCGGTTGCGGTTCCATGTTGGTTTGTTTACAAAGGAGTAGCATGCAGTGAGAAGCCGGGAGGAGAGCAGAGGCGGCCGCTATGTAGCGGAGACTGGCACCGGTAATATAGTAATCCACGGTAGTACTGTCGTGTAGAATTTCTATTATAGTAGGAACCGTTACAATTTGGCACCGCGGGGAACCGTGTATACCGTGGGTATCGTGCAACTCTAATTGTGTTAATAACACAGATATGATAACATTGTGTAAATGATCCAGCGCCTCTTAATCACGCACGTTCAAAATGACCATTTTCAATTGATATTGTGAGAATAACATGTTCCAGTTTGTATGTGCACAATGCAATACCTTCCAGTCCAACAGCAGAATTGTTTTTACCTTTCCAGTGTTGATCAAAGACTCTCCTTCATCATCATTTTATCAAGCTGAGTGAGTTTGATTCACAACACAGGGCCCCTTTGTGAGGGTGGATAGCCAAGCCCTCCAAAGCTGAGTGCTCGTGAATAGTGACATGTTTTCTGTGTGAGTTTGGAGTGGTATAATCTGAACCAGAGGGCAACTGCTCATACTCTGCGTACTGAGCCCGCCCATGTGCCTCACTAATCCTCTCCTTCAAAAATCAATATTTGTAAAGGTCAAACAGAGCAGGCATGGGAAATGCAGATTAGCTCGTCAATAGCTGATGCACTCTCCTACACATGCTACAGTTAGGGATGAGCGGATGAAACCTTGTGAGTGGTGGGGGGTGTAGGATGTTGAAGGCCATCTAAGATCACCTCGATAAAATGAAAAACTGAGCTCTATTTATCTGTTTGTCAGAAACTGACAGCAGACCTCAACTTGTTCTGTAGTGTGGGCCGGCCTGTATGCAAGTCCACTTGTCTTTTGTTGGTCTGTAAAAATGTTTAAGAACTATTGCAGGGATTTCTATAATATCGTTTATGCCCCCCTCCTTCCTCACAATTAATTCTAATCATTAGTGATTCCTCTCTTTCCTTTACTCCTGTCATCCTCAGCTGTACTTTGGGTTTTATGCTAACGAACACTTGAAATAGTGAACATGGAAAACATGCTCACCATTAGCATGTTAGTATGTTATAGTATGAATTATGTTCTGTATTCAGACCAAATAAGGAATTGCAACGAATCACTGCAGGGTTGTGCAGCCGGCCGTGAGTTGGTGATGGTGGTTTTGTGTTTTATTTGTAACTGCCAAAAAACAATAAAAATATTTTTGTTCCACTGATTCTCTCTCTTGAACCATCACAAACCAAAGGAATCTTCTTTGTGTCACTATTTTGCAGCATAGATTGCGATCCACACAGAGAGGTAGAAGCTGTAGATAACACAAGATCAGAACACAACAATGTCAGGTTTTTTGGGGGTATATGTGGGTACCCTCTGTGGCTCACTCTGCTACAGCCAAAATGCACTATCCCCACTCAAATGGAAAAACCTGAATTATTTTGCCACAGCACAAAATCTGATCTGAATCAGGCTGTAGCCCAGCTGCTAGCATGAATGTAGAGTCGTAGCCTTGTTGTAGGTTTGGCCATTAGTACTATCCATTATATTATTATTGCACACATCATCATGATGTCTGAACTGGGTGGTTTCCAAAAATATGAAAGACAGAAGAGCAGCCATGTAAAAATGCTTCAACACCTACATTATGTGATCTGTACAACATTTAAAGGTAGAGTCAGTCATTATGAAGAAAGATAGTCGATTACTGAGTCTCAGCATGAACCCTACTTGCTGTGTAGTCTCAATTTTCAGGAATTTAATACTGACAGTAGGAAAGAATCAACTTTCGAAGGTTTTCCAATGGTACAAGATTTGTTGCCAAGAAGCATTGTTGCAACAAAGAAATAATCTACCAAACACAAATGTCTTGAATTTTTGTGTCTCGGTTTTGTTTCTTTCTCAGTTTTATTATGTCGTCACAGATCTCAATACTCCATTTAGTCAGTATTAATGTTACTACAACTCATAGAATCACAATGGCAAAAAAGATGTAGCATATTAGAATTATTGTTTGTTATTGTTTAAAAGTATGGGGCATTTCAAATTTCTTCTTAGGTTGTATTCTTTCATTACAGTCACACTGTCTCCACACAGAAGACACAGCTTTGCCCTTTACATCCGCGAACATATACGCTGCCTCCCACCTTGGGGACATCTAACGGTTAACATTGTTTTAACCAGTTACTCAGATATCCTCAGGTTAAACAGTCGGCTGACTCTCTTGACCATTTTAAATCATAGAATTCTTGTTGACAAATTAGTTAAAAATGAGAGTCAGGGCGGCGTTGAGCTCATTTGGTAGAGCAGCTGCCCCATGTATGGATGTCATTCCCTGTCTCTCTCTCCACACATTCATGTCACTCTTCAGCTGTCTCTATCAGAAATAAAGTTTGAAAGTGAATAGTAAATGTTTAGCACCACCCACACTCATTTAACTCAGCCAGTGAGGTGCTGTTTCACCCTGAGCCTCACACTTCATTGTTTATTTGACTGAAGCATCAAATCGTGTTTGTACAAGTTGCCCATGTGGATTTACAGTCGTCCCTCCCTTTAACGCGGTTCACTTTTCGCGGACTTGCTGTTTCGCAGATTTTTTTTAGTGTAATTTTGCATGCTTTTTTTTTACAGCGTACTGTAACAGTATGAACGCGCATTGTGTTCTGCGTCCTAAATTGGCTAAGGGAGAACCGCACATGTGTTCTGCGTCCTGATTAACTAAAATGTGTATAAAAAATTGTATAAAAGTGTGTGGTTAGGGGGTTTACGGCCTTAAAACATGTATAATAATTGTAAAACATTGTACATTCCGGCCCAATGACAAGCAGGCATGACAGGATGATAATCAGAAACAACATGTAAATGTTGGGAACTGGTGACAGTGAGGATTATAGAGTCATGCAGGGTTTATTAAGACTGCATCGTTCCAGACATCCTCCACACCAAGCTCACTGTGCCCACATCCACCTGTAAGTGGATTACAAACTTCCTGACTGACAGGAAGCAGCAGGTGAGGCTGGGGAGCATCACATTCAGCACCCGGACAGTCAGCACTGGTGCCTTCCAGGGCACCAGTTCTCCCTACTGCTCTTCTCCCTTTAGACCAATGACTGCAGCTCAAGAGACTGTCTGTTAAGCTCCTGAAGTTTGCAGACGACACAACAGTCATCTGCCTCATCCAGGACGGTGACGAGTCTGCATACAGACAGGAAGTTGAACGGCTGGTCTGCTGGTGCGGTCAAAACAACCTGGAGCTAAACCTGCTCAAAACTGTGGCGATGACAGTGAACTTTATGAGGAGCCCACCACCCTGCCGCCCATCACCAACAACACCGTGACTGCTGTTAAAACCTTCAGGTTTCTGGTATTCACAATCTCCCAGGACCTGAAGTGGGAGTCCAACACAGTCACTATCATCAAAAAGGCCCAGCAGAGGTTATACTCTCTGCACCAGCTCAGGAAGCTCAGCCTACAGAAGGAGCTGCTGATCCAGTTTTACACCGCCATTGTTCAGTCTGTTCTCTGCTCTTCCATCACTGTTTTGAATCAGCCACCAAACAGGACAGTAACAGACTCCAAAGGACAGTGAGGACTGCAGAGAGAATCATCGGTGTCAGCCTGCCCTCCACCCATGACTTATGTGTCCAGAGTCAGGAAACGCGCAGGAAACATTTCTGCACATACTGTTCAAACTTGTCCCCTCTGGCCGGCACTACAGAAGACTGTACACCAAAACAACAAGACATAAGAACAGTTTTTTTCCCTCAGGCTATGTCTGTGATGAAGAGCTAAAACCGGACGCACAGTGAAAATAACATTACTCTGCATATCTGTCACATTACCATGTAAATCTTTACAATACTTGCTTATTATTATTTATTTATTTATCCACAGTTTACATTTTAGTCTGTCGTACGTAGATTTGTATATACTATCATATCCACCTACCTCATGTAGTTGTTTACCAAGTCTACAAATGTCTAGATAGATAGATACACATCCATATATATCTACGTATATGTATGCACACATACACACACACACACACACACACATATATATATATATATATATATATATATATATATATATATATATATATATATATATATATATATATTTAAATATGTATATAGTTATTTTTAATGTTTTTATGTTCATATCTGTGCCTACCTGCCATGTCCCTTGTCTTTTTAAACTGTACTTATGTCTATACCTGTATGAACAAAGGAGAGCAAAGTGAACTAGAGTCAAATTTCTTGGGTTTGATACATATCCAACAGCCTGACTGCTGAAAACAAGAGAGCCAGGACAAAGGGTGAAACAGTGGGTGTGACACCAGGGGAGAGAAAATAGGAGGCAGCATGTAGTAGCATGTAGTCCTCTAGTAACAGGATAGTAATAAATCATGCTATGCATTTTAGTCTCTGGTTCACTTTTATTGTAACCTTGTTTTCATATGCTGTGACACTATTTCAGACTGTGAGCAACATGTCAGTGGTCAGTCCACAGTGCCACCTTATCTGCTCCACTTTGCTGCACAACACTGTGCTGGGACCACGGGGAATCCACATATGAATTTAATTCATTGTGTTAATTGAATGGGCTTTTATTGTGAAATACTATAAGTCACACGCCCCAGGTCACTTCCTGTTACAGTAACCTGACCCCCTGACTTGGTTAACAAAACCACAGGTCACCCGTTGTTCTTGTGAATGGTTGTTAGTTTCAGTGCTGCGATGAACTGGTCCAGGGTGTACCCCACCACCTGCCCAGTGTCAGCTGGGATTGGCTCCAGCCTCACTGTGACCCTGATGAGGATAAGCGGTTGTGAAAAATGGATGGAACCTACCTGGACAACCTGAAAACCTACTTAGCAATAAATTTTATTATATTATATTATACATATAATGCAGTACTCAGCGACATGTGACCACCAAGCGAGTTGCAGACTGCTGCCAATTGAATGCTGTTCGCCTCACATCCCCATTTTCCGAGAATGCAAGAGAAACTACAGTGGCTGCAAAAAAAACCCAAAAACTAAAGGTTGGTTTATCAGTTCTGGGCAATATTCTGTGAATGGAGCCCTCTGAACACACACCTTTACCTTTAATGGGACTGCAACATGAGCAAACCCCACAATGGTCACTACATTTCAGTTTAAATGTGGCTAAATCCTGATAGGGGTACAGAAGTATGTGACATCTTTTTACTTCAAACCAGGAAGGAGTTCACAAGGAAAGATCACTGACAGTACACAGAATGGACAGTGTGAGCATGATGTCATCAGTAGAATTTGGAAGAGCAGTTTTCAAGATCAAAATCTGTGTTGGCAGTCCTGCGTCAAAGCTAATCTAAAAATCTGCAAAGTGCATCATCTGAGCACCTGAGGTGGGCTGAATGATGCCTGGTTGCTTAAACAACCTGCCTGTCAATCAAAGCGGTTATTCTGTTAATTAGGCATTACTTTATATTAATTTTGGTCATTAATATAATGACCAATAATGACCGAAATCTTTTTTGTACCGCTCCACTTTCTCTTACAAACCAACTGAGAATTGCTGTACGATCAGCAGAACAAACAACATACTGTATAAAATGTTGATAGTCAAACTCATTTTGTAATGCATCCGAGATAATGGAAACCAATTAGTGAAGACATAAAGTGGTCAGCTAAACAGTAAAGATAGAGTCGCTGAATGCTGCTAAATACTGACATTATTTACACTGTGGCTGGCTGTTCATTTTAACAGTTAAAGATAACACTTAAGGTTATTATGCTCTGTTTTGTGAATGTATTAGTATGGTGGCCATGGCTCGGGTGAGTCATTTAGTAATCAGGTATAATCCCTGGATGTGGCCAATGAGATTAATGAAATATACAATATCTCGGTTCTTAGATAAATCGTGCTCACTACCTTGGATCATAACTGGGGGCCTAGCAGCGTAGCTGTGCGAAGCCATCCATAGTGTTTGTAGCTTTTCCTGTTATTGGGGCCTAGCAGTGTAGCCTGCAAAGGCACCTATTGTGTTTGTACAGTAGCTTTTCCTATTATTTTTCTGCTTTCCGCTGCAATTGAAGTCTATGGCAGGCCCTAGAACGGCATGGTGAACATTTTTTAAACTTGGCACACGTATTCAGGACAGTCCCATGGTCAACCTCAAAAAGTATCATGCCCGTACATTGAACTCTCTAGCGCCACCAACATGTCAAAGTTTGAAGTGCATTCAGCTTAATAACTTTTGACCTGTTGGTCCAAATAAGGTACCGTCGGAATCCTTGGATCAAGACGAGTTTTATAGACCCTATGACGTCATTTTGCACCGTATCGGATTTTCCACCATATTGAATTTTAGAAAAAACCTTCAAAAAGCATTTCAGGTCACGCAGATTGTCCGTTTTCCACGAGACTTGACACACAGAATCTTCAGACCAAGCCGCACAAAAGTTATCATGTGGATTATTTAATTTTGCTTTCGTTTGCCTGTAGCAGCCAATCAAACTCACCGGTGACGCCGCTAAACAGGAAGTGAGGCCATATCTCGGCAACCATTTGATGTTTTGACTTCAAACTTCTAAGACAGACTCATGGCCACTTCTTTGAGAGGCCCTTTGTCCTTTGGGGGGCGCTATAAGTCATTTTCGCTCATATTTTCATATTGATTTGTACTTTAACGTTAATTCCAGTGTTGACTGATGCTCTCAGCCATCCCAGTACATTTGGTAAAGGACTGTGTAATACATGTATACAAATCCAAATTCAAGCCATGTCATGTTAGCCACACCTAACTGATGGTTCAAGTTTCATGTCTGAATTCCAAACCCTTTTGCTGCCAAACAGGAAGTAAGTCTATATCTCTGTGATGCATTGATGTATTGACATGAAACTTGGTGTATGACACCGTCCTGAGCAGGCATAGGCTTGCAATGCTGCTAGGTCCCCCCATTGCTGCTTACAGCTATATTTATGTATACTTCCTTTGAAGGTATGTGATAGCTCAGAAAAAAAAGAGTGAGTTGAGTCTTACACTCAAAACAAAGCTGTAAATTATTGTCAAAAACCTAAACACTGAAGGATTTGTGACCCTTGTAACAGTTCATATATAATTTTTAATTTTTTAGGCTGGAAAGAGAATTAATACTGGTTTTCTTGGGTGCTGAAATAAGATTATTTAAAGCTGCAACAATTCATGTTTCTCAGCTCTACTGAGCTTTTTTTTCAATATTTCAGCACATTGTATTTTATGGCAACTAACAATACATGGATAAAGCTAGCTAGCTAGTGAACACAGTGGAGCATTTAGCAGCGAAAGAGCCGGATATTCCCCTCAGGAGTTGACAAAGATGCTAAAATTTCTGTCTACATTAATAAGCATTTGCTAATTTACCAAACCAACTTTATAAGGAGAGAAGAGTTGACTTAACTCAACACCTACACCCCAAACAGTATTTCACCAAGCTCTCACCAACCACTACAACTCAGCCATCTTCCTCAATAACATTTTCTATCTTCAGCCTCTTCTCCTCTGCCATTATGTCCATAGAGGCTGCTAAACTGGGTTACAGTGCCTGCTTGCCCAGCTTTTCACTCCATAACACTGTATATGAAACGCATCCTTTCCATTATGGCTGTGTGCTTAATCCATTAACACTCTGCTTTTACGGCTCCTGCCATGTCTATATATCGCCACAGTCTGGGACCAAACTCCATCCTCCAAGATGACAATGCTCGCTCCCACAGAGCGCGGTTTATCAGAGACTACCTCCAGAATTTGGGAGTGAAGAAGATGGAATTTCCTGCCAGCAGTCCTGACCTCATCCCCATTGAATACCTGTGGGATCACTTAGCCTGCTGTTTGTGCCAGGGTGACCAACCACATTGGCTGACTTGCGACAAATTCTTTTTGAAGAATGGGCTGCCATCCCACAGCAGTGTGTAACCAGGCTGGTAACCAGCATGGGGAGGAGGTACCAGGCTGTTGTGGCTGTGTATGGTTCTTCCACATGTTACTGGGCCTCCTGTTTGTTAAATTAATAAATAGTTAAGTTGTCAGTATGTCTTGTTTCTTCAGACTTTAATCATCCAAATGCAACAAATCTGTTACATTTAAAAGGGAAATAATCAAGCTTTCCAATGGTATGAGAATTATTGCCAAGAAGCATTGTTACAACAAAGAAATAATCTACCAAACACACTTACAAACTTACTTTGTGTGTACTTTAGTTTTCAAGGTGTCCAGAGAGAGGGAGAAAGAGAGAGAGAGAGAGAAAATAAAACGTCAAAAGACATCAGTATGATTTGTGGCCATCATTTCAGTGGACTAGTGGAGTTACACAGAGAGTTAAGCCAGAGTACCCGGAAGACATCGGAGGGAAAACCAGGAAACATGTCCTCCACATAAAATATGACGCAGTTTTATCCGGAGTCCAAATTTGCATCAGCATTCACCTATTTACAAGTCAAAAAAGTTAGTCAAAAAAAAGTCAAAGAAAAGTTAGATTTACTTTAAGATTGTTTCACTAATTTTATATTAATGTGCTCTAACTTTCTAAAATGTCTATTTTACCCACTGTTTCTGTGAACATATTATTGTCAGTAGTAAGACTGTCAGGCCGGGACTCGAAGGAGGACTCAGATGCAGAGTTCAGGCGGAAATAAGATTTTATTTGGGTCTTCAATAACCCTCGAAAGAATGAGGCTATAAAAGTAGGCCTAAATAAGGAGAAACAAAAAAAAAAAAATCACTCCGAAGAGGAAAAACTCTGAACTAGGTAAATCAAAAAAAATAAACAAAATCAAAATCACTCTCAACGAGGAAAACAACAATGGAGCATAAACTAAGGACGCTCTGACAAAACTCTAAGCAAATCTCTCAGAAACAAAAAGGGCTAGGCTAAGAAAATACAACAGAAAATCACTCTGACAAGGAAAGAAACAAAAGATCTCTGGAACTATATTGCTAATACTAAGGCTACAAAATTACAACAAAAAAATCACTCTTACGAGGAAAAAACAAGAAGATCTCAAAAGCAAGGCTATGACTTGGTTCAGGAACGAGGCTTTGGTGAACGCTGAAACAGACAAAACACTTCGGCACAGGACAAAGGGAGACGCAGACAATATATACACAGGGTAATGGGGAACAGGTGGAAACCATCAGGGCGGGGAAGACAATCAGACCGGTGACACATGGGGAAGGGCAAGTGACCTGAAACAAGAGGAGAGTTAACTATCAAAATAAAACAGGAAATGACAAGACATAACAAAAACCCAGCTTGACCTCACCGCGGTGTGACAAAGACATGGTTAAAGTAGTGATCAGCCTTCAGTTCACTTTCATATGTTAACCTACTGATGATTATTTTTGTGCAACCAAAAACATAGATAGAACAATGTACTTGTTACATACCCAAATGTAATCAAATGCAATCAGCAGTTTATATGGTAATGTGATTACAATTTAGGTTGATAAAAAGTGACAAGGATACAATGGATTTTGAAAATACTGAAGCGTTCAAAGGATGAACAGTCTGGGGTCACTCCCCATTCTCTTTTCTCTGTGAAGTAACAGGCAGTGATTTAAAAGAGGCTCTCGTGCAAAGCTTAGAGCAGGACAGCCTGTCAAGAGAGGCTGCAGCACAACCCAACACTGTACACATGCAAAGAGACGGATGCATAAATTAACATGAGTCTTTGAACTATAAACCAGAGACGGCTCTGATCCTTTCTGGAAATGAGCATTGGCTTTGATGTGTTTGAAGAGGAGGTTTAAAGATCAATTACTCTCCAGTCCAGTCTCTACTGTTACCGAAGGACTGCTTTAACTTTGCCGTTTTAAAAGCAATGGATGAAAATTCAAAGGGACGTCGACTAGATGAGTGTGAGTTAGATGACTAGTCTGTCAACTGAAGGGGAGATGTGGACTTCTTAAAGCTTCAAAAACTTTTCTATTTGATTTAAGGAATTAATTCACAATTATTGTTACAGTATATTATTCCATATTTTACTCAATGAAGATTTAACTAGGAATCTGGTTTTCCAATAATTGCAGTCATTCTACATTCAGCCACTGAAACCAAATGAAGGATTTCTATTTTATGCTGCTGTTAATGCTCCATGCAAGCTGATGTAAACACCCAGTGAGAAAACTGCTGTCTTTAAAGTCACCCTAAAGGCCCCAGAAAGCTTCAAACTACTTTGTACAACACTGACACAAAGTGTTCGTACCTGTCCCGAATGGCTCAAAGCTCTGCTGTCTGCATCCCATTACCTCTCCTATCTCTTTCTTCTGTCACAATTGTACTAATACGATGAAGCAAAGCTAGCAAGCTACTTTAGGCACATAACCAGAGTCTGCATACTCTTTTCACTCCATAACACTGTATATCAAATACATCCGTTCCATCATGGCTGTGTGCTTAATTCTTTAACGCTCTGCTTGTACGGCTGCTGCTATGTCTGCCGCCACACAACTCACCTGAAATCTATGCTGGCACTTAGCTGCTGCCGTGGCTGCTGAGCTTGGCTGGATGGAGTAGCAGGGTGGCAAATATCAGTACTGTACATATTCTAAATTTGCATAACTAAATCACTCCAGGCTGATTGAGGTAGAGTTAATGTGCACACCTCGCCACAATAGTCACCAGTCAGAATTACAAAAATGATGAAGACACCACCCATAATGCTGTTTGAAAGCTGGTTTAAAACACTGTTCAGCTGAATCATTTGTTGTCTAGATGGAAATCTGGATAGATGAAAATCATACACCTCACGCGTCACATCGTAATCACTGAAAAAAAATATTGCTCAAAGGCATAATTTATATCACAGCCTCAATATTCCACAAAACACTCTGCTTTTGTTGTTAGAACTCACAAAAGCGACAAAAATAGACAAATCAATAGAAACTAAACAAAAAATATCTTAAACAATGTGAATAAAGGCAGTTTGCACATCACTATGACACAAACCTGTCATGATGCATTAGACCCTGACTGTGCTAAAACAGCATCCAAACACAACTGGCCAAATGCTGCATTCAGCATTCACAACACAAACACAAGATGAATATTTGATTTGGATTGGTACAGCCACTTTCCTGTCCCCCCTGAAGAACAAAGCAGTTCTCCTGTTACCCATGGACAGTTACGAATACTTTAAATAGCACTTAACAGCTCCACATTGACACAACGCCCTGTAGGAAACACAGCTCGGCTTGTGAAGAGCTGGAGAGGAACTTTTTTTTCTTTGACAAGATTCAGTTTCATCAGAAACCTGGTCTGTATTAGCAACTATAAGGAGTCCAAACAGTGGACTTCAATGTTCAGATGTGCAACCGCAGCAGGCCTGCAGTCAGATTCAAAGTGACAGTGAGTGAGAGGCAGCAAATGTAGACAAAGGAACATCCACTACCTGACAACATTCAGGCAGGAGGAAGGAAACTAACCGGCTGCTTTATTTCACTGTCCTTGATGTGGCTGCTTAAGGTCACAAGTCTGGTTTTCGTGTGCAAAGGAATAAAATGCTGTTCTATACACATATATGACACACCTTTCAGAAGGAGTGTTTACTGTGGACATCTAATTCAGTCAGAAACATGTGAAGTGTCAATTTAAATCAAATGATTATACAGTTGGATTTTACTAAATTTAAGCACAAAAAGACCCCAGGGTAGCTGAAGGACCAGCAGGGTAGTAATGAGTAGTGTGAAGTTATAATGGCTGCATACTACACCTTAACATGATTGGACACCAGCAGTCAACCATGGACATAGACACAGTCTCTGTGATATCACATATAGATTTGAGGTGGCTTTTGGCAGTCCTGCCCCTCTGCCTCCCAGCAAATCCAAAAGTGGACAAAGAGGTTCAGATGAGGTGGGTTGGTTGCTCAAAAAGCCATCTGTGACAGTACCCACCTGTTAATCAAAGCATCCACACACTGAATCCTGCATAATTTTTAATAATAATCAGCTAATGCAAGAGACATCTCAGTGCTCTGACAGAACAAACCTTACACTCCATTAGCTGCTGAGTTTGTGCTTGCGTCTATCATACAGCAACCAACAATGTTACAGTCTAGAAAGACAACAAAACAACATGCTCAAGCCCAGATGAGTGCAAACAACAGAACAGAAGTCCTTACACACTGTTCACTTCTGAACAACACCAGGTGACAAACATGTGAGCAAAGCAACTTGAAGTGACTGACAGCCAGCCCCCAAAATATCAGAGCGCCACTGGGATTAGTATGTGTAATGTAATATAGTTTATATAGAGATTTACAATAAGGTTGATATAGACCTTTTGTCATTTTTACCAACACACACACACACACACACACACACACACAAACACACACACACATGCACGCACACACACACACACACACACACACACACACACACACACACACACACACACACACACACACACACACACACACACACACACACACAAAAACACACACACAGTCAGCAAGCTCTCATGCATGACTTTGGTTTAACCATTGGAAGCAATTTAGTGTTCAGTGTTTGACACACTTGGCACATGGACAGGATTGTCTAACCCTGTGAGCTGCACTCTAATTACTGAATTTTAAATTTGAATCCACACAAAGTGAAATGGAACGCAGCTTTTCAGTGATAGCTTTGCTTATTTAACCATAAATGGCACCTTTAGCATCTGCTCTTTAGAAGTGATGCAGGAACACTTAAGTAGGAGCAGAGAGGTCAGTCAGACGGTTAACGTTCACTGCTATTATTCTTTCATTCCCATTGTTGTTGTCTACTGAGGTTTAATGAAAAAATAACTGGGTAAGCTCAGGTGAGTTGTGAGCTTATTGACAATGTCAGCTGCATGGCTCAGGTGTACAGGTTAGCCGAGTGTCTCTAGGGGCCCTAACAGTGTAGTGTATCAGTCATGTGAGGTAATGTGAGGGGGAGTCTCCACCTCATAATGAGCGACCCTCTGGGATTCGGAGATGAGCTGAGCGCTGCACACTTTGCAGTAGCTGTCTGTGAAAAGCCCGTGGTCCACCTCCGTTGACTTCATCTGGAGAAAGAGACAAATGCAGACATGGTTACTGACCAGGGTACAACAAATTTTAGGACAACATGTATGAGACAACCTAAGATGTCAGAGGTTCTGGTACTGTGTTGAATCACTAGACTACCAAGTGACCAAGTGAGTCTGAAACACACTAGACTAGTTATGCCCTGCTCCAGTGGTTTCCAAATCTTTTCTGTTAAGCCCCTCTTTGATGACATAGGAACACTAAGACGGACAGCACACTGGGCTCTGCACGATCTGCACAGTTCTGTTCATCTTGGTACATGGCTTCCTTCCTCTCTCTTATCTTTTTTCTCTTGCTTTCTCTGATTAGTCTGTTTGCAATTCTATTTTTTATCATTTTATTTTATATTGATTACCACTGTGTGTGTGTCGGTGTGTGTGTGTGTGTGTGTGTGTCCGGTGATGAAGCAGCTCCTCCACCGTAGTTCCACAGTGCCCCCCCCATAGTGGTCGTGCCAATGGGGGAACCACTGCCCTGATCAATAGCCCACCAATCAATAGCATCTGAGCAGGTCCAAACTGTCTTTATAGTATTAATTAAACAGACCCAACAATTCCACCAGGAGCAAGCACTTGGCGACAGTGGTGAGGAAAAACTTGGATGCCGTCTAAATTAGCTATTAGCTAAAGATTGCTAGCTATCGATGCAAAATGTCCATGTCAAAAACAATGAAAATAAAAGTTGAGTCCGAATGCAGGACTTACAAAGACGAATGGAAGCAAAGGTATGCGTTCATCCTGCCTGCATTTATTAATGCCAAGCCGACGTGTCTCATTTGCAACGAGGTTGTTGCAGTTTGTAAAGAATACAATATTAGAAGACACCACGAGACAAAGCATGGCGACTTCAAAAACGCATTCCGTTGCAAAAGGGACACGGGACACTTTTATTTTCCACAGGTTACAGCACACGCACGCACGTGCCAATTAGCGTTCCGACCTGTGCGTCAAGTAAAGAGGCTGCAAGGATGTTCTGGCTGCTGTCACGTTACTTATCAGCTACTTTTCAATAAATGTTGTGAAATCTGTGGAATTGTTGTATTTTGACAGAAAACATGAGGTTTAAAAGATATATTTAAAAATATATATATATTTAAAAATAAATCAACGTCATCTAGCGGGCCAGATATAATTGATGGTGGGCCAGTTTTGGCCTGTAGACCGCTAATTGCCGACCCCTGACATACAGCATGCTCCCTCCCAGTCACCTTTCAGATGGTGGTGAAGCTTGTATCATGTCTTACTGTAGTGAGTCAGAACATATCAGGTATGGAATTAATCTGCAGGTGCTCCAGTTCAAGTTGCTATGAGGATCAATTTCTAGCCATGCTAGATTTAAATGATATTTAGTTTTCAGGGCTCATCAAGACAAGCAAAAAAGGAGCGAGCCAGTGACAAGAGTGATTTCTGATTCTGAGAAATTATAACTTAATGAACAAAACTTTAGTCAAAATATTAGGGAGCATTGTTTTTTACTTCTGCTCTAAGAAGGGAAAAAAAAAGATTAGTAAATTAGAATTGGCAGCAAAAAAAAAAAAGTCCACAAGATTTAGTATTTAGTATAAAAAGTCTGATTCTCGCAGCCTTTGTAGGTCTTTAGAGAACAAAGACAAACCAGCCAAGATGTGATAGAGCAAGTAAACAATGATCTCATTTCATACTTTCATTAGTGACAGATGCTGAGGAGCTTTTGCAAGCAATGAGTGAGAACACATCTAATATCAAACTTTAAACTAGGGCTGCACGATATGGCCTGTAACCAATATCTCAATATTTTTAAGCTATATCGCAATACACGATATATATCTCGAAATTTTTGTTGTTGTTGTTTTGTATTGTTTATTTCTAATAAATAATGTCATTATTACCTTGATAGCATTGTAATTGCTCAAAATCAGTGTAAAACAGTCGATCTACACCTATACGACACAGACTCTTTTTATAGCATTTTAACACTTGTCATATTTTTTTAAATGAATTTTTAATATATTTCATAATGTACATATGGCAATTGAAGCAGTGCAGGGTCATACTTGGCTTATGAGACACTTTTCTAAATCAAATTTTAACCATTCTTCATATTTTATAAATAAACGTTTAATACAATTAACACCCACGTCTTGTTTTGAAAACCGGAAGTGTCCACACGCTGCAGTAAGCTAGCGCTGACTTTCCCAGTTTTTTCAAAGTATTTGACATAAAGTCGGCAATAAGGGCGCACGTGAAAATATTGGAGCAGCTGACGTGACCACGCGAAAACGAGAGTCGTGACCGCAGCTGTTTTTCTTCGGAACCAGGTCGTCTGTCTCCATCTTTGATTAACTCGCTCTTCACTTCTTTCCTCACTTGATACAAAAGGTACGCATGCGCGCAGGGGATGTTTCTGGGTGGGCGGGGCAGTGTGCTGCGTGCTGTGAGCAGCACCAGGAGTGAGTGACAGGAGAAACTCCGGAGAACTAAATGCCGACGGCTTAAAACATTTACATGACAAGTACTCCATGGTCGCGATATAGTCATTTCATACATCTCACGGAGAACAAGCCGCGATATATCGAGTATATTCGATATATCGCCCACATCTACTTTAAACCTTCTTCAGCTTCAACCGTGCTGCCTTTTGACAATGATAAATAAATAAGGAGGACTGATCACATTGACAGCTTTCCCTGAAAATTCATTCAAACGTGACTGAACTCAATGCTGTGTTGGAGAGAGATGGCTGTGAAAAGCTTTTATACCATGGACACAGCTGAGCCATCTCTGCTTTCTATTACTAATTCAGCCCAGCTTCCATTCGGGGCTCACATTTCATATTCGGAAGCAGTCAGGCTCAACTCAACCCTTATTTACATAGGCACGTCTTCATTAGGGGCAACATGACAGATAGAACTGAGGTCATGTGGGTGGAAAAGCAGACTGTCCAACATAATGACTAGTAAAAAAGAACTTCACTTACAAATTATGCTCTGAATTTTTTTTCCAGACGAGATGTGACCATCAAGCCTTCACAAACACGTAGCTGCTCACAGGAGGAGGAGAAACGACATGGTTTAATAATTCATAAAATCTGATCATCTCCTGATGACTAAAAAATAAATGACTTCTGTGGATCTGTGCCACTTCCAACATGTTTTCTGCCTGAAGCTACAGGTAGGATAAATAATGAAAATAAAGTTTAAGTTACTTTTTTTTTTAAATTTAGGCCACAATGCAGCTCTGTAGCCTCATTCAGACTTTTTTGGCATATCCAGATTTTAGAAATAATTGATGATTCCAATCTTAGGTTTCCACACCTTCTTAATATCAAATTCAAGGACTTTCCAGGCTAAATTTCTTTACCTAAGACACTGTTACAACACTGAGAATATGATACTAACTAGCAGCTTTACGGAAGCTTTTGAATTAATGTGTTAAGAAAAGAAAAAAAAAACACCAAATATTCCACCAAATATATAAATTCCAGCATTTTCAATGACCCAATTCTATTTATGCCAAGGCCTTGATTTTCTTCCTTTAAATTCATTAACAAACAAACTTTGAAGGATTTCAAGGACTCATTGGAACCATGTCAATAGGGTTTTACACATGCGTCTCGGTTCAGGCACTCCTCGCTCATATCATGTTTCAAAGTGTCTTTTGCGTCACTCAATCCGCAAAAACACAACAACGACGTCAAATCCAGAGTGACAAGCAGAATCCTGCTGCGGCCAGCAGAGCACTCTGAGGACAACACAACAGTCCATGGACAGGTGCTAAAACTTTGGGTGGAGGCATATGTAGATATAAAGCTGCTTTACCAGCATACACAATTACTGACATCTCTGACATTACCAAAGTAACCCACACAGACAGAGATACAGATACAAATACATATCCAATATGACTTGCTTGCACTCTGAACAAGGCCTAAGCCTCGAACTACTTTTTCCTTTCTAATATTACTTTTATATTAACTGGTGATAACATCTGTGTTCTCAAACAATATTTTTTTAACATCACTGATCCATGAAAACAGTAGGTGCTAGTTGAAGAAAACACTACAGAAAAGATATGACGTGACACTATGATGCATGTATTGCTCATTCTTTCAGCAGTATACAGCCTCTGGCTATGCCCAGCTGGTTGGAGCTCTGTCTGTGGGGATGGTTAATGCTCGGACTCCAGCTGCGTTTGCTTTGGACATGGCTACTGTAGCAGTACTCTTCAAGCCCTTAAAACACAACAACCATAACGACAACAAACACAGTACACACAAAATCATTGCATGTACCTATGTTACAGCTATAATAAACTAATGTGCCTCAGCCATAATCATAACAACCAAAGCACAGCCATGACCGTAGCCAGGACCAGAGACAGAAACAGCCCAGGCTCTGTCATATCATGTTATAGTCAGAATCATAACTACATGCTGTCTCTATCAGCCTTGGCTGAAAGAGCTACATTACACAGCTCAACTAGTCATCTATCAAGCTGCAGTGAGACAGACTTGCACCTGAGCCAGCCATGGCTGAGGGAGTGCCCACTCATGCTGTGGTCACAACATAATACATACAGTAGAACTAGTATATCTCATGACAACTCACAATTTTAGAGAGATTTTCCACTTCAGTGGCTTTTAAGATACAAGGTGTGTGTCGGTCTAGCGAGGTCAGATGGATGGAGGCTGTGGTTTGATGCCACTTTTTTCAATTGCTTTGGAATTAATGGAGGCCCCGTGTGTAATCACTGCTGCACTGTATTTCTTTACAAGTGACCAGCCTGACTTCTGACGCAGGTGTGAGAGCACAGTGGACATCATCAATCTCTAAATCATCTGACAGTAGAGTACAGATGTTTGTTACAGCCCAGCAGGATGAGTGTAAGAACAGCTCCGTCCTTCCTCAGCAGAAAACCATTCATGATCCCAACCAGCTGACATTTAAAAAGCAATGTGCCATTGTAGAAGTGTACCTGGCTTTTAAAAGGGACTGGGAGATGGACTCAATTGGTTTTATTCATGTCACGCACACACAAGACCATGCACCATAGATAATTTTAATATTATACTGAGAAATTTACATCAAAATAAAATGATATTCATTATTTTCAATTCTTTTTGAGAAGGTTTCCTTACATGTTTCAGTTTGTTAGCTGAGTTGAATAAGAATAGTATATGAAAATGCAGCCTATAAAAATCTGAGCTATAACAAGGGTAGTTCGTATAATGATGTGGAGTACTGCTCAGTCTATGAAAATATAATGCTCCCCATGATGTTGTCAGGGTTACCTCAGCTTGAGCTTGGAGACCATTTTTTTAACAGGAAGTCAGTATTATGAACTGGAGTGTCACAGACCTGGACTCTCATTATAACCACTGTGTATGCAGAAAGTGGGCCCTGAAAGAAGAAGAATATGGCACCGTGCACGGAAAAGTTGTGATTCATACAAATTAACAAGAATGTCTGTGCCTGCCTGTAAAATCTGACGCATGTGTATGATCATTTTGACAAGGGACGTTAACAACGCAGATGGTGCATTGAAGTCATATTGTTTTCTACTTGTGCTTATAGTGAGTCATAACTTCTTCAAAAAGCACATTCCAGTTGCAAAGATATAAGCTTAAATCCTGGATAAAAGTCCAGACAGAATAAGCTCAATAACATATTAGTTTGGAGTATTTTACTGAATCACTGTCTATTATTTATAACATTGGTATGAGCTCTCTTTCTTTTCATCTCTAGCATTTAGCATCACCTTTCCAGGACAGGAAATGACCTGAATGTGCTCACTTGGCTCTCTGGTACACAGCAGCCCAGAGGCCACGACCACCAGACAGACAAGACTGGGATAAAATGTGTCATGGGCCAATGCGTCTGCAGATAAATGGCTTGGAAAGATGAGGAACATTAATAAATCAGAGATGCCAATCTTGTAATGAGTCAAGAAAGGCGCCATTTCCTGTTCAGATTCTGTAGGACAAACAACTTAAATGAGCGACTCTGAGAGCTCCATCAGCTTGTGCCAGTGTTGGGCCCACTGCCTGTTTAAGCAAAGAGGCACAGATGCTAGAAATGAATGATGAATCACCCTAAGTTCTGCGAAGAAACAAGAATCAGAGGCAAAATCAGCAGGAGCAGCATGAGGTGGTGCAGCAGCAGTAGCCAGAGAGAGAAACAAGTCTGATCTCAGAATTTATTTTCCACAGCTAAAGTTTTTGTTGTTTCATTGTTAAGTTTGCATTTTCATGTCAATTGGAGAACTGAACTGTTCTGACCCAGCAACATGGAAATCCAGAACATAATGAACTAATTTCACTAAACCCAGAAGCATTTGGTTGTATCCGATGTCAGGACCCCCCCTTCAGGATGACCCCTGAAGTAATGGGACTATCTTGCTGTTACTATTGAGTGCACAGCTCCAGAAGAATTATTACTAGGGATGTAACGATGCATCATGACACGATTAAAAATCGGTACACATGCGTGACAATTCGCAACGGTTGACAGAAAAAAATGAGATTCTTGGCGAATGCGAGAGAAGTAGGATATGTTCTTTTTCGTCTTTTTTTAATTAGAAACAGGTTACGTTATCTTTAAAAAGTCACTGGTTGGTGATTCATTTGTTCAACGTCAGGCGTCAAGTTATGTGACTCACGTCACTACGTAGATACGGAGCACAGTATGAGAGAAGACATGGCGGCGGTAGAAAATAGCTTTGAAATAGAGGACGTACCGAGCACTTTGAAATCACCTTTGGATTTGCATTTTGGATTCCCTATATACACAAATACAGCCGTGAGAAACGGACAGACAAAACCAAAACAGCATGTAAATATTGCAAGAGACTGCTAACATATAGCAGCAACACGAGCAACATGCAGCAGCATATTAGCCGCCACCACAGTGAGAAGCAAAGTAATGTTACGCCACCTCGTGAGCGAAAACTGCACATTACACCAGCAGTTTACTGTGAGATTGTGTTTAAAGAAGGAGATATTTGTCATGTATTTTGTTGTTTAAGATGTAAGTTGCACTTTTTATAAGAACACAAACTGTTTGAGAGTTTCAGTAAAGAAAGATTTTTTTTTCCTACAATCTTAACTAAGCTGTCCGCACAGTGGAGTGTTTTAACTGCTGTTTGCTGACCAGCTGACTTTGGGTGATGTGGATCCCACATTAAAAGCAACAATATACAGACAAAGAACAACTCAGTGACTGACTGGTGACCATACACAGACCAACTGCTTTAAATCAGTATCCTGTGTGACAGGGACTAATGAGAAAGCATGCAGCAGACAGACAAATGAAGCTTGTTTGTCATATCAAAATCAATCTTTAATTTCAGACTTAATTTGTTCACTGTCTCCGCCCCCTGGTTCACCCCTGCTCTCCGTCTCATGAAGGCAAAAGGTCGACAACTGGAACGCCTCCACAGGAAAACGGGTCTCACTATTCACAAGGAAATGTACAATAACCACATGTCACTATACAAGGACTCCATCACCAGCACCAAAACACACTACTACTCTGGAATAATCACCGCCAACCAAGGAAACTCCAAAACACTCTTCTCCCTCCTCAACAACATCACCCAACCCCAAGACTCTCTCCCCTCTCACTGCTACACAACCACCTTCTGCAACTCCATCATGTCATTTTTCACTGAAAAGATCACAAATATCCACCAGCAGCTGGGATCAATCCCTCACCTCAACATCTCAACTGACTGGCACCCACCCACACACCCATTCCCCACCTTTCATCTCCCCTCCCTCTCTGAGATCGCAGAACTCATCAAGCAATCCAAACCATCCACCTGCCAACTGGACCCCCTCCCCACACAACTTGTAAAAGCCTGCTCCCCCTCCCTGGTCCCCCTCATCTCTGCCATCATTCACTCATCTCTCACCACTGGAACTGTTCCAACATCCCTCAAAACAGCTACCATTACCCCAATTCTAAAAAAAACCTGGTGCCGACCCCTCCGATTTCAACAACTTCCGCCCCATATCTAATCTACCTTTCATTTCAAAAATCCTTGAAAAAACAGTCGCCACCCAACTCCACTCACACCTATCCCGCAATAACCTGTATGAACAGTTCCAGTCTGGTTTCCGCCCACTCCACAGCACAGAAACTGCACTTCTCAAAATCACCAATGACCTCCTCATGGCAGCTGATTCTGGACTCCTCACCATCCTCATCCTCCTCGACCTGTCAGCAGCTTTTGATACCATCTGTCACACCACCCTCCTCCACCGACTATCCACCATCGGCATCACCCACACCACTCTTACCTGGTTCACATCATATCTCTCTGGCCGCACTCAATTCATACAAATTAAGTCCCTCAAATCCACCCCCTCCCCTGTTACCTCTGGTGTGCCCCAGGGCTCTGTCCTGGGGCCTCTACTTTTCATCATTTACCTCCTTCCCATTGGCAATATTTTCCGCAAATATAACATCTATTTCCATTGTTATGCCGATGACACCCAGCTCTATCTCACCACCAAACCCTCTTCCTCTCTCCCACCCACCTCCCTTACTGACTGCATCACCGAAATAAAAAACTGGTTCACCCAAAACTTCCTGAAACTAAACAGCAATAAAACCGAGGTTCTCCTCATTGGTACCAAATCCACCATATCCAAAACTGACAGCTTATCATTCACAATTGACAACTCCACTGTTTCACCCTCCCCCCAAGTTAAGAGCCTGGGTGTCATCCTGGACAGCACACTATCTTTCCAATCACACATCAATAACATTACCAGGACTGCATACTTCCATCTACGAAACATTAATCGACTCCGCCCCTCACTCACCCCCGACACTGCCGCCATCCTTGTTCACAGTCTCGTCACTTCCCGCCTAGATTACTGTAACTCTCTCCTCTTCGGCCTCCCTCAAAAAACCCTCCATAAACTTCAACTGGTCCAGAATTCAGCTGCCCGCATCATAACACGGACCCCCTCCATCCGCCACATCACTCCTGTCCTCCAACAGCTCCACTGGCTCCCGGTTCAGCTGCGCATACAATTCAAAATACTACTACTTACATTTAAGGCCATCCACAACCTCGCCCCTCCGTATCTGTCAGATCTCATTCACATTCAAACACCCTCCCGTGCCCTCAGATCCTCTTCATCCATACACCTGTCTGTTCCCTCCGCCCGCCTCACCACCATGGGGAGCAGAGCATTCAGCCGCTCTGCTCCCCGACTCTGGAACTCATTACCACCCACACTCAGAAACACAGACTCTTTCACCCTCTTCAAATCCCAACTTAAAACATACCTGTTCACAACCGCCTATCCACCATGACATCATCTCTGCATGCACATTTTCTCCTTTTTTGTTTTCATTGATTTAGATTTTATTGATGTTGTTTTTATGTGTTTTAAATGTTTTATGCTGTTTTTAAATGTGTGTACGGTGACCTTGAGTGTCAGAAAGGCGCCTTCAAATAAAATTTATTATTATTATTATTTTTATTAATGATTTTCAACAGAACCCATGCAATCTAAAAGATACTGACGAATTCACATTGCCTCAGCTGCTTCACTTCAATTCTTTCTGAGATCTTAGTAATGAACTTATGGTCAAATAATAAAGCAGAATTCTTTTTGAAGCACATCACCACTTCCTCCTTCTACCTTCTTTATCCTCAGCGGCACAGGAAGGAATGCAAGAAACTTCCTGCTGAGTGTGAAGTCGCCTACAGCTCTCCAAAGAGAAACCGCTGCTCACTGAATTAACATGTCGCTCTCCTAGGTGATCAATTCATTAAGCTAATGGATTTTACTGTAAGATACACCACTGTAATTGCAAGTGGTTAACTCTTCTTAATGAGATACTGAGAAAAATATTAATTTTCATAGAGTGTAATTGGATGAGAGACATCATGATCATAAACCAACTGGAGTTTACCATACATAATTCAGTCACCAATATCTGATCAGAGTAGCTGTTCACATCATTACAGCCATGCTCTTTCAGCACAGAAACGTGAGCTCATTATTGAAGTCATTGCCACTTTGGTGAAGGAGAAGCATGTGACAGAAGTCAGAGGAAAACATTACAGTGTGCCCTCTGCTGACAGTCAAATTAGCAGGAAGCCAGCTTGTTTTGTCACACTTAGTCAACATTATTTACCATCCGTCTTTGACTGAGACAGTGCTGCCGGCAGAATCAGCCAAAGCAAGCTGCAGCCGTGGATGGGTGGGGCATAAAGGAGGAGCAGACATGAAAGGGAGGTCACAGCAGCAAGTGTTGTTGTAGCTATAACAGGTCAGTTGTAATTCAGTACGGACGGTGTTAAGCTGGGAAGCTGGATGAACGCCTGCACTGACGAGCTGGACTCCAGTAGATGTTCTTTTCGGCTGAGGACTTCTAAGAACTGAATTCTGATCATTAGCACCATGCGGCACAGATACAGCCAGGCCACATTTTCAAAGTCATATCACATTTTCACCTCATCACACCAACAGATTCTGTTTTTAATGAGTCTTGACTGTGTGAAGAAAGTGTGTCACAGCTCAAATATTTCACAAGTCCAGATCAGGACAAAGACCAAAAGCAGGGTCATGTTCTGCACCTCTTTAGCAGACAGGATGTGGATAAATGTGGGCAGCTGTGGCTTAGGAGGTACAGTGGGTCTGCCACTAATCACCAAGCACCTTGCTAATGAACAGAGTGCCATTATAATGAGATATGTAGTGTAAAAGAGCTTTGAGTGGTCAGAAGACTAGAAAGGATATATATAAGTACAGTCCATTTACCATAAACAGCTCTTTCAAAGCTTTTTAACCAGCAGCACAGCGATGCTCAAGTTATATATTAATGTTAGCATACAGGTGAGGTCAAGTGAACATCATTAGGATTCATCCAATGGGAATCATGTATACAAGATTTCTATGGCAATCCATCCAATTGCTGTTGAGTTATATGTGACTACACCAAAGTCAACCTGCTGGTGGCACTAACAAGTCAGAGGATCAAAACACAAACCATTGAATTAATCATCCACATACAAAGTTTTCATGGCAATTGCTCTACAGACCTGTTACCATGTCTAAAAAACAAAAATACAACTTCTAACAAATGTCTGCTGTGATACTGTCCTCTGCCTAATACCAAAGAAAAACCAAATGTGTTGTCTCCTCCTTAGTCAATTCAATTTAAAGTGCTACTGTAATCACTGGGCGAGCCTCTGCACCTCCCACGCAGAGACCTCAGACAGCTCTTGTGAGAAGCTGGTTTGGCAGATCAGCCCCAGACAATTCTCTCCATCATTTAATTGTCAGAGAACTGTAGCACAGTGCAAAGTGCTTTAAAAAGAGAGGAAAAGATTTTAAAGGTCATGACTGACACTTTCCACCTCTACTGTTGATGCACGGTGCACTGGTTCTGTACTTTTTTAGTTTATTCGTTATTTTTACTCTTTATTTCACACCAGTGAAATAAAGAGCAAGTAATATATCAAAACTAAGACATGCTTTGGGTGCTTATAAGGTTGATTAATATGGCTATCCTTGAGAGCTGCACTTTTGTTAATAAATCATTTCAACATATTGTGTTGATGCTAGTGAACTGAACCTAAGAGTTTTAGAAGCAGGTCCACACCTCAACTGTGCCACTTCTGACATTCCTACAGTATAAATACCCTCCTAACCCTCTTTTCCTTCTTTCATCTTCATCTTCTTTCTCCTATATCTTCCTCTCTTGGGTCCTGAGGGAGTTCCTTCCGTGTCTAGGTGCTAGAGCGTATTATCCACCGGAGCTTCCTCACAACACAACGACAATCAACAAGTATGATCTTTTTTTTGTCAATAAATCATTTAAACGTATGTTGTTGATGGTGTGGTCCTTGCTGGTAAGTCTTCTGTACTAAAGCCCATTGCACTAATTCGTGTTGGTTTCTGTCATACTTGTTGTTATAGAATTTTCTATCCTTAGGTTACACAAGGTCACGTGTGGGCCTTGAGGTCCTCAGCAGTATTAGTAGTTTGGCTTTGGTTGAGAACAATAGGTGCCAGTCTATTTCAACACTGTGGTGGCCAGGGTCGAAGAGACCTGTTGCTGCCTTCATAGACATAATAGATAGCTGGCCATTGATGTTCCAATCTGTGTAAACAGACATCTGTGTCTCCAGACTAGAATATGCTGACAATGACACCTCCATGGGTAAAGACATTCTCTGTGACTAATTCTGGGTGTGTAGTATTTGTGCTGTTATCTTGGGGTTTAAAGTCGATCCACCAGGATGAGTTCGGCAGAATGTGAGACTGACTCAGGCACTTCTGATGAACTTTGAGAGTGTCTCTAATTCTCCTTGGCCAAGTGTCAATATATAATACAGCATACGACTTCAGAGCACTTTCTGAACTCCTGACCTCACCATTGACCTTCAGCAATTTCTCCATTGTACAATTGTACAGCAGTTAATACGAAATCAGGGAAATGCTCTACTGACATCAGTTTTACATGACTTCAAAATTGTTGTCACTGTAACATAATGGAGAATATAAAGAACAAAAATCAGTCACAGAAGTAAAGGCCCATTTGCTCTGTATTTATGTGTCATGTAGAGTTGCGATACCCACAGTATACACGGTACCCCGCGGTGCCAAATGGTAAAGGCCAACTCACACAGGAGGCGGAACGGAAGCGGCACGGTACCGCCGCGGTCACCGTAGCAAATAGAAGTCAGTCTAGTCAATGAGAGCACTCACACAGGGCACGGTCCGGGCGCGGTCCAGAGGCGTCCCAGAAGCGGCTCACTGCGCCACGGCACAAGCTTTCCGTTTCATTCCTATTTTTACCGCGAAGCCGCGGCTGAACCTCGTAAATTTCAACAGAGCACTGCGCACCAGTCAGGAAACCCGACACAGAATCAACGTAATAAACTTCCGCCCCCTTTCAAAATAAAACACAATAAACAGTTCATGTAGCTTTTTACAACTTCACATCAACGTTACGTCATGACCGGTGGGACCAGGTGATGAAAGATCGATCAAAGGGTCTCAACATGGACGATGAGAAACTAATTGTTGAAGTGAAACAACACACAATCATTTATGACACAACAGATGCTTTTTATAATCTCCTCCACGTCGGAGAAGCAAAGTCAGATGTTTGTTGTTGTTTTCGTTATACACTGTTTGTCGCGGGGTCTCGCTTGGATTCTCGCGTGATCTCGCGTGAAAACGTCCGGCTCGCTCCGCTGCCGTTCCGCGGCTGAAAAGCGTCCGGTGTGAGTTGACACAGTACCGCGGCACTACCGTGGCACTACCGTTCCGCTGCCGTTCCGCCTCCTGTGTGAGTCCCGTGTAACGGTTCCTACTATACTAGAAATTCTACACGACGGTACTACCGTGGATTACTATACTACCGGTGGCAGTTTTCGCTACATAGCGGCCGCCTCTACTCTCCTCGGCTTCTCACTGCATGCTATTCCCTCGTAAACAAACCAACATGGCAACTACTGCAACTGAACTACACAGCTGCTGGATGATTGGCTGTTTGCCAGTTACTGGTGATGTCCGGGGATAGGATAGGCTGTTTCCATACACGCTGGGTCCGCCCGTCTGTTAGCTGATTGGCTGTTTGTTGTTTCTGCCGGCAAGTATAAACTCCAGGAAGACAGCTCCACTTCGATAGAAACTTGCTTCTAAACAAACAACAAGCTAGAGTTCTGTCTCGCCCAGACGCATGCACGGCTTACAGTCACAAACACGAGACAACACGCTCACCATGGCAGAAGCACCGGGCCCGAGCAGCGAGTCTGCCACTGCGTCATCGTTAGCGGCACCATAGACATATATACACAGACATATAGACATATATACATAGACATAATAGACGCCTCATTGAGCAGGTTGGTCCGTTGCTGCGTTACGTTAACGTGTCCGCCATATTGGATGTGGCAGATCTGCCCGTAAACTAATAAAAGGAAATGGACTGAACTTCATAAAGTGCCTTTCTACAAAGTTCTTTAAGTTAATGCCTCTTATACACCCATTCACACACACGCTAATGTATCTGGGAAACAAACAGGCACCAAAAACAACGTATGCAACTTTTAAAGTGATGATTACAAATGTTTACTCCTTATGTTTAGGATGTATGCGTGTGTGTGTGTGTGTTAAAAACCTTGGTAAAGAATATTCTTGCGCAGCTTTTTCCGTGTGTTGCCACTCTGCAACTTAAGAGTTGCGCTCCACTTTGCCACATCCAAAATGTAAAAATCGACCTATATATGTCTATGAATGACAACACTAATTTTGAAAAAAAAAAATAAACAAACTTGTTGTTTCAAACTTGTTTTAGTCTAATTTTTACTTCACCAGTATTATGTTTATCATGCACCAAACAACATTATAAGTCATTAATAAGTATTTATAACTTGTACAAATACATTGCAGTTCACAAAAATAATAATAAAAATAAAAAGGCTACAGTATCGCGATAATACCCGGAACCGTGATACTTTGTCTGGTATAGTATCGTGGTTACTCATTTTGGTATCGTGACAACTCTAGTCTCAAGCAGAGGTAGACTGATGTTCACATTAACTGAACTGATCAGTAATTTTATTCCATTCCATTTTAATCTTGAGGTAACATTTTTTATTGACACTCCAGTAATAATTACAGCTGAATATGCTGAATAAGAATATTATGTTTTGTATTTTAAAGTAGATCTTTTAAAGTTTTTCCATGGAAAGAGTTTTTTTTTTATCAGCTGGATAAGGAAGGGAGGGAGCCTGTGACTCTGAGGTTAAGCAGGTCTTCTAGTAATCAGAGGGATGCTGGCTCAACTGACGTAGCTTTAGATAGGAAGCATTGTATCACTCCTGATGAACAGTTAACACTTTTCACGGCAGCTTCTTCCATCATTGTATGAAAGTGTGTGTGAATGGGTGAGGTTAAAGAGTTTTGAGTGTTCTGTAGATCAGAGAGGCAACATACAAATACAAGTCCATCTGTACCAAGCTGATCTGATGGATCTTCAAATCTTCATTTTCTAATGTATAAAACATTAGCTGATGTAATTAGTGCAGGTCAAAGCTGATTATTTTAACATTCAGCAATTATAGAACACAAGTTACTCCTGCCAGACTACATAGAACTTTTTCCATCTGAAAATGATGAAGTAGATTGCTGCAGTGGCTGTTCCTCAATTCTGGGAATAAAGTTATATTCACCAATACAGTGTAGACCTGTAAAATAGAGAATGGTGACATAATGACACATGGACTATTGTGGTAAGTCATGAATTAGTAGTTGGTCATTCACTTCATAGGCATTATCACAAGTAGTAAAACTGACCATTAATCATAGCCGCTGCACACATTACAAGTATCAGCTTGAGAGAGGAGTGCTGGGAAGCCGTGGCTTTGAGCTCCATCACAAAGAAGTGCTGAAATGCTCGGTATAGTAAAAGCCAGAATCCTGGGTCTTGTTAAAAAGACATATTTGAAATTTCTAATCACTGGTTTTAATTACGAAGCATTTTTCCACTCCACTTTCCATTAAACACAACATGACCATGTCCTTTCAACTGCCTAACATCATTTAAATGCAGGCCAGTATCACAAAATTTGAACTCATGCTATGTTGAACCATGAGCATCAGTAGCCATTTAAGCCATGGCACTGTTAAAAATGGTTATAAAGCGCTACATGGCTGCAGGTGCCACCTGCAGCACTCCGTCTGATCCACTCAGCCTTGACTTTTGTTTACTATACTACAATATTTAAAACTCATCTACCAACCAAACTGTGTACAATATATTAATATTTCGTTATACTAAACAATACCACTGCTCTGCTAACAAATGTATTTCTTTTCTTATATCAGCTACACGATACGAGTCTCCAGCTGGTTTGCTGGCAGAAAGTTATTAATGCAAGGCAGCAGCACCAGGATTTGGTTCATATCAGCAGTAACAAGTTAAACTAAAGCAGAGAAGCAGCAGCTTTAGTGTTCCCTCTGCATTTGCACGGTGAGTTCAGGAACAGTATTTCGTGTATGTTGCCACTGTTTTGACAGTGCTGAGAGCCCAACACACAATCACAAAAACCTGCGTTCATGCAAAAAAAGAAGCATGAGAATGTCAGCTGCTGTCTGTGTTGACAAGCTGTAACACAGAGAGAGCTTGGTTATGGCTGCAGAAAGTGGTCAGACAGTGATTCAGCTGAAAGTACTACAACAGTGCTTTTTCTCTTGTTACCAGCACAAAAACATCCTCATTTGAAGAGGCAGCACAACATTATAGATCAGTGCAGGTATGCTGTGTGAGGCTGCAGTGGAACCGCATGTGTTCATGGTTTGGACACTAACAGATGTTTGAAATCACAATTAAAAAGGCAGTTGTTAATTACAGTTTCGGTTATATATATGGTCAGGGTTACACAACCTATACTGGAGTAACATATTTCAAGAATCTGGCCTTTTTTTATTACATTTCAAGTATGGTCATTCAGGAGTTCTTCTCTGACCACATCTCCAATAAAGCAGTGAATCACCCCAAAGAGCTGCTAACCCTGCTAAGCAGTTTAAAACTGCTAAAGAATTGATTCATTCTGCAATTTTACAGCTCTGTGATGATATGAGTGATGTTAAAGAAGATTTTCCATCTTAGCCAATCTCTAAAAGGCTGATGCGTAAAGAGATAATTTAGTTAAAAGAAACCTCTTTGGAAACCCCTTCTACAATCAATACATCATCCACTATGCTCATATGCAGCAAATGAGTACATCTAAACAACATTTTCAATCTATACAGCCAGTGATGATTAAGTTGTCAGAGGTTACGGTCCTCATAGTCTACCACTTATTCATATTCTCTTCACGCACCTAGATTTTTTCTCATTTTGCCTGACTTTGCAAGTGAAACAGATGAGTTTTAAGCCAGCACAGCAGAATGAATCAATCACTGATATGGCACAAAGGCCAAAATTGTCTTTTGGAAATGAATGGTAGTTATCTTTGCTGACCTGTTGCTGAGACTGAATGATGATAAGGAAAAAAGTGAGTTTGTCTGTCATAAATTTTGGAGGGCCTCCAATGCATCTCTCCCGAGCCAGATGTGAGTGTAAAACCCTGCATAGGCAAGAATGGAAAAATCACAAAGTGTAGTGCTGAGAGACAAACTCATCATTACTGAGTGTAAGACAACAAGACTGTGCTGAAAACTCCTGGACTGATGTCACAACAAGAAAAAAAACTGTTAACAAGCAACTGACACTCAATATCTATCACAACTACACTGGCATTCCATTAGTCACAGTGGTACAAAGAAGAAGATAAGTCATTACAATAGCATGTCTGTTTATTGCAGTGTAACCACAATATGATGACTAATTTCATTTATAGTAGTTTTTCTTCCTTAACAGACAAAGTGCCTTTTATTTATCTATTCACACACACACACGACTTGGGGTTCAGGGTCTTATCCAATGACACTTAACATGAGGACAGGAGGAGCCAGGGATCGACCAGCCAACCCTGTGCTCAGTGTATGATCCTCTGAGAAACTTTGAAACTATGTAGTGTACAAGTGTTTTTCTTGTCAAGGTAGATAATAATAAAATAATGGGTAATACTTTCACCCTTTCAGTACAGTAATGGCATGTAAGCTTTAAGGTTATTTAGAAAGAGACCATCCGTCTTTGTTTACATTATGCATCTTATTATTATCAATATCTGCCTAAAAAATTTGAATGGTCTGTGCAACAAAGCAGGGATCTTTCCCCTCTTCCAATTTTATAATTTGGTGTTAATCCAAACATTACCATTTTGGGATATTTTATAAAAGTTTTCTGAAATACTTTTCCAAGTGCCTCAAAAACCCTGTCCCAGAATTTTTTCAGTTTAGGGCATGTCCAAAGTATATGAGTAAGGTCACCCATGTGTGTCTCACAACTTCTCCAGCAGAGTACGTGGGCCCCATTTTTGATATGATCGCTGGTGACCTAAATAATCTTATTACCTTCCACCTGAATTAGCACCTGAATGTATTAGAGTTAGTTACTTGATGTGCTTCTGTACATATTTTCTCCCACCCGTGTTGCTGTATTCCTATGTTCATTTAATTTTATTTTTCATTAGAATTCCTATCTAAAAATATTTTGTAAGAAAAAAAAGACAATAATACGAGAATGTTCTTATTTCTGCTACCAATTTGTAATTTAACAAGAATTCTTCAATCAGGGTGGGCTCTAGGATTTTAGTCCACTCTTAGTTGTAAATACCTGAAAAAGTGTTCTGGGGAGTGGAAATTCCATTCTTAACCGTTTCAAATGATTTGAAACACCCATCTTTATAAAGTTGGTGTAGGAGTGTGCAGGAGTCCATGCTCAGACCACTTTCTAGTGTCCATCTAAGAGGGGACAAAACCATTTATAAAACCAATGTTGGTTAATTTAACAACATCTAAGAAAGGCAGAGTCTGTAAAGGCCGCTGGCATATGCTTTTCTCAATGTCTAGCCACCTTGTACATACGGAGTCTTGCAGCCATGCTATTAGGGGTCTTAACTGTGCAGCCCAGAAATATAACCTGAAGTTTGGGAGTTTGAGACCCCTGTGTGATTTAGATAGCTTAAGTATTTTTCGTCTGACCCTAGGATGTTTTGATTGCCATAGAAATTTTGAAATCAGCATCTGGAAGGGGTAGAGTAGTTTATGTAGGACATTCATTTGTATTCACTTGATGCGGCCTATCATGGATAACGGAAGCGTCGACCATCTGTCCTTACTAATATTTTGTATTATGGTTCGGTAAATTCACCTGAAATAAGTTTTCTAACAGTGGGGGAATTTTGATGCCAAGATATTTAATTCCATTTTTGGGCCATTTAAACCTGCTCTGGGCCTCTGTATCCATGGTCATCGTTTTGTCTTTATTAGATTAGATTAGATTAGATTAGATTAGATTAGATTAGATTAGATTCAACTTTATTGTCATTACACATGTACATGTACAGGGCAACAAAATGCAGTTTAGCATCTAACCAGAAGTGCAATAGGCAGTAAAGTGCATGTGGCATAAATACTGTGGTATATAAAAAGTAAGTCTAATATTTACAGATCAGAGGCTATGTACAGGTGAGACCATATATACAGGTTAATGAGCAAGGTATACATAATGATTGAGGGAGGTACTATGAACATATTATACAGATGGATTGTTCGTTAAGTGGGAGAAGACTAGAAACAGGAACTAGCATAACATAATTTACAATAGAGGAGATGGCAGATGATAAATTAGGCGATACAAAGACAGATGACATGAGCAACCTATAGTGCAAAAATAAATAATAGCAGTAGCTATCTAAGTTACTAGACTAGTGCAATGTTCGGTACATAGTACTGTGCAAACAGATTGTATAAGTGAAAGTGAGCATGTGCAGAGTAGTCCAGTAGTGCAGTGTGATGGTGTAAGAGTCTTTGGTCAGTGACTGAGTGACTGTGAATTGGTGTGTGGGGGTCAGCGGGGGTCAGAGTTCAGTAAGGTCACAGCTCTTGGGAAAAAGCTGTTCCTCAGTCTGCTGGTTCTTGTCCGGAGGCTTCTGAAACGCCTGCCAGAGGGCAGGAGGGAAAATAGTCCATGTGCCGGGTGGGAGGGGTCCTTCAGAATGCTGCGGGCACGACGCAGGCATCGCTTCTTCTGGACGTCTTCAATGGCAGGGAGTGGAGTTCCTGTGATGCGCTGGGCAGTTTTCACTACGCGCTGCAGGTGTTTGCGCTCCGCAGCAGAGCAGCTTCCGTACCAGACTGTGACACAGTTTGTTAGGATGCTCTCGATCACGCAGTGGTAGAAGTTCACCAGGATGGCTGAAGACAGATGGTTCTTCTTCAGAGTCCTCAGGAAGAAGAGGCGCTGGTGAGCTTTCTTGACCAGGCTGGAGGTGTTGGTGGTCCAGGACAGGTCCTCTGAGATGTGGGTCCCCAGGAACTTGAAGCTGGAGACTAGGGATGTAACGATACACTCAACTCACGACTCGATTCGAATCACGATTTTTTGTTCACGATACGATTTTTTCACGATTTTTTAAAATCAAAATGAGCTACAGACAAATTCTGACAAAATAAAATTATCTTTTTATTTGTAGGAAAAAAATCTCTCTTTACAGAAACTCTCAAACTGTTTGTGTTCTTATTAGGGCTGCCAGCAAGCAGCTGATCTGACCATTACCTTTCAGCTTGAAGTATGAGCTAACTGAAAATAAAAACAATTAAGATGATAGCTCATTAACCCTTTGATGAGAGTCCACGGCCCCGGGAAATGGCGAGGTCCGGGTGCTGTAAACGCAGAGCCGGTCGCGGCGCACCGCCTCGGAGGAAGTGCGCCCGGCGGGGGTCAGCCGGCGCCGGGGAGAGGTCCCACGAGGGGATCCTCCCGCACCGTGCGGCCGTCCCTGACCCGTGCTTAGTCCCCTGTGCAGACTGCGCGGAAGTTGCGGAGAAGTTGCGGTGATTGGTTAAAATTGCAACACTGCCCTGAATTCACGGGGATTCACTGAAGTTGCGTTGAAGTTGCAAATCGCAACATCGTGAATTTTCTGGAGGGTCTGTGTTATGGTATGGTATGGTATCATTTACTGTACAGTCAGGCCTGACGCCGACTACCACTACTGCGCATGTGTGTAGGGGTGTGTGTGTGTGTGAGACACAGAAAGGCAGACGCGGCAGTGGAAGCTGCAGCCACAACGTGACCTATTTCTAATTAAAAAAAACTTACTCTCGCATTCGCCAAGAATCGCGATTCATTTTTTCTGTGAACCGGTGCGAGTCGTCACGCATTTGTACCGATTTTAATCGTGTCACGATGTATCGTTACATCCCTACTGGAGACACGTTCGACGGCCATTCCGTTCATGTGAATGGAGTCATGCGTGCTTCTTCTCTCCTTCCTGAAGTCTACAATGAGCTCCTTGGTCTTACTGGTGTTAAGGAGCAGGTTATTGTCGGCGCACCATGTGGTCAGGTGCTGTACCTCCTCTCTGTAGGCTGTCTCGTCGTTGTTAGTGATGAGACCAATCACGGTGGTGTCGTCTACAAACTTGATGATGGAGTTGGATCCATGCACAGGTCTGCAGTCGTGGGTGAAGAGGGAGTACAGGAAGGGGCTCAGCACACAGCCTTGTGTGTTGAGTGTGACAGTGGTGGAGCAGATGTGGCCTGACCTCACGTGTTGTGGTCTGTTGGTCAGAAAGTCCATGATCCAGTTGCAGAGGGCAATGTTGATGCCCAGGGCTCCAAGTTTGGTGATTAACTTGGAGGGGATGACCGTGTTGAATGCTGAGCTGAAGTCAATGAACAGCAAACGTGCATAGGTGTGGTTATTGTCCAGATGTGAGAGCACAGAGTGCAGTGCTGTGGAGACTACGTCGTCTATGCTCCTGTTGCTACGGTAAGCAAACTGATGTGGATCCAGTGTGGGAGGGAGGGAGTCCTTCAGGTACGCCAGGACCAGTCGCTCGAAGCACTTCATGATGATAGGTGTGAGTGCTACAGGGCGGTAGTCGTTGAGGCATGTCGGCTTGGAGTGTTTTGGCACTGGCACGATGGATGTCGCTTTAAAGCATGTTGGCACAGCTGCTTGGGCGAGGGACAGGTTGAAAATGTCCGTAAAGATCCCAGTGAGCTGCTCCGCACATGCTCTGAGCACACGTCCTGGGATGCCGTCTGGTCCAGCAGCCTTGTGTGCCTTGATTCTGCTCAGTGCCGTGTGGACATCAGTGGGGGAGAGTGAGAGGGGCTGGTGGTCTGCAGGGAGCGTTGCCTTGGTGGCGGTGTCTCTGTTGTCTCTCTCAAAGCGAGCATAGAAGTTGTTTAGCTCGTTCAGGAAGGAGACATCCGTGGCTGTGGGGGTGGGGTTGCTGGGCCTGTAGTCTGTGATGGCCTGGATGCCTTGCCACATGCGTCGGAGGTCATAGTTGGAAAAGTGACCCTCTATCCTCAGCTTGTAGCAGTGCTTGGCCTTCTTGATGCCCCTCCTCAGGTTTGCCCTGGATGTGCTGTAGGCCTGTGCATCCCCTGATCTGAAGGCAGCATTACGGGCCTTCAGCAGGAGCCGCACCTCCTTGTTCATCCATGGCTTCTGGTTGGGGTAGGTGGTGATCTGTTTCTCTGTCGTGACGTCATCAATGATGGTGGTGATGTAGTCCATAACAGAGGAGGCATAATTGTCAATGTCCAAGTGTGAGCCACAGGTGGCTTGAGAAGCAAACATACTCCAGTCTGTGTGTTGAAACCTGTCCTGGAGTACAGAGTCTGTCTCTGCTGGCCACACCTTGATGGTCCTCACTGATGCCCTGACACAGTTGATGAGGGGTGAATATTTGGGGGTGAGGAACAAAGAAAGGTGATCTGACTGTCCGATGTGGGGGAGGGGGGTCGCGGTGTAAGCGGCAGCCATGTTAGTGTAAACATGGTCCAAAGTCTTGTTTCCTCTGGTGTGGCAGGAAACATGCTGGTGGAATTTGGGGAGTACAGTCTTTAAGTTTGAGTGATTAAAATCACCCGCAACAATAAAAGCCGCCTCCGGGTGGTCAGTCTGTTGTTTACTAATGGCCGCATAAAGTTCGTTCATTGCGAGCTTAGCATTAGCATCCGGTGGAATATAAGCAGCAGTGATGATGGTGGATGTAAATTCCTGTGGCAGATAGAAAGGTCTACATTTAACCATGAGAAACTCCAGGTTAGCTGAGCAGTGGCTTCCAAGAGTAACAGAGTCTGTACACCAAGCTTTGTTGACATAAATGCACAAACCTCCGCCTCTGGTCTTGCCGGAGTCATCAGCTGATCTATCCGCCCGGTGTGTGTGGCGTCCGTCAAGCTCGATAGCTCTGTCCGGTACACCGCCGTGTAGCCATGTTTCGGTGAGAATCATGACATTGCAGTCCAAAAGTCTCTTACTGTGAGTGAGGCGCAGTCGTATCTCGTCCATCTTGTTAGCCAAAGACCGAACATTAGCGAGGAAGATGCTGGGCAAGGGAAGCCGGTGTGGTGTAAGTCTTAGCCTTGCTTTTAGCCCTCCGCGTTTCCCTCGCCGTTGTTTAAGATCTCTGCGCCGCCTGCGAGCACTTCCGCCCGGCCGGGTAGAGTGCGAAGCCACCGGTGTTCTGGCGATCTCCGGGATGGAAGGGAGATCGGTGATAAAAGTGTCCGAGAAACGTAATCCGATCTCCAAAAGTTCATACCGGGTGTATGATGTAAAGGCACGGTTGTTTTGTCCAAACAGACCCGAGATGAGCAGGAATAAAACTGCAAAATTGCAAAAACTGGGGAGACGCTGAGCCGCGCGATGTTCTCGCGCCGCCATCTTGGTTCCACATATTAACTTTATATTCTGAAAAATACCCAAATGTGGAGATAATGTCCTTTTATATGTGGGATTGTTACTGTAGGTTCAACAAGATACAGGAGAACATCATCCGCGTATAATGATAACTTATGTTGTTCTCCGTTTATTGTCGGTCCTTTTTCCTTTTCGGTCCTATTATCATCTCTTATAAGCTGTGCTAATGGTTTGATACCACAATTGACAAGTAAGAGAGGGCCAAGCCATTAATTGTGTTAAAAACAAACATATGTTCAAGAAGCCACAGGAAAGTTGGAAGCAAGGTATGATTTGATCCCAAAGTTAAAATGTGGTTCTTTTGGACACCCCAGTTTGCCTGTGGTATAGTCAATGACTCTCCCACAGTAGGTCAGTGGTCAACCAGTCAACCATGTGTATGTAATGGAAGGCATAACTGTCCTGCTGCAACTAAAATTGACTACAGTTATTGACTAATCCATTCAGATTTATCTGCATATGTATGTCAAGTGAGGCCTGGTCATATGAAGAAGTCACTTTGGATTGTAGCAATTCATAATGGACACTATTTTCTGATATTATCGTGACAAAACATTGAGTCTATTACATTTAGAAGCAAATTAAGCAAAAATAAAACAAGTTTAAAAGTATAAAGCAAGTAGTAAATATACGTATGACTATTTGTCATGTGGATAGAGGATTTCATACACATTGCCTACTGTAACCATACAAATCTAACAACTTGTGTAATTTTGTAGCTCAGGGCAATCAGTTCTTTTGGTTATGATAACGTAATCGAGCCCACACAACACTGCAAAATCACTACCTGAGAAACAAACACAAGTTCTCAGACAGTGATCAGACAACAAACTGTGAGTAAACAGCAAACTTATGACCTAAAATGTCAGACAGACCAACTTGTTGTTTGGTTTCGACTGTAGTTGTTGTGCACACTTTTGCACACATGCTTTTCTTGGAATGGGGAATAGTTCTTTTTCACAAGAGACATTTCACTGTAGAAAAAGGTGAGGACATTAATTGTTTGTCATGTCTGACAAGTAATCTTTCTTTCCCTGTTTAACCTTTTTTAGCAATGTTGCTGCAATATCATAAATTACTTTAGTGAGTTTAAAGTTATCAACTGTCCAATGGTAAGAACACAAAACCTAAATTGTGACTAAACTATAGTGTTCCCTTAAAGGACTAGTGTGTAGGATTTAAAGGCATTTGGCAACCAACTGGCCTCACCTCTCCCATTCAAAGCATGTTGGACAACATTTACATTTAGTCATTTAGCAGATGCTTTTATCCAAAGCAACTTACAGAAAAGGGAACAATCAAGGTGCAATAAGAAGCGTTGCGTCACAGCAATAAGTGCTAGTGACAATTCTTTGAGGTGTAGATCTGTCGTGTAGTGTTGGGATGGGCAGTGATAGGATGCCATGTGAGTGGATAATTGGACCTAAGGAGGTGGTGTAGATAGCGAATAACAGGGGCCCCAGCACTGAGCCCCAGCACTGAGTGTCCAAGCCAGGATACACTGAATGAGTGTCCTGCCAGGTAGGACTTAAACTGAGAAAGAGCCCAGAGATGGCCATGTTTGAGAGAATAGAAAGGAGGATGCGATGGTTAACTGTGTCAAAGGCAGCTTATAAGTCAAGTAGAATGAAGACAGAGGATTGTGCTGCTGCTCTTGCTTTTTTTAAGGCTTCTGTCACAGACAACAGAGCAGTTTCAGTTGAGTGACCACTCTTGAAACCAGATTGATTTGGATCAAGAAGATTCTTCTGTAGGAGGAATTCTGAGAGTTTCTTAGCGACCACCCATTCAACAGTTTTGGATAAGAATGGAAGAAGTGAGACACGACGATAGTTCTCCTGCAGTAACTGACTTAGTGCCGCCCAGATGAGATACAGAGAGACATGCCAAGCTGGTCAGGGAATAGGCTGCTGATTTCTGGAGGAACGTAACCATTGATGGAGAAGCAGAGGGTTTCTCTGACAGAGTGACATTAAACTGGATAGAAAAGTGATCTGATAGGAAGAAAGGCATTACCACCAGTGCATCTGTGGCACAGTTTCGGGTAAGAATCAGGTCAAGGTTTTTGCCAGCTTTGTGAGTAGGAGGACTGTGGACCAGCTGGAGGTCAAAAGAATGTATTAATTACGTAAAAGTTATCTGTCTGGACTCTCTAAGTGGATGTTCATGTCACCCAGGACAAGCAACGGACAGTCATGATTGTTATGGAATTTTCTCTTTTTGGGTTACACAAGGTCACGTGTGAAGCCTTGTGGTCCTCTGCAGTATAAACTGTTTGTCTTTGTCTGGGTGCCACCATATCTCAACACTGTGGTGTCCAGGGTCGAAGAGACCTGTTGCTGCGTTCCTAGACATAATAGATAGCTAATTGTTGACGTTCCATTAGCATTAACAGACAACAGTGTCTCCAGACTAGAATATGTTGAAGGTGAACACAAACATGGGTAAATGCATTCCCTTTGACTATTTTGGGCGTAAAGAATTTGTGGCGTCATCTATGAGGGTTTAAAGTGTAACCACCAGCATGAGTTCGTCAGAATGTGAGGCCGACTCAAGCAGTTCTGATGAACTTTGAGAGTGTCTCTGGTTCTCCTTGGCCAAGCATCAATAAATAATACAGCATAAGACATTCACTTCAGCGATTTCTCCACAGCAATTGGCGTCACAAACAGGATTTTAACAGAACAAAGACGTGGTAAGTGCAAAGTTTTATTACTATGCCTTACCATGTCTGCGTTTGACGAAATCATAAAAAGCTATGTGCTTATTTAATCTGCCTGGAATATAAAAACATCTAAGACCCACCAGGGGGTCAGGAGCTTCAGGTCTTGGGGACAATGTCCTGGCTGAAAACTCTGACGTTGTTTGGAACGTATGTGTCATACAAACATCGCAGTTAGATGTTCAATTCAGCATATTGATTTAAAGTGAGAAATCCAGAAAGCTGACAATGGTGTAAACGATTTTAAAAAATAAATGGAGCTGTAACAATAATTGATTACAGAGCAGTGTACAGTGTGTGGATCTGAAGGGGGGCAGGTTGGGTTTATGACCCACTCCGGGGCAGTTTCGGGCTGCACTCGGCACAGGGAGACCCATGTGAGGTTTAAACTATAGAAAAGACATTTTCGGGGGAGTTTAAATACACCCTCGTTTAAATCAAAATCGGGGATCTGCTCTGTGTCCTTTGGGAAACGTTGGTTTTAAATGTGTATACACTGGAAGAGAAAAAGTACATTTTTCCTCCTATCACCTCAGATCACCACTGCTGCAGTTAGAAACGTGTGGAGATTGATGGCGCTGTATTGTGGATTGAAATCTGTTTGTCTGTATGTGTAATGTCCTACTGTGCAAGCGAAAATGGGTAATGATCTGTCCAAAGCAGTACACAAACCTGAAAATATGCAAACTGACTCAGCAAAAGCTAAGTCAAAGACATAATATTTTTCTGTAAAAAAACAACCAATGTGAAATTAAATGGTCAACCTGTCATTGATAAGCAGTGTGCTAAAAGCAAACACACACACACACACACACACACACATCTGACCAGGCATCGCAGTTTAAGGCGATGTTTTCTGTTGGACTTGTCGGTAGACTGGAAGGATGGGATTTAGTGTCTCCGTTCACTTCTCTTTTGTGGGAATGGATGAATGGCATGTGACCGTATGAGGGAATATTTGAGAAAGAAAAGCTGCTAATGGCTGAGATAAATGTTAACCCTAATGGTGGAAATCCATCCTGTGAGTCCAGATGCATCCAATAATGTATGCAAGTGTGGTTGACTGGTCTGTAAAAAGATGTAGTGGTGGTGTGAGAGTGAATGACAAAAGCTGCAAAGTTTGAATCCAGTGACTTAAAAAGGTAACTGATCTAAGTGCCAAATGTGTCAATGCAAGTTCTAGAAGCTGAGTTGTAAACTAGAGCTTTAGAAATGACTAAGATAAAGCAGCGACATGTTGATAATTTGGAAAATTGTGCAAAAGCTATGATGTATGGCTGGGCAAAGCACCAAGCTAAGATTCCTGCTCCTCGTGATTTGTTGAATATTTTAGCCGAGGTCGGGATAACACTGTCGGAACAAAAAACAATGGAAAAGAGCTCTTCATCTTTCTGCAACTTTTAAATATAAGGCAATCTTGCAATGCAATGATACTGTAGATCAGTGGTTCCCAAACTGGGGGGCGCGCCCCCCTAGGGGGGGCGCGGAGGTATTGCAGGGGGGGGCGCGGCAAGGCTACGGCTAAATGAATGACTAGTTAGTTACAATGCTAGCATAACAGCATGGACAAGTTTGTGACAGCGCTCCCAGCTAAACGCAAACCAGATTATGAATCTTCACCAAATGTAGCAACTTCAAAAGCAAAGACAAGAAAATATGACGAGGCATATCTCGCACTCGGCTTCACCAGTACAACAGTGGGTAAGGAGGAAAGACCACAGTGTGTTGTGTGTCTAAAAATACTAGCTCGCGACAGTCTGACGCCGAACAAATTAAAACGCCACTTGGAGACAACACATCCCGAGCACAAAGACAAGCCGGTGGAGTTCTTCAGAAAAAAACTCACACACTGTCGTGCACAGCAGAGTCGCTTTACTAAAGCAGCATCCCTGCCTGCAAATGCTCAGCTCGCCTCCTACAAAGTTGCCTACAGAGTTGCTCAGTGTAAAAAGCCACACACTATAGCCGAGGAATTAATACTTCCCTCTGCGATCGACATGGTCTCAACTATGATCGACGTAGCCACTGCCAGCAAGCTAAAGGCCATTCCTCTCTCAAACAATACTATCTCAAGGCGTATTTATGATATGTCAAAGGACATAGAAGAGCAGCTAAATGACAAGATACGGGACCGACGCTTTGCTCTGCAGATGGATGAGGCGACTGATAGTAATAAAGACTGCTTATTGATAACATACGTCAGATTCATTGATGCCGATGATTTGAGGGAGGATTTGCTTTTCTGCAAACAAGTGACGAGCAGAGCCACTGCAGACGAACTGTTTAAAATAATTGACACCTACTTGAGAGAGGCCGATCTGAAATGGGAGGACTGTGTGGGGATCTGCACAGACGGGGCTCAGACCATGGCTGGGAGAAGAGGGGGGCTGCAAGCGCTCATCAAGCGCGTCTCCCCTAACGTGCAGTGGACACACTGTATGATACACCGAGAGGCGCTGGCGTCTAAACAGCTGAGTCCCGACCTGCACGATGTCATGACGGACGTCATCACTACAGTGAACTACATTAAAACACGACCTGTCAAAGCACGTATTTTCTCTGCACTGTGTGAGGAAATGGGCTCCGACCACACAGCTGTTCTGTTTTACAGCGAGTCCCGATGGCTGTCACGTGGGAAGGTTTTATCCAGGGTCTTTGAACTGCGGGATGAGATCCGCATCTTTTTGGAGGAGGAGAAAAATGAACTTGCCCACACGTTTAACAACAACAAGTTCCTCATGATACTTGCGTACCTCAGTGACATGTTTCAAAAACTCAATGAGCTAAATCTGCAGATGCAGGGCAGCGACACACACCTTCCACATCTGGCAGATAAAATCACATCATTCACAAGAAAGCTTGAGATGTGGGAGCAGCGAGTTACAGAGGGAAATATAGACTCGTTTGAGAACCTGAAGTCATTCATTGAGGTCAACAAGCTGCAGAACACAGTGATCCCATGCATGAAAGCTCACATCTCTGCCCTCCAAAAGCATTTCCAGAGGTACTTCCCAGTGCAGGATCCTACACAATATGACTGGATCCGAGACCCCTTTAGTGCAACACCACCTGCCGAATTCAGCACTACAGAGAATGAACAGTTCATTGATGTCACCTCTGATTCAATAATGAGGCTGGAGTTTAAGTCTAAGACACTAGCTGCATTTTGGATTGGAGTGGAGAAAGATTTCCCACTGCTAGGCAAAAGAGCTCTGGCCACACTCCTTCCATTTGCCACGTCTTACCTATGTGAGATAGGTTTTTCTGCTGTGGCCTCCATCAAGACTAAATACAGATCAAAGCTGGACATTGAAAATGAACTAAGAGTAGCAGTCTCACAGCTGCAGCCCCGATTTGAGAAGATCTGCAGCATGAAGCAAGCCCACACCAGTCACTGAAAAGATGTGGACATAAAAGGTGCAGTTTTTGCATAGTTAAATGTTCAGGATTTTGTTATTTTCCTCAGAGAGCTGGTAAAGTGTAAAAGGCCACTTTCATGCAGGTATGGAGTTTATAAGAAGATGTGTTGAAAGCCATGAACACCATTACATGGTAAAATTTTATGATACATGATGCAGTGTCACTTTTAATAATTGTAAAGGTGATTTGTCATTTTTTTTTTAGTTTTGTTCAGGAAGAAGTTGCCATTTTGTATGACTTACAATGTTAAGTAAAGTCCAGTGGAGTTTAGAAACAAAGGATTTGTGTGTTTGTGTCAGTGTGGGGGGGCTCGAAAATATTCTAATCTTCAGAAAGGGGGGCCCTGCAGAAAAAGTTTGGGAACCACTGCTGTAGATGAACAACCAAACAAAGCACATCACAAACTAAGGCAGAGGATGAACTTTTTCTACTAACAGCTACAGTAGTGAATTAGAAAGGAAAGTCAATATTATGCACAGACAGGAGAAGGAAGACAACAGACAGTATAATGAGTCAGATTTAGAAGGAGAAGGAGCCAGACCCAGAGAAGAGGAGCCTTACACAGACACAGAACATCTCTGCTCTGCCTCTTCTGTTAAAGATAGCTCTGTTCAACTCCATTTAAAAAGTAACCTTTTTAGTTAAATAGTCATAGGATTATTTCTACTGCAAAGAAAAAATGTTTCAAGTGTTTGAAGTTAAGTATTGTAACAATCATCGCATACTACTTTGGTGTAGTACAATCTTCCTTAAACTTGATTAACACATGTTTCAACTTGATGAATATGTTTCACACACTTTAAATCATCTCAGAATCAACTTCAACTCCAATCACGGTGCTCATTATGAATCGATAATTGTGCAGTTTGTGCTCAAATAATAATAGAAATAACTGTATATGTCAAGCTAAAAAAATCAAACTGGCTCTACTTAAAAGCACACTTTGTTTACGCTACTACATAAATGCCTAAATCTGATGTTACACTCAATAAGGCAGACCAGAAACACAGAGGCACATAGGAAAACAACTTTTCCCCTGCCTCTGAAGTGTCACAGACATCTTCAATAAATGCTTGTAAAAATAATGATTGACAACATAGCAGTTTGAAAACAATGGACTTCTGAGTTCATGGAAGAATACAAAAAAAAATGAATTTGTTTTTCCTGAGCAGCTGAGGGTGGGTAATGGCCTCACCCTCAGCTGCACTGCAAAAAAGGAATTTTAAGAAAGTAAAAAAGACTTGAATCAAGAAAATAATTCTTATTTTCTGTCCAAAAAGAAAATTAATCTTGTCAAGCAAGTTTTGCATTAGAGAAATAATCTAATTTTAAGAAAGTACAGCTAACATTTTCTTAATAAGACATTCCAGCTAATTTTGAGCTAGAATAAACCAGTAACAGGGTATAAAAATGTTTTACAAAAAAAACCCAGTGGAGCAACAAGATTATTTTCCCTATTTTAAGTGTAAGACCACTTTTCTCAATTTAAGAATGCCAAGAAACAAGAACAATTAAAGGTTGTTTATTTTCATTTTGTGTTCTCAGGCCATCTGAACCTGGCAGAACCTGCTGCTTTATATCAAACATATTAACATGACAGCAGGCTGGTCTATACAACATAATACAATGAACCATGTTGGACAAAAACTCCATGGCTCGTAAATAAAACAAATGACTCAACTGCATTCAGTCACAATGAATATGCACTAGGATCCTGTAAGCATCAGCATAAAGACTGCTATTAATTAATGGATTGATTACTGATCTGCTGTTTCATTGTTCATATTAAAGTTATGTTGATACATGAAAAAAAGAAACAATCATGAAACAAAAAACAAAACAAAAACAAAAAACATTTAAGAAACAGTTTGCCTATGAGAGGCCAACACAAACAGTGTGCTTTTTACAATTCTTCAGATGAGGCTCTGTGTAGCCCAAGCACATCTCCCAGATAATATTTTGTAGGAACATATGTCACATCCTTGTGTGTATAACTATAATATGGAGTGAAATCTACCAGACTGTCAGCCATTATTAGTTCAGTTGCCTGTGCCATGTTTGGAATCTCTATTGTATATGCCATATAATTTCTATCATAACAAACAGTATTATGCTGCTGGAACTCGAAACAATATAATGATGAGTTAATTACATAGATATTGCTCACAAGTCCAAATTCAGGTAAATCATTGGAATTAACAGCAGTCACAAGTAATGTCTTCTCCCGTATATATTTATTACCATTTAGATTAATCCATTTAACAGACACTGCATTGTTTATGTCATCATTTCCAAGGAAAGCCCTCATTTTTTCTTTTAAATATGACATGTTGCGTATTTCTGATGTTGGTCCCAATGCACACTCATTAAAAAAAATTGGGTGTTCAGAATGACTTACATTTTGACAACATTCATACATTTGATTATGCCTTATTAAAGACTTGCAAACATTTCTAAAATTTAGTTTTGAGGCCCACTGTTTGAAAAAGCAATGTTTTGATTCGAATCTCATGCACATGTGACGGACCATTGGTCCCAGGAATTTTATCTGTGAAGGAGCATGAATCAAATAATGCTGTTTTGGGGTAATGTTGTTATCAGGGAAAAGACTTTTCATATGTTTTAAATGCTGTTCAATTAGTGTTTTCAACTTGCTAATTGTCTGTAGACCAATGACAGGAGCAAACAAAATTTGAACAATTTCTATGAGTTCAAGAATTATTTTGTAGTATTCATTATCTTTAACTGTATCAATAAGAAATGGCAATATTTTTAGTAGAACAATCATTTGGCCTGAGGACTGCTTCAACTTATTATCACTTGAAGCTAATGTGCTGTAAGCTATAGGGCTTGGTTTGTCTCTGATATCAAGTGGAGAGTAGGGAAAACCAGTTAATGCAGTATTGAGGATATCTAAGTCAAGCTGACCTAAAAGAACAAAGTGTTTTATCACACACTTTATTTCTAATGGAGCAATGCCTTCAAGAATTATATGCATCATATCCTGGGGTGTTTGTTGGATCAAGTTAAAGGCAGGAAATTCTACCAGCTTGCTCCTTCTGTTGATGCCAAATGTAGTTTTTAAACGGTTTCTAAGATACTCAGTATTTGCCTTCTCAATGTCACCACACTGCCGAACATGTCTTTCTAGTGTCCTGAGCTCAAAGTTGTCCTCGTCAAAATACATTTGCATGTCCTCAAACAAACATTCGCACTGCCGGCACTTACTATAGGCAAAGCCAACACCCTCTTTAAATCCACAAAGCTCATGTTGTGCTAATGTGTCTCCACATATTGAAACCAATGCTGCAAATATTTCACGCTCACCATTCCCAGTTTGAACATTAACACCACCATATAGCATTACCAAGTCCTCATACAACCTGCCCAAAATTCCATCAACTCCACATTCAGACAGCTCGCTCTTCTTTGCAATAGCAAGTAGACGGATTGCAGCTAGTTTTGATCTATATTTTGGATTAATGTTTCCCAATGTATAATAAAACATTAGTAACTTATTCTTGGAAGCATGAGATCCAAGTGGGTTGCAAATTTCAATTTCATCAGAGTAAATGATTATCTGTAAAGCAGAGGGCCGTGCTGAAAATAAAGGGTGTGATTTCATGAACTCTCCATCTATGATGTCATACAAATACCCATTTCTGTATTTCTGCGGCTGATCTATCATTTCCAAAACCTTTGGATGGGACAATAACTGTTCTAAACTTTTGATCAGAGGTATGTAATGAAAACATTTGGGTATTGTAGAGAGTACCCTTTTTGTCCCTTTTTTCTTCAAGCAGGCAGTATACCCAACGGAGACCTCCTCTGACTCCACAAAATTGAAATTTTCCTTAATCACATTGTCCTGTCTGTATGTTGTCGCAACAGAGACAAATGGATCCTCAATCCGGTCAAATACTGCCATCGCTTCCTTTTCAAGTTCACTTCCTTGATGTTGCTGGAATACAGTTTGTAGCTGACTCCTTAGATTAGTCACCAACAGAGCTTGGTATTGCTGCATTGCTGCCAAAACGTCATTCACACCTCGCTGAAAAAACAGATAAGAAAGGAGAGCAAATCAAATCCAAACAGTCCAGTTTTAAAATTATTGTGCAATGCTTCCTATACGTAAAATTACCATACAACTTATTTTATAGAGATTAAACACAACAGTACTTTTTCAACTAATTGATAAGGAATTTAAAGTAAATTCAAAATATGGATTTATCTTAGCAGGGAGCAAATACAAGGCATATTAATATATCACATCTCATGGATTTATACAAGTTATGTTGCAGCTAGTTTTAAACTACAGGCACCAGCACAGATGTGCAAGATTCAGAGTGAGAGGTAAGCTTATGCCTAATACACTTCACAGCAAGAGCATTCAAGGCTACTACCTTTGACCTTTTCCAAGACTGGATTTGTCATGCAGATAATCAACAAAGCCACAGATTAAATATATGTAATAATGTTGTATGTAGACAAACCTGAGAAAGATGGTGTTTTTCTCTTGCAGTCAACATGATAGTGGCAGCTTGTCTGGTCAAAGTGTTATGCCTGGTGTCATCCTTTAAAGAAAATGAAAATTCAGTGTGTAAAACAGTGTTTTCAGAAACACAGATATGCTGTCATGAAATAGCATTTTTTAACAATTAAGGTGATATTTGTGTTAGCATGCTGAGACATAAATAGGGCTTAGCTCAGAGATGTCTAAAAATATAACTAAATATGGCCCACTCATGAAACCTAGGCTGTATTCAAAACCACATACTGCTTACTGTGTACGACACCAGTATACACTGTATACTGAATGTTGTTTTCAGGAGTGCCCAGTATGTGACAATTATTGTTTACGTTTATAACATGCTTTGCCCTAGGTGTTTGGTACCGCAGTGCTTTCCAAGGTGCTGATCCCGACATAGTTCATTTGTTTGTTTGTTCTGTACTGTTTTACTGTTATTTTCTGTAAGTATTTCCACACAAAGCTGGTGGCAGCATGTTATGTGTCTCATTAAGATGGCAGAGCCAGAAGTTATTATATTAAGTGCATTCATAATCAGACATACTTGAATTAATGGCAATTTTTGATCGTTAATCAATTGATAAAAGCATCCAGTTTGGAAAAGTTTGGACACCCCTGGCTTAGATGAATGTACTTGTATACTGAAGGAAACAATAGGATTACCTTTGATTGACATGATGCAGAAGAGTCAACTGCAGCAGGACATGGAACATCCGGAATATTCAAAGTTTTATTTAAGGTACCATCCACAGTCTGGGACAAAGCAGGATGACTTGGAGAGATGCCATTGTCAAAGCCAGAGAACAAGGATGCAGTGCTGTCAAATGCTCCAAAATGTTGTGGAGACACCGAGTACGGACAGGACTGCACTCTGTTTTCTTCAATCAATACATCTTCAGCTTGCACTCTGTTTTCCATCACTGCTTCACCCATTTGATGCTCTCTGTTTTCCACAGTCGCTGGCCTGCATGCCCACATGTTTCTGTTCACCGCTGATGTGGCTTCCCGGCTTGAGGTCGCTGTTGCTGTCCTCTCTCTCCGTGACTTGCTGCTTCCACTTTCCAGATGTTCACGGTGGTTTCTTCGAATGTGATACCATAGTGAGTTGTACACTCGATACTCTTTGGAACATCCATCGATTCCACAAACAACGCGGAAGTCTGGACTACGACTATGAGCAGAATTTATATGACTCAATAAAGATTTGAGACTGAGAGCTACAAACACAAAGCAAATAACACAGCGCCAAATCATTTTACCGCCTGTGTTTAGCCTACATTAGCTAGCTGCCCTGTACAGCTTTTGCCGCTGAACCCAAGATGACCAGGTGATACATCATGTGATACCAAGGGTACATAGTATAAATCCGTGCCTTATAAGGACAGGAACGACCATCTATCTATTAATGATCACTTAGATGTGACTCGATTTAAATAGTTATAAAGTAATATGAACTTATTTAGATACATATACTATATATACTAAATATACTATATGTATAAATGCAAAATAAACTTATATAGGCTAAGCGCACCCCCCCGCTCCCTCTGTGCAGATGGTACGATCCATCGTTGCGCTCTTTTTTTTTCCTCCTGGCGTCCGTTACATTTCGAAAATAACCGCGCGTGCATAGTTTGGTGTTGTGTTGCTGCTGTGGATTTATCATTTTAAAGTGTCGTATGTGGATATCAGAGGAGTCGAATTATGGATAAACTGGACGACGTTTCAATTGCCACACTCAGAGGTATGCTTTTTATGCTGATGTTATATTTTATGTAGCTAACCTAGCTTAACGAGCTCAGAAAGGCTAATGGGCTAAATGACAAAAAAACGAGCCAGTGCTTGGTGCATGATGATCCTATGTAAAAAATATGTGAAGTCTAATTAGGCTTTGGGACTTTTGTTGTATGTTCTTATTATTAAGGGCTGTAAATAGCTGTTAAGATATTGGTCTAAAGCAGACATGGGCAAACTACGGCCCGCGGGCCGTATACGGCCCGTTAGGCTTTGCAATACGGCCCGCCGAACTTATCTACATCAAAAAATAAAAATATATCTTATGGCGCTTCTCCACTGGCTGGTACCAGCTTGACTCGGTTCGACTCTACTCGACTCGACACAGTTTGGTTTGGGAGCTACCGTTCTCCACTACAAAATACTTGAGGTACCAGTTGCTATGGTGACCGGAACACACACACAGGAAGTATCTGACTTTAACGCGCGCGCAGAGAGGAGAGCACTAGATGTTTATATGTTTAAGAGAAAGATGGACGAAAGTATTATATTTCTGATTCTTGGCCTTTGGCTGTTTGCCACATTTCAACGGCAAGTGGCTTATCGAGCAAGGCTGAAAGCAGCAAGGCGGCGGACCGCGGAAAAAAGACGAAGAGTTTGGGAGGTCGTTTTATCGTGTGAGGGAGTGACTCGGAAGCGACACTTGGCAATAATGACTACGTCACCATTTAGTATCGGCTCAGCTCGTTAGAACCTCGGCAAAGGTGGTACTAGAAATGGTACCGGGTACCAGGTACCAAGTTTTAGTAGTGGAAAAGCAAAAAAGCCGAGTAGAGTCGAACCGAGTCGAGCTGGTACCAGCCAGTGGAGAAGCGCCATAAGGTGCGATAGCTTTTGGGGCGACTCGGCCTGCAAACGTCTGATGATGAACATGTTTAAAAAAATCAGCTGAAAAGTTAAATTATGTGAAGTTGAAAAGTGAGATAGTGAGAAAGTGAAGATTTTTTTAACAAAATGTATTTAAATAAATGTATGTCAAATGTATTTAAATATATTTAAATATGTTTAAAAGCACACAAATATGTTAAAATGTGTTTTAAAAAGATATTAATAACATACACAAAGATTGTGTTTAAAGAATGACACATGACACTCATTGTTGAAACCTATTTTTCAATATCATATGTATATACCTGAGTGCTAATTTTTAAATCTGTAAAATGTTTGTTTAAAAGTGCTATAGCAAATACGTGTACCGTATGTATTTATGTAAAATTAAAGACAACTGCCATTCTCTACCAAGCATTACAAAATATATTAACTAATGTGAATGCATTTTATCTAGCAAGGCTCTATACTCACATTTACTGTAGTTTGCATGGCTTAAATATAGATAAATCTAATTTGTAAATGCTGTCAAATTCACTCACTGCTAGTCTGTAGCAAGACTGAGCAAAATGCCCAAACAATGCTAATTGTACAAGAGGTGTCAGGGTGTTGAGTTGGCAAAATATCCTCATCTACTATGTTCATCAGTTTCTTGGTATTGACTGTAACTTTTCTATTTTGCAGCTGCTAATATTGGAGAGGACTTATTGCCTTCACTTTCCCGTGATGACATCAAAGATCTGTTTCCTGGTCCTGAAAATTTCTTGAGGCGCCGGGCTATATGGCTTGTTGTGAATAAAGATGAAAAGGTCAGGTTTGTCTTTCATAGTATGAGAGAACTGTTTAACAGTACAACATATTTTCCAATATTACAGAAATGTTAAGTACCTTCAAATCCGGTCCATATACCGTATTTTCCGCACTATAAGGATTATAAGGCGCACCTTGAATGAATGGCCTATTTTAAAACTATTTTCATATATAGGCGCATAGAATAGAAGCTACACTAGTGGCTGGGGTTGCGTTATACATCCTCTAGATGGAGCTGCGCTAAAGGGAATATCAACAAAACGGTCAGATAAGTCAGTCAAACTTTATTAATAGAATGCAAACCAGCGTTCTGACAACTCCGTACGATTCAGTGCTCAATGCGGCGTTTACTGTATATGTCTGACTACGGTAGCCATGATTCATCGGATTATAAGGCGCACTGTTGGCTTTTGAGAAAATGTAAGACTTTTTGGTGCGCCTTGTAGTGCGGAAAATACGGTACATAATATTTTATAATTTTAGACATTACCGCTTTGAGTCCCGTTCAGCGGTCGATATAAAATCAAAAGAAGTGTTTTAATCCACAAAAAGATAATGTTATTCAATAAAACGTTTGTGTAAATGTATTGTAGGTGGATACTGCTCCTGAAATTCAGCAGTCACCCCCAACTGGAGGCAGCAATCTTTCAAAAGAGGAGGCCAGTACTTCTAAATTTTTGACTATGTCCAACCCACAATACATAGTCTTCACAGACAGTGAGCTTGAACAGGTGCGACGCACCTACTTTGAGCAGAAACGGCTGGGGACAGAGCACAGCGTGGCCTTATCCAATGAGCTCCTTTGCCGACTCATAAGAAACACTATGACTAATATGATTTCTATCGCAAGAGCCACAGAGGACTGCAGATACCCCACCAAACATGAGGTGAATGCCATGGCAAAACGATTGGTGGAATACTATCCAATGATAAAAGGCCAGTCATCAAACAGTGAGTGGGTGAGTAGATTTTTGTCACTATTGCTTGTTGATGGTATGATGGTGACTGTAACTGTCATTTTTTAATGTTCACTATGTATGCCTTGCAGGAGCATGTTGCTAAAAAGCTCATGAAGAGACTCTCAAATGTCAGAAGTCCAAGGAAGGCCAAAGTTCCTCCTTCGAAAAAAAGACGACAAGACACGGAAGTCAGTTCAGACATCTCAACCACTGATGATGTCTATGATGGAGATTCTAGTGCATCCACCATTATTCTGGAACATTCACCTATTAGTCCCATGGGCATCCCAGTGCTAGATCTGTCAACTAGAGCTAGTACCCCACTGCAGAGCCAGGACACCAGTGATGAAACATGTATGTATTGTATTAAACATCAATTTGGCTGAGTTAATTCACATGACATACACTGCACATTCAGCAGCTTTACCATCTTTCAGTGTCTGTCCAAAGGCATATGTATTCTGTTGTCCAATGTTTTGCTTTTATATCAAGTCACATGAACATGAATTAATTCTTTCCACTTCCTGAGTTTCATTATACTGACAACTTGTTAGTTTGGAAATCTCATATCTTCTTTCCACCATAACTTCCCTCTAATGTCTTCAGCTGGTTCAGTTGACTTCATGGACAGCCTGAAACCCCAAGCAAGACACTACAAGACCCTCCAAGAAATGTTCAAGTCCAAAAAGCCAAACAAAGCTGCAATAACTCACTTGCTGAACCTGGAATTTGAGTCTCGAAGATGCTTCATCACCTCTGATGTCTTAAAGGAGCAAGACAGACCAACAAAGATTCTAGAGGCTTACCCATGTTTCCGAGAACTGGATCACGTAAGTTGGTCCTATTCAGTCCACATTTTCAGCTCTTCCAAGGACTTATTTTAGCATGACTCATTGGCATAATCTTTTCTGATCTTTTTTGAAGAAGTCATCAGAGTCATCAGAATGTTTAACAAGGACTAGCAGTGTTATTATTTTTTTTCGTATGTGTGTGTGTGTGTGTGTGTATGTGTATATATATATATATATATATATATATATATATATATATATATATATATATATATATATATATATATATTAGGGATCGACCGATACGGGTTTTTTGATGGCCGATGCGATACCGATTTTTTCCCCATGGCCCATGGCCGATACCCGATTTCCGATACCCGATTTCCGATACCGATATGGGTTAAAAAAAGTTTAAAAAATGACAAATATTCCAGGTCTCAAGTTAAAAATAAATAGCCATTTATTTATAATAACATGATTAACAGGAAAATGACAATCATGTCTGAAGCCCATTGAGCATTTTTTTTCAAGTGTCTGCTTAATGCTTATACAGTATTATATCCACTTAAAAAGGAATAGCCCACATACTTCGGTGCTTTTATTCATTTTTATTTATTTAAAAAATATATATTAGTTTGGCTTGACACATTCAAAGGACTGTGGCTTGACAGTGGCAACAGAGCTTGACTGCACATTTGAGAAATGTTGGGGATGACACAAAGATTATTTAGAGTAAATGTTTAGGCCTATTTTACAACTGTAGGCCTATATTGTACTTGATATACCATTGCCTTTGAAGCAGGCAGTGACAGTAAATAGCCTGACTTGATCATCATCCGCATTGCAAAGTGAGTGAATGAATTGTAGATTTGTCACTTTTTAAAAAAATAAAAAATGGGCACACCATAATTTGTTTTAGTTGTGGAGAAACAAAACCTCGCTGCTTGCCCCCTGCTTTGTTTCAGGAAGAGGGGAGAGGGGCGGGACAAATCACAACAATCTCCCTTTAGGTTTGACGCATCAAACTTTATCCATTTCGACATTGTCTTAGTTAATATCAAATCCCACGCCACCTCTAACTCTAACGAAGTGTACCCTTATATTGCACACAATATGCGTGGCGAGTTACGTTTAGGAGGGATTTAGAAGTTTATTCAGTGATAATCACTCGCATGCCATTATTGCTCCCGCGGTGTCGACATGCACTGACACGGCGCTACCCCATGTGTTCAAAAATATTCCCGTACGTAAGCTAAAGTAGTCTATGGTTTAGCAAGCCTCTTCTCGAAACCCCAAAACGTTTCATTAGGTCCTGGACTGTTGGGTTCGTTGTGCAGTTATCTGATTACAGCAACTGTTCCGCTCCGCGCTGATCACTTTTTCTCGCTCCATCTGTCTCTCCCTCACGTGCGTGCACACTCACTCACACACACACACACACACTGGGCTGCTTCACCGGTGTTCGCCGGTTTAACTCCTGCAAACGCCGAATTGACAGTGACTGATAACAACACCGACTTCATTTGAACTTTAAACTGCGGGTGATTGCATCATAGCCTACTCTTAGTGTTACAGCTCCCTAGTTTAGGTTGGCAGTTTAAATGCGACGCACTTAAACAGCATTCCCGTTTTTTCGACTCACTTAATGACTTTCAGGCACACGCATGCTACTGTATGCAGTGCAATGCCATGTGCATACTATGCTGCGGGGGCTGCAGCAGCGTGCATAGCGGGTCTTCACAGAGCTGCCCTTGAACGCCTGTCTGTAAATGACGCTGGATGCGTATCGGCCGTATCGGCCATGTGTATCGGCCGATGCCGATACACCTAAACAACGCTAATATCGGCCCGATATATCGGCCGGCCGATATATCGGTCGACCCTTAATATATATATATATATATATATATATATATATATATATATATATATATATATATATATATATTATTATTTTTTATTTATTTATTTTTTCTTCTGTATCTGAATCTATTTTTCAGGTGCTGGATGAGCTGCAGCGAGTAATCCAACCAACCAACTCCCAGTACATCTCTGAGATGAAGAGCAGATGGGAAGCCTTCTATTCAAAGGTCCAGTTTTATGGGGTGATGAAGAAAGCCATGAAGCCTCCTAAAACTTTGAATGGAGGTGAAATCACAATTGACTTCATTTTTTCATTTTATATAATAATGTGTCATGATAAGTTATTTATGGTACCACCTTGTCTTGTGCCTTTTTCATTAAACCAGTGGCGCATGTCACAGCTGTGTTCCGAGCCCTGCCACTGCTCTTCCCGTCCAGCACCATGCCACCTAAGAAACTGGGCTTAAGCAGCGAGGCTCTTTTCCATGTCCTTACGGTGAGATTTACAGACTTACTGCAATATTTTACACTATATATTCCAGTTATTCACACATACATTTTATGTAAGGTTTGGTTACTTTGAGATAAACTTTTATCATTTCAAAAGGTCCAAAGGGGAAGTCTTCTCCATAGTGTACTTGTTGTAATTCTAACTTCATTTGAACTAGCTGTGGTGCATTCAAATTTGCACTGCTCAACAATGACAGTACAACATTTTCTCTCTTAGGGATTGCTGTGACTATATGTTTTGAAGTACAATTATGATTTCACCAATGTCCTAGTCCAGTTCAAAGTGTGTGTTACTTGTGATGTTTTTCTAAAACTCTACATTGATTTGTGTTATCTAGACTTCAGAGGATCCTGATGGTTTCCTGCGCCAGCGACAACTGTCTTGTCCAGTTGTGCTTGTTTCCAAGGACAACTGCATGATCGCCGTTGGAAACATGCCAGTGACTACCTTCAACACTGAGAGGTTCAATGAGGGACTGCTCTACCTCATGGCATATTACTATGCCCTGCACCTCACTTACCCAAAGTGTATTTCCACACTTCTGTCAGTACTGCAAACAGAAATTCTCCAAGATTCCATTCATGAGCAAGATATGACCCCTTCATACAAAAAAGCCATTGGCGAGTGGAAGTCTTTCATTGAGTGAGTGAGTCTTTCTTCTGTGTGTTTGTGTACTGACTCTCCCCCTCTCTTTCATGTAAAATCTTCAAAGAAAGTTCTGTTTCAGAAAGTATTGTGCAGTAACAGCAGTTGAAATGTTGCTTGTTAAGTTATAGTATGCTGTTATAATAGCTGATATAACATTCTGTTTTTTGATGGATGTTAAATTAAGAAATGTATGTTAATTGTTATAGTATGCTGTTACAATAGTTGATATAACATTCTGTTTTTTGATGGATGGAAATTAAGCAATTGTATTGCAAAGTTAATAAAAAACATTAAATGAGAATGTTTTGGTGTCTTGAATTAAGACAAAGTCACTTATTTTTATAATACTATTTGAAGAAATTGTGTCTTATTTTAAATACTTTTATACTTATTATTAATCCCAGATTAAGGTGTTATTTCTTAAAGTTAACTCAGTCAAGAGACCAAAATTCTAATTTTAAGTAACTTAATCTTAAAAAGGTGGGTTTTTATTGCTTTTTATGAGAAAAACTTACTTAAATTTAAGATTTTCTGTCTAGTTTTAAGGCCCATTTTAGTCTGACCAAGGCAAGAACTTTGTGCTTATTTTAAGAATTCTTGTCAAGTAAAAAAAGCTTACCCCATTGGCAGATTTTTTTGCTTAATATAAGATAATTTGATTGAATTTTAATAATATTTTGCTTCTTTCTAGTAGGTCTGTTTTTGCAGTGTGCTTTGATTTATTGGTTAAATGTGGAATCAAAAAATGCAATAACCAAAGCGTGCTGACTTTTCAAAGATAATTCACTGCGTTCAAGAAGCAGGAGAGTCAGTGTCAGAATTCATCCAGAGATTCATACAAACATGGGATATTAATGCTGTAATAAAGTGAGATGACCATGAATGTCTCATGGTGCAAATTTTTGTGCAAAATCCAAGACTAAATGCCAAAAGCCACTTACAAAGACTCGAAGTCAACTATAAACAAAATAATGGCTATGCATAGGAAAGATGTTTTCTCTGCTGGTAATAATGCTCCCAGTTTAAAAAAAAAGATGCAGTATGCACAGCAGCAGGGTGGTTAAAACAATAACAAAAACAGGGATAATCTGAAACATGGAAATTGTCACAAATGCGGAGCAGCGGGACATTGAGCTAAAGAGTGTAAGAGCGGTCGTCCGCCGGAATAAATCCAATAACCAGAACCAACAACAAGCCACTACATCATTTCCGGCTCTACCCGCTCCACGAGCTACTACGTCATTTCCTGCTCTTTCAGCCCCATCCACACAAGCTGCTTTACATGCAGCCAACTTATTACAATCAAGCATAGAGAGGTCATGGAGGGGCGGGATCAGAACAACCATTTCATATTCAAGCTAAAACTATTCAACCTTCTAGTAATCCGCCGAAGACCCGATAATGCCCGTTCAATTTAATGGAAATACCGTTGAAATTTTGGTAGGTAGTGGAGCAACTATTTCTACTGTAAAAACTAGGGGTGTGACGAGACACTCAGTTCACGAGACGAGACACGAGATTGGGTTCACGAGATCGAGACGAGACGAGATTTTAAGAAAACTAAATTACAAATATGAATGCCTGGACAACAGACTTTTATTTAACTTTGTTGCACATGGTTTTGATAACTATGTAAGCCTTGTCATTCAATGAACTTCATTTTAATGAACTTCTTAATTAACTTCTTCCTCTACAGATTGAAACTAAAATAAAATGTTATAAAAGTTGAAATAGTAAAAAAAATATATATATATATTTCTCCTTTTTTTCCAATGCAAACAATATGTGCAAAACAAAAGGTTCTTCTCTGTCAGTACAGGCTTGTCAATTTGTGTGATGGCAATTTTAGCTGCTTCTGTTTGGAAATTAAGGCCGCGGCAGCTGTTGAGCTCCGATGAAAAAAAGCAGCCACACGTCTCACTCGGACGAGCAAACGACCGACGCGGGGAACACCGAGCCCAGCTTGGGTTGCAAGATTTATAGTGTGCGCAAAACACTTGATGTGCGGCTTCAACCCTGCCTCGCGCACGGCCACATCCATGTTACGTGCATTGTCAGTAACAATGGTGATGTCGTGGTTGGGTTTTTTAAACTCCCAGTCAGTAACAGCTGTCTGTAAAACTTCAGCTATGTTAGCCCCCGTGTGGGACTCGAAATTGGGCGAGTCTGTAGTACAACATTCTCCATTTTCCAGTCACTGTTGACTGTGTGTGCTGTAATTGTGATGTAGCTTTGTGTACTTCTAGACGTCCAGCCGTCTGTTGTTATGGTGATGCTCACTGCGTCTTTCAGGATCTGCACAATCTTGAAATACCTGTATTTTCCGACGTCATTCGGCTGCTTGTTGGATCACAATTTAAAAGTGGCGGGGGCGTCGCAAATAGTTATGCATGTGTTTTCCAGCTGCTTGTTGGACAACAAATCTCGCGAGACCGATTTCCAATCCGACGAGAAATCTCGCAAATTTTCATCTCGCGAGATCTCGTCACACGAGATCTCGTCACACCCCTAATAAAAACTGCAGAGCATGTATGCACACCTACATCCAACTTTATCACCACTGTAGGTGTTTCCGGGGTTCCCATTGCGGAACTGTTATTTCAGAGAACTAAAATAACTGTTGAAGGCTCTGAAGTGATGCGTTCTTTTCTGATATCTGATAAAAGCCCAATTAATCTCATGGGGAGGGATCTGCTTTGTAAACTGCATGCTACTGTTCAGTGCACCCCGGATGGATTGTTTTTCACTTTCCCTGATGAAAAAGCCACTCTAGCATTTCAGTTTTTGCAGAGTACGGAAGAAAGTTTGTATTGCTGGGAATTGATAGGTTTTAATATGCTTCCCAGTTTCACTGTTTCAGATATTTACAAAATTGCCAAATCATTTCCAGCATGTGCAACATTGATACATACACAATAGGGCCTCGTTTTCATTGTCATTGTACTGCAGCATTTAACCCTTCTGAGCAGTATAAACAATTGGTTTCCAGGTTTTTAAATAAACATGAGGGGTTAGAATATATCTAGTGAACAGCAGAGGTTGTTTAATGTTGAAAGTTTTATATTTACATATCGTGGTGGCCGTCACACCTGGCTGTGAGCTGAAACACCTCGGACACATGGTGGCTCAGTGCCAGGCATTGAGAGAACCTGTACCAGCTTCTCAACACCAAACAGTAACATATTTAGGGGAGGAACTGTATATGTTGTCTTTAGATGAACATATGCAGTTATCAATGTCTACATTTGTTACTTATCAGCTGCCCTTCCCGCACAGTATGGACCTCCTTCTGAATTGTCTGAGGTTCCACCTATTTTGTGGGCTAAACATAAAAATCATGTGGGTTTTGTAAATTCGGCTACGACACATAAAATTACACTTAAGCCTAATGCTAAGCTATTAATGATTAGACAATACAATTTGCCTCACAGAGCTGTAGTAGGAATTGAAAGTGTCATTCAGTCTCTGTTGGATCAAGACATGCTAGTTCAAACCACCAGCACAGAGCAAATCGCCCTGATGAATGGCGGTTCGTGCAGGACATGCAAGCGATTAATAATATAGTGGTACCTGCAGCTCCAATTGTGCCTGACACCAATTCGATTTTAGCTTCTTTACCACCTAACTCCACGCACTACACAGTCGTTGATCTGAGTTCTGCCTTTTTCTCGATACCGTTGCATCCAGATAGCCAGTATCTGTTTGCATTTACATTCAAAGGTAAGCAATACACTTGGCGACGGTTGCCGCAGGGTTTTGTCGAGAGTCCCACGGTGTATGCAGCGGTGGTAAAAAGAGATCTAGATGGGCTCCACCTGCTAGGTGGCTCAACTCTCTTGCAGTACGCTGATGACCTCCTAATAGCTTCTCCATCAAAAGAAGCTTGCCACACAGACTCTATCTTGCTGCTACGGTGACTGGCCGAGTGTGGTCACAGAGTGTCGCTGGCAAAGTTGCAATTCTGTCCACCAGAGGTGACATATTTGGGTCATGTTCTGAAGGATGGACAACGCCTTTTGTCACAGGAAAGGGTGAAACTGCTAGTTAACATGCCTCCCCCCACAGCCAAGAAACAGATGCTCTCTTTTCTGGGGATGGCTAATTCCTGCAGACACTGGATTTTTGAATATGCAACTATGGAGTTTTGCAAGCCGCCACACTGCAATCAGCTCCACCTGTGGTACAGTGGACTGAGGAGATGCACAAAGCCTTTCAAGATCTGAAAAATGCTCTCACAATGGCTCCAGCGTTGGGTTTGCCTGACTATCATCAGCCGTTCCATCTACATTTGCATGAGAGAGATGGCTTCGCCACTGGCATTCTGGTACAGAAACATGGTTCTCATTATTGTCCTGTTGCGTACTACTCCGCTCAACTGACCCCTGTAGTTCTCGGTATGCCAGGTTGTCTAAGAGCAGTGGCCGCTGTTGCCATTTTGACAAATCTTCTCCCATTGTAACTGGCTCATGACTGTGTTGTGCACGTTCCACATGCAGTATTACACATTTTGAACACATCTGCAACACAACACATGACAGCAGCACGTCGCTCAGGTTACGAGGCAATAATTCTTTCAAGTCCTCACATAACTTTAAAGCGCTCACCTCCAGTAAATCCAGTTACTCTGCTACCATTGATTAATACAGATGATAAGCATGGCTGTATCGCCTTTATTTAAATGTGCACATCTCCGAGACCAGATCTGCTGCAAACACCGATACCAAATTCTGATATGGTTCTTTATACTGATGGTTCGGCTAGCAGACCATCTGACAACGTACATTTGGCTGGTTATGCACTAGTAAATGACTTTGAACTTCAGCCCAAGCAGCTGAGCTGTATGCTCTTAGTAGAGCCTGCATACTTGCTTCTGGTAAAGTTGCCACTATCTACACTGACTCGCGATACGCATTCAGCACTGCGCATGACTTTGGACAATTATGGAAAATTTGAGGTTTTGTCTCATCCTCTGGTAAGACATTACAGCATCACGCGTTGGTAAATGATCTATTAGAGGCTATTTTGCGTCCGTCACAGCTTGCGATTGTAAAATGTGCAGCCCACACTACAGGAAATGATCCTGTTTCACGAGGAAATGCAATGGCTGATACTGCAGCCAAACAAGCCGCATTTTCCTCCTCCTCCATGTTCCATCAATATACCTCCTGTAAAGGTAGTGCAGTTGATTCAGAGTCTGGCTTTTGGCTCCACCCGGATGGGCGACTAGTTTGCCCAAGAGCTCTCCTACATGTCTTGGCACGTGTGGCACATGGACCAACACATGTCGGAAGAGGGGTGATAGATGATGTTATTCGTTCACAATGGTTTGCACCAGGCATTACACAAGTCTTACAAACACTTGTAGACAGTTGTATAACGTGTCAACAGACCAGATAGAAGAAGAACACAGTGAGGCATGACCATCTGGAACCTCTGTCACATTATTTTTTCAAATAGAATAATAAATGTACATATGAAAATGTGAATTGTGAAAACGAAAAATGAAAAATATGTTAAGGCAATAAATATTTTTTTGTCATAACTGAGCGATTCTCAAAGTGAGATGAGGGTTTCACAAAAAGAAAAGAAGACACAAAAACAGTTGTTAAGTGTCTGCTCTAAGAAAAGTCACAGAATATAGATAGTGACAAAATTTAGTTTTTGTATAAAAAATCATGCAGGATATGTCAGGAATTTTAGGGTTCAAGTTGCAGTTGCATGTTCGGTATCATCCACAAAGTTCTGGTCAAGTGAAAAGAATAAAAACAACTATCAAAGAACGGTTGACCAAAACAGTACTAACAAAAGGTCTGAAATGGCCTGATGCACTGCCTATTGTGCTGTACTCCATCCAAAGCGCACTAAGTGCAACAACAGGACTGAGTCCTCATGAGATGTTAATGGGAAGACTAACGTCCACAGGGACAAGGTAACCTCTGACACCAAACAAAACTTCTCTGCTTTGGACGGATGAGTTTGTGGCTGAATATGTAAAAGATTAATTGACTTTTTGAATTTTATCATTACAGGTGTCTGAACGGCTCACGAAATCGGAGGAACCAATTCATCCTTTTAATGACGGAAATTTTGTATTGATCAAATATCTAAAAAATGTTTTTGTCTTCCAGGTGGAACCAGGTGTTGGTGACAATGAGGACTTGTATTTCCTGTGCTCTAACCGAACTAACCAAACTATTAACCATGTTATGTTTGACTGTCCAATTGACAGATGTGATGACTGTTATATTGTTTACCCCCTGACTATCTCTCAAGGTAAATGGTCGTGGGCAACACATGACAAAGCTCGGATTAAGACAGTGCTGAGTGCACCCAGGTAATGAAGGTAACATTCACAGCTGCTGTACCTTTGACTGAACATCTGGAGCTGTGGTGTTTCACTAAACAGCCATTGAAAAGTTATCCTGATTATAAACTGTGGGCTGTTAATTACTAAGATGTTCCAGGGGAGGTGCAGAGCGGTAAGATCTGTACTATGGTGAAAACTGAGAAGGGTGATAGTTTTCTATATATTGGTCAATTTCTTCCATAAATACACTTGAGGTAGCCAAACCTAAATCAACAAGGAGTGATAGAGGTACAGGTGACCTCCAAAGAACAAATTCGGCCTTCTGTCTAATGAATGATTATGCTTGCGATTGTAATCTCAGTAACTGTTGGCTATGACAAAACATGCCTTTGTCCATACACTCACCAATGTCTCATCCAATTCCATTCACTAGAGTGGATTATAAAGTGTTCATCTGGAATGATTTGGCCATGAGATTTGAAAATGAACCAGATGAGTGCTATACCCCTGCCTACCCTGTAGATTCTGCAAAGTATTCACGTAATGCTGAAATTGCCTTATACTTTGCTAAAACAGTTAATAAACAGTACCTACCGAGCAGTTTCAATTATACTACACTTTTTCGCATTATTCATATACAGATGTATGTGAAATTAGGTTTTGAATATAGAGTATAAATAGTTTTGGCCCAAACAAACTGTATAAAGGTTTTTGTATTGTCAGTCATTGTAAATGTACAAAATGTTTATGTTGATTGTCCTGTACACGTGACATCCATTGCACGTCTGTCCGTCCTGGGAGAGGGATCCCTCCTCTGTGGCTCTTCCTGAGGTCTTCCACATTTTTTCCCTGTTAAAAGGTTTTTTGTGGGCAAGTTTTTCCTCACTCGAACCGAGGGTCTAAGGACAGAGGGTGTCATTCTCTGTACAAATTGTAAAGCCCTCCGAGGCAAATGTACTTTGTGACTTTGGGCTATACAAATAAAATTGAATTAAATTGAATAAAAACCTCTTGGAGATCAGGTGTGTGTTCCCCAACCATATATTGCATCTTTAATGGTGGAGGCCGTAGTTTCTGTGCAGCTGTGGTGTGAGGTCCATGGAGTCAGTTCAGATACAGAAACGTAACTGCTCAGCGCCACAACAGATGGAGCGAACTCCACAATGTGATTGCTCAACTTATGTGCCTCCGGTGTTCACCCATGAACTGCAAAATGTTTCCTTTTGTTTTCAGGGACTAGGAGACCGACCTGATAATTTAGGACAAAGCAGCTGTAAAACAGTAGTAAATGTCACTCTGACACAGTCGTCGTTACCTGAGAGAGTGTATCTAGTCTGTGGAGATAAAGCTTATTGCTGCATGTCCGATGAGTTTTTCATGGTGTCTGCTATTTGGCATACCTAATTCCCTTGATCAGGAAAGTGAAAGCCACTGAGATTGCTTCATTATACCGGCCTCTACATAAATATAAAAGAGAAATCTCAACATCTCAAAAGATAGCCAGCTTCCTCTTGCCTTGGTACGGTATGTATATAACTCAACAGGAGCTTGAATCTCTGACTAAAGTCCTGAAGAATCATCTCAATGCATCCAGTAGAGCCATGTTAGCTGAACATAGCGAGCTGCAGGAAGTTAAAAATGTAGCTTTACAGAATATGTATAGCGCTTGATCTCCTGTTGGCAGCACAGGGAGGAACTTGTAAAGTTATAGGTACTGAATGTTGCTCCTACATCTCCGACACGACTGCTGAGGTCATGGATATGGCGCATGACACAGCTCAAGGTATCAAAGAGTTACATGATAAACATGGGTTTAACTTTGGGGATTGTTCTGGTACCTTGGGGTCATGGGGATCAGGGTTAGTTAAATTTTCGACTACTCTATTTGTCGGTAGACTCTTTATTCTTTTCTTCTGCACTTGTATGATATCATTGATTAAACTAATGGTGAAGAAGACAACAAAGTCAGTGGTCCAAGCACCCCAGGTGTGTGTACGCCCAGAGGCTGCCAATCCAGTTGGTAAGCGGTATTATGATTTTGAATGTTTTGAGGAAAGGATTCGAGGCTTTGGCCCGGATGATCTTTCTCTTGGGGGAAGTTGGTGAAGAGGAGACCTATGGTCTGTAAATAAATGTCAGAGTCTATAGAGCAACAGGGGGTTAAGTGGATGAATAAAAATAAATAAAATTGAGAAGAAATATTTTCTATCTTCGGTGATAAAATCAGTTTTCTGTCACCTGTTTGTGTTCCATTTTAGGTTAACTTTATGTGATGATTCTGGCTTTACTGGTTGTTTGGTGTTTAAAAGATGTGATTTTTAATCATTTAGGAATTGCCATTTTATGAATCAGTTTTAAAATCTATTTTCAATGATGGTTTTCACAGTAACGTAATACATGTTTAAAAAGTTCAAAGTTACAATTATGTTATGATGATATGCAACTGATGAATATCAACTGTTCATGGAAAGTTCTACGAAGATGGATTCCACGCCACCATGCATCGTATGTGCTAGTAACCTCTCCATGGTGGTGACCCTCAACTGTACATAATGTACATGGGTTGAAGATTTTGCAATATCTCGATTGCAACAATGATTGTTGTGATTAATTTTTATTTTTTATTGGAAAAAGGAAATAAATTTTGATCTACAATATTAAATTAATTGTTCTATGGAGCCCCTTCTAATTGCTAGGGTTTATCTACTAGGTGAAATAATAAATTTGATCTTTCTCCTCTCCCAGTGGCATATTTGCACATGATCTGTGACCTCCCTGATGACCTTCTTTAACACCTTTGTGTTGTAGGGGATCTTCGCTAGCTTAAAGGCCCTTGTTGACCTGAAAGTGGAACTCACACATCATGGGAATGGGATGATGGGGTATATAAGAGTGGTTCTTTAAGTTTTTTTCACTGATTGTATGAATTAATCTAAACCGATTGCTTTGTTTGAAAGAATGATTTTTATGGATGGCCTTTTGAATAATTCTGTGTGATTATGAATGTTTTATAATGTTTGTGTCAATCTCATTCTGACTGTACTCCCTCGTGGTCTCTAAATTTGGTAATTATCATTATTCGGTAGTTAGTATTGATCTTATGATCAATAAGAGGGGATTGTTATGGAATTTTCTCTTTTTGGGTTACACAAGGTCACGTGTGAAGCCCTGTGATCCACAGCAGTATTAACTGTTTGTCTTTGTCTGGGTGCCACCATATTTCAATTTCAATTTCAATTTCAATTTTATTTGTATAGCCCAAAGTCACAAAGTACATTTGCCTCGGAGGGCTTTACAATCTGTACAGGGAATGACACCCTCTGTCCTTAGACCCTCGGTTCGAGTGAGGAAAAACTTGCCCACAAAAAACCTTTAACGGGGAAAAAATGTGGAAGAAACCTCAGGAAGAGCCACAGAGGAGGGATCCCTCTCCCAGGACGGACAGACGTGCAATGGATGTCACGTGTACAGGACAATCAACATAAACATTTTGTACAGTTACAATGACTGACAGAATGACAATGAATGATAAAGTGACCACAGTAGCAGATATGGTAGTAATAATGACAGTAGTAATATGTGTAGTGGGCGTGCAGGATCACAGCAGCAGCCACGATCCACGAAAACCTGCTGGACGACAGAGCACAGAAACTCCGGGGAAGTTTGGTTAGTAACATGCAATAATGAGACATGTCCACAGACAGACAGACAGACAGACAGACAGACAGACAGACAGACAGACAGACAGACAGACAGACAGACAGAGAGGGAGGGAGAGAGAGAGAGAGAGGGAGAGAGAGAGACAGAGAGCGAGAGACAGAGTAGGAGGGAGGGTTTTCGGTAAGGGAGATGTGACTACATCTTTAACCAATACCGTGCCTGGCTAGGCATAACCCTGGGGAGTCCCCCGGCAGTCTAATCCTATAGCAGCATAACTAAGGGATGGCCTGAGCCAGCCCTAACTATAAGCTTTATCAAAAAGGAAGGTTTTAAGTCTACTCTTAAAAGTGTTGACCGTGTCTGCCTCCCGAAACCAGATTGGTAGTTTGTTCCACAGAAGAGGAGCCTGATAGCTGAAAGCTCTGGCTCCCAATCTACTTTTGGAGACTATAGGAACCACAAGGAACCCAGCGTCCTGAGAGCGCAGTGTTCTAGAGGGATAGTAAGGTACTATGAGCTCTTTTAGATATGATGGTGCCTGACCATGAAGAGCTTTGTAAGTTAGGAGAAGAATTTTAAATTCTATTCTAGATTTAACAGGTAGCCAATGCAAGAAAGCCAAAATGGGAGAGATGTGATCTCTGATCTTGGTTCCTGTCAGAACACGTGCAGCAGCATTCTGAATTAACTGTAAAGTCCTAAGAGACTTATTGGAGCAGCCTGGTAACAAAGAGTTACAATAGTCCAGCCTTAAAGTAACAAATGCGTGGACTAGTTTTTCTGCATCTGCTTGAGAAACAGTGCGTCTGATTTTAGCGATGTTACGTAAGTGGAAGAATGCAGTCCTCGAAATTTGTTTTATGTGGACATTAATGTGGACATTAAAGGACAGATCCTGATCAAAAACAACTCCAAGATTCTTTACAGTGGAGCTGGAGGCCAGGGTGATACCATCTAAAGTAACTAAGTCTCTAGAAAGAGAGTTTCTGAGGTGCTTGGGTCCAATTACAAGAACTTCAGTTTTGTCTGAATTTAACATCAGAAAATTATAGGTCATCCAATTTTTTATATCCTTAAGGCATGCTTGGAGTTTAGTTAACTGATTGGTTGCATCAGGCTTGATCGATAAATATAATTGGGTGTCGTCAGCATAACAATGAAAATTGATAGAGTGATTCCTAATAATGTTCCCTAAAGGAAGCATATATAAACTAAATAAAAGTGGTCCTAGTACAGAACCTTGTGGGACTCCATGACAAACTTTGGTATGCATGGAGGATTCATCATTGACGTGAACAAACTGAGATCGATCTAAAAAATACGATTTAAACCAGCTTAGGGCGGTTCCTTTGATGCCAATTTGATGTTCCATTCTCTGTAAAAGAATTTGATGGTCAATGGTGTCAAATGCAGCACTAAGATCTAACAGGACAAGTACAGAGATTAGTCCTTTGTCTGATGCCATTAGGAGGTCATTTGTAACCTTGACTAATGCGGTCTCTGTGCTATGATGCACTCTAAATCCTGACTGAAAATCCTCAAATAGACTATTGTTATGGAGAAAGTCACACAGCTGATTAGCTACAACTTCCTCAAGTATCTTAGACACAAAGGGAAGGTTTGATATCGGTCTATAGTTGACTAAGACCTCTGGGTCTAGAGTGGGCTTTTTAAGAAGAGGTTTAATAACAGCTACCTTAAAGGACTGTGGTACATGTCCTGATAATAAAGACAGATTAATCATATCCAATAACGAACGACTAACTAGAGGTAAAACATCCTTGAGCAGCCTGGTTGGGATGGGGTCTAAGAGACAGGTTGAAGGCTTAGCTGCAGAAATGATTAAAGTTATTTGATGAAGGTCGATGGGAGAAAAACAGTCTAAATACATAACAGGTTTTACAGTTGTTTCCAAACTTGCTGTATCAGAATGCAGATCAATGCCTGTTGAGGGCAGAAGGTGATGGATTTTGTCTCTAATAGTTATAATCTTATCATTAAAGAAGCTCATGAAATCATTGCTACTTAAACCTAAAGGAATAGATGGTTCAGTAGAGCTGTGATTCTCTGTTAGCCTGGCTACAGTGCTGAAGAGAAACCTGAGGTTGTTCTTATTCTCCTCAATTAAAGAAGAGTAATAGGCTGCTCTGGCATTACGGAGAGCCTTCCTGTATGTTCTGAGATTATCTTGCCAGACTAGATAAGATTCTTCCAGTTTAGTGGCACGCCATTTGCGTTCAGATTTACGTGCCTCTTGTTTTAATTTGCGAGTCTGCTGGCTATACCATGGTGCTAGCCTTCTTTGTTTAATTATCTTCTTTTTCAGAGGTGCAATAGAGTCTAGAGTTGTCCGTAATGAGCCTGTAATACTATCAACAAGGTGATCTATTTGTGAGGGGCTAAAGGAAGCAGACAAGTCCTCTGTTACAGTTAGACATGGCACTGAATTCAATACTGAAGGAATCGTTTCCTTAAATTTGGCTACAGCACTATCAGATAAACATCTGCTGTAGAAGTTTCTACACAAAGGCTTATAGTCCAATAGTATGAACTCAAAGGTTATTAAAAAATGGTCAGAAAGAAGAGGATTCTGTGGAAAGACTATTAGATTATCAATTTCAACGCCATATGAAAGAACAAGATCAAGAGTGTGGTTCAGACAATGAGTCAGTTTATTTACACTCTGACAAAAGCCAATTGAGTCTAATAGAGAGATAAACGCAGTACTAAGACTATCATTGTGGTTGTCCACATGAATGGTAAAATCACCTACAATAATTACTTTATCTGTTTTAAGGATCAAGCCTGATGCAAATTCTGCAAATTCAGATAAAAAAAAGGACCTGGAGCTCGATATACTGTAACAAATAAAATTGGCTGCGAAGTTTTCCAGGTTGGGTGAGTGAGGCTAAGAACAAGACTTTCAAATGAGTTATAATTTAGTTTAGGTTTAGGATTTATTAATAGACTTGAGTCAAATATGGCTCCAACTCCACCACCTCGACCAGTACTTCGAGGAATATGAGTATTATAATGACTCGGAGGAGTGGATTCATTTAAGCTAACATATTCATCCTCCTGCATCCAGGTTTCAGTGAGACAGAACAAATCAATATCATAATCAGATATTAATTCATTGACTAAAACAGCTTTAGAGGACAAAGACCTGATATTCAAGAGTCCACATCTAATTCTCTTATTTTGGACTGTTGGAGATGTTGATTTCATTTTTATTAAGTTTTTATGATGAACTCCTCTTCTGTTTGTTTTATCTTTAAATAATGTAGGTGGACGGGGGACAGACACAGTCTCTATACTAAAGGACTGGGTGGGCAGCTGCTCTAATGGAGGCGCAGAGAAGCGTGTAAGAATGCAGCTCTGCTTCCTGGTCTCAACTCTGGGTTGTCGACATGGTTTTGGTCAGCTAATAAACTTGGCCATATTTCTAGATATGAGAGCTGCTCCATCCAAAGTGGGATGGATGCCGTCTCTCCTAATCAGACCAGGTTTTCCCCAGAAAGGTGTCCAATTATCTATGAAGCCCACATTGTTTGCTGGACACCACCTCGACAGCCATAAACATGTCACCACTGGTCACATTGGGGACCGATGTGGTGTCCAGGGTCGAAGAGACCTGTTGCTGCATTCCTAGACATAATAGATAGCTAATTGTTGACGTTCCATTAGCATGAACAGACAACAGTGTCTTCAGACTAGAATATGTTGAAGGTGAACACGAACATGGGTAAATGCATTCCCTTTGACTATTTTGGGCGTAAAGAATTTGTGGCGTCATCTATGAGGGTTTTAAAGTGTAACCACCAGCATGATTTCGTCAGAATGTGAGGCCGACTCAAGCAGTTCTGATGAACTTTGAGAGTGTCTCTGATTCTCCTTGGCCAAGCATCAATAAATAATACAGCATAAGACATCAGAGGCTCCTGAACACTTTCTTCCCTCCTGACCTCACCATTGACCTTTGACTTCAGCAATTTCTCCACAACAACGATCAGGGATGGATGACAGCAGGGTATCTAGCTCGTCTGTAAAGCCACCCATTTGGCCTGGTGGACGGTAAATGACAACATCCTAGGCCTTAACAGCGGCCATTACTGTAATGGCATGGTAATCGAAAGTGTCATAACTGGTGGAATGCAACAGCAGAGTAAATTTCCATTTGTTGGAAATTAGCAGGCCAGAGTGCAGCTGGGGTGGCTGTGTTCTCTGGTTTGATCCAAGTCTTAGTGAGAGCAAGGAGAGCTACAGAAAAGTAGGAGGCAACAGTATGTAAGGACTGTTTTAGAGGCCGGAGGTTAGTTAGATTTCTGCACCTTTTGACAAAATATTTTCTGTGTGGACCGGAGGGGACAACAGGGGCCCATTGCACAAAAGTATGATTAAGACATCCAGGATAAGCGACTGAGCTGAGCTCAATGAATCCAAAACAAGAGTGTCCAGGCTTAACTGGTTGCACAAAGACTAAGTCAGGAAGAGCATGGATTCATCAAGCCAGGTGAAACCTATCCTGGATAAGTATGTGCTCGTGGCACTCTCAAATAGACCCTGCCACCGATCACAGATTCACTGATTTACCATGGCAAGTAGAGCGGCTTACTTTTCCCTGTCGGAGGCAGAAATTGTCATGGAGGGATACGAGGAGGTAAAAGACATAATTAAAAAGAAAGGCAACACCTCCACAGTGATAAAGCAAAGAGAGAAAGCGTGGCAAAGTATTGCTGACTACCTGCATGCGTAAGTAGAGCACAATTACACACTCACCGCTCTGCTGAAACATCACAATTACAATAAGAATAGTTAATTGATATCTCCAATAACGCAGTTGTACTCTGTTTATGATTCAGTTGAATGTTTAATTGCTATAGACTGCAGATATGAGTGAAATTGTGTAAATGTAACTCCATCAGACTGTATAAATCTTTGATAAATAGATGAGCTAATAATAATAATAGTAATATTAATACTACTTTATATAGAGCCTTTCAAAGGACCCAAGGTCGCTTGCTCACTGACTTCATTGAATTTTCTTTTGGGATAAATAAAGTTTCTCTTTTCTTATGTTTGCTCTATGTGTGTGTATGTGTGTGTGGTGTGGATTAAACATGACCGGGCCGAAATGGACATGGCAGCAAGTTAAAATCAAATGCAAGAAGATTCTGCAGAATGGTAAGGGCTAATACTTAACAATGCACACGCAAATATGGTACCCAAAAGGTGCCCGCTCACACATTGTCTGTACTGTTTTAGCGGTGAAAAGGAAAACCCACAGACCCCAAACAAGGCACGGGTGGTGACCTCACCCCAACAGAGGACATAGCCTTGGAGCTAAATAAAGGCAGGTCCGTGTTGGGATTCCTGGGGGGACAGAGACAAGCATATGTCCGTCCCAAGATGCCACCCGCTTCATACAAGGTATATTCTTCCATCTCTACATGGAACACAAACACATTCATACATTCATCCTTTTGGACTGTCTGACTTTGGTTTCCCTTTTGCCTTGCAGTTTCTGGCAGCACTGCCTCACTGTTAGAGCCACCAGCACAATCACCAGATGATGCTGATCCAGTGAGTACTCCATCAAAAGCATACTGTAGGCCTGGCACGTCTTGTCTACTAGCTTCAATATAAATCCCATTAAATGTGATCGGGTGAAGACACCAGTGCAACAGCAGGTGACACCGATGGTGATGGGGAGACCATCTCTCTGGATTATAGAAGGCATGAGGTATCATGTCAAGCCTGTGAAAGTACTATTCAGTCTACAATGGTGAGGAGTTATCATTTGGAGCCCACACAAAATGTCATTTCTGTAACAGGACCCATATGCTGTACAGAGGGAAAGCCAGCCTGGCAACATAGTGAGTATCAATGGAAGGACACTCCATTGTGCAAAATTCCCACTGTGCTAATTTTCAGGTGTTTACAGAACTCACACGCTATCAGACAGTTGTATGCCAAATCCAACTGGCAGATATAGACATGCAGTACAAGAAGAAAAAGATGGAAAACCTTGCACTGGAGTTCGAAATAAAAAAGAGGGCAATTAGAAAATTGGACCTTGAAATGAAAAAAACTTGAGCGGGAAGTGAGTTATGCCTTCAATGCACACTGTATGCTGAGTGTAACGCAAACGTATTAATCATTATTCTCCTTTCCTTCCTCAGCTCCAAGAAGATGACACATCTTAAATAAAAGGTCAAACAGAATTTTCCTTTCTGCTGTGACAATGGCGTGCCTATTTTTATGCAGTTATTTTTGTCTCAAATATATCCGTAAATGCACAGAGAGTGATCTACAAATGTTCCTTGATTTGCACACGTGTTTTGCTATCCACAAATACAAATTTCTAATTCGTAACTTGTATTTTAGTTTTTACAAATACAGGTGTATTTGGAAATATATTAGGTACTTATAAATATATAATTTCGCATTTGTGAAAACAAAAAAGCCATTTGTAAAACTTAAAATTCTGTTTGTGAAGCGTGATTCAGCATTTGTGGATCATCATTCACACACACACGCATCTCTTTCCTCAGTTACGTATTTCTAAGACGTTCTCGTCAAGATCCACACAGATACACAAACAAATATTCATGATTCACAAACGGCCCGCCCTCCTCACCACTAGGTGTCAGTGTTGTTCTCTGTGTATATTCTCATCTCATCTCATCTTCTTCCGCTTGTCCGTGAGTCGGGTCGCGGGGGCAGCAGCTTCAGCAGGGTGGCCCAGACTTCCCTCTCCCCGGCCACTTCGTCCAGCTCTCCCAGGGGGACCCCAAGGCGTTCCCAGGCCAGCCGAGAGACATAGTCCCTCCAGCGTGTCCTGGGTCTTCCCCGGGGCCGCCTCCCGGAGGGACGTGCCCGGAACATCTCACCAGGGAGACGTCCAGGAGGCATCCTCACGAGATGCCCGAGCCACCTCAACTGGCTCCTCTCGATGCGGAGGAGCAGCGGCTCTACTCTGAGCTCCTCGCGGATGGCCGAGCTTCTCACCCTATCTCTAAGGGAGAGCCCAGCCACCCTGCGAAGGAAGCTCATTTCGGCCGCTTGTATTCACGATCTCGTTCTTTCGGTCACTACCCAGAGCTCGTGACCATAGGTGAGGGTAGGAACGTAGATCGACTGGTAAATCGAGAGCTTCGCCTTTCGACTCAGCTCCTTCTTTACCACAACGGACCGGTGCAGAGTCCGCATCACTGCAGAAGCCGCACCGATCCGCCGGTCGATCTCCCGTTCCATCCTTCCCTCACTCGTGAACAAGACCCCGAGATACTTGAACTCCTCCACTTGAGGCAGGATCTCATCCCCGACCCGGAGGCTGCACTCCACCCTTTTCCGGCTGAGCACCATGGTCTCGGATTTGGAGGTGCTGATTCTCATTCCAGCCGCTTCACACTCAGCTGCGAACTGCTCCAGAGAGAGCTGAAGGTCACGTTCCGATGAAGTCCAACAGGACTAGATCATCCGCAAAAAGCAGCGACCCAATCCTAAGGCCACCGAATCGCAGCCCCTCGACGCCCTGGCTGCGCCTAGAAATCCTGTCCATAAAAGTTATGATCAGAACCGGTGACAAAGGGCAGCCCTGGCGGAGTCCAACTCTCACGGGAAACAGGTCCGACTTACTGCCGGCAATGCGGACCAAGCTCTGGCACCGAGAGTAAAGGGACCGGATAGCCCGTATCAATGGGTCCGGAACCCCATACTCCCGGAGCACCCCCCACAGGACCTCCCGAGGGACACGGTCGAACGCCTTCTCCAGGTCCACAAAACACATGTAGACTGGTTGGGCGAACTCCCATGCACCCTCCAGGGCCGCGCTAAGGGTATGGAGCTGGTCCACAGTTCCACGGCCAGGATGAAAACCACACTGCTCCTCCTGGATCCGAGGTTCGACAATCTTGCGGACCCTCCTCTCCAGGACCCCCAAAAAGACCCCAGCCCCACAACATCCAGGGCCTTGAGGAACTTCGGGCGGACCTCATCCACCCCCGGGGCCTTGCCACAGAGGAGCTTTTTGACTACCTCAGCGACCTCAGCCCCAGAGATTGGTGAGACCACCACGGGGTCCCCAGGCTCTGCCTCCTCGAGGGAAGACGTGCTGGTGGGATTGAGGAGGTCTTCGAAGTATTCCTTCCACCGACCCAAGACGTCCCGAGTCGAGGTCAGCAGCACCCCGCCCCCACTGAACACAGTGTTGACAGTGCACTGCTTCCCCCGCCTGAGCCGCCGGATGGTGGTCCAGAACCTCCTCGAAGCCGTTCTCCATGGCCTCACTGAACTCCTCCCACGCCCGAGTTTTTGCCTCCGCAACCACCAAGGCCGCACTCCGCTTGGCACGCCGATACCTAGGGGTGGGCGATAAAGCCTAAAATTTATATCACGGTATAATTTGAACCATAGACGGTAGACGGTATATATCACGGTATACTTTGGTATGTTACAGTACTAACTGTTAACAGTATTAACAGCTTCTTAATAGGCACCAGAGCCCATGGTAAAAGCATTCAAGCAGGAAGCTGTTTTTTAAACTATTAAATAACATAAGTCAAGAATATGCCAAGAAAATTTATTGTGCAAAACTGTAATTGTACAAAACATAAAACAAGTAACTTCACTTTCAAGTTTCTTAACATGGAATATAAACATGCATGATATTTAAATAATAAAAAATAGTACAACAAGGTAAAATGGGTAACTTTGAAATTGAAAATGACTTGAATGTGCAAAACAACAATCAACTTTAGAGGTAAACTTAAGCCTGTAAACAAACATACCCAAACATATATAGGAAACACAAAATTGAAAATGACTTGAATGTGCAAAACAATCAACTTTAAAGGTAAACTCAAGCCTGTAAACAAACATATAGACACAAAATTATCAAATGGAGTGCAAAATCAATAAACTTAAGAAACTTTAGAGGTAGTTATGCTACAGTACTTCAACTCCAATAGCTTTCTTTGGTTTCGTTTCTGTAAACAAAATTTTGTGTTTGTTTTTGTGCTTCTCTCATACATGCAAGCAAACACTGAACATCATTTTTACACATTTACGGCAAATTTTTAGCCAAGAACACAAGCCTGTCCACATTCTCTGGCTTTAGTGCAGCTCGGTGGCACGTAACAATATTGCCACCTGTACTAAATGCCCTTTCTGATGGTGCACTGGTTGCCGGAATACACAAGTACTTCCGGGCCAGGCTTGCCACTCTAGGAAAATTTGCCTGGTGCAGCTTCCACCACTCTAATGGGTCGGCCTCTCCATCCACATCCAGTGCCTGCAGGTAGCTTTGTAGCTCTACCTCAATGGCATCTCTGTCAGCGAGAGCAGCTGGGCCAGGAATGGATGCCTTTTTGAAAAAGCTGCCCAGTCTGCGCTTAACCTTCTTGGCCTGTCCAGCTTCAGCAGCTGCTGTGCTGGTATGTGGTGGTGAATGTGTGGATGATGCAGCTGACAAGTGCTTTTCCAACAGGGCCTGAATTTCTGCCACTGCTTTTGTCTTGATGTAATCTTTTCGGTTGTCTGCTATGTATGATATTTTGAACCGTGGATCAACTAAGGAGGCCATATCCAGCAGGTCATCAGTGGCAGGATCAGCATACTTTTCATTTAAGTATTGGAGAATGGCCCTCTTCATATGCTTTGTTAGTTCTTCTGTGTCATCATCACCTGGAGCCAGAACCTTGTTGTTAAGGACATGGAGCACAGGTTTAAGATAGGACACACTAACATAGTCCTCGCCAGAAAGTGCATCTGTGAACTCCATCAGTGGACTGAGGGCCTTGTTTACTGACTCCAAGACATCAATGTCCTGCCAAGTAGGTACCAGGTGCCTGGTTTTTTTGTCCTCTTTCAGGACCTGTGTGATCGCTTTCTCCTGCTCTAGCACCCTCTCAATCATTTACTGCCGTGACCCCCATCTTGTTGGAGTCTCTGTGATGAGGCGGTGATGAGGCAGGTGTAGCTCAGCCTGGGCTTTGGCCAATGCTTTTCTCCTCTTATTTGTGTAAGAAAATGCACTCACAATTTTCTTACACACTCCAACTGCACGGTCAATCCGGGGCTCCTTCACACTCGCTTCTGTTGACAAAATTGTGAGAGATTATTGGTCCAGCTCCAGTAACAAAACACATAATACTAGAGTACATCAAGATATGGGTCTAAATACAAGCACAATCTAATACCAGATTACAATACAAAACAATATCTGTTCAATTCCATGATGAAGGCTTTTTTGACACATCTACATTTCCAGAAAAACAGTTAGGCTGGCAGTTGATACTCATGTTGTGTCAAATCTACAGGACAGAATTTCTCTGTTTTTTAATGACAGTTAAACTTGTGTCCATTGTGACCAGTGCCCATTGTGCCCTACAAAGCCAAAATGCAACAACTACATATTTTTCAAATTGAGTTTAGAAGTTAATTTATTGTTAATTAATTATTTGTGGTGATAGCTGATTTTTGTAACACCTGCTTTGTCTTGTAACTATATCTCATTTCCTATTACATAAGTACATAAAACATCACCACTATTATAACGGGATTGCGAATGGTTCCACTTGCCAGTGTATTCACTGTAGGCGTGTAGTGAAATTGTCTTCTGGCCCTTTAAGACGAATAAACTTCTATAGCACTGCACTTTGCCTTTGTAGGGCAGCATTGTATCAAGCAAAGAACTGGCTATGCTTGCCATTATCCAACAAAAAATATAAACTTACCAATGGCCAGGTGAAGCCTGTGGCCGAAGCACTGGAGTCGTGTCCAATCATTGAGTCCCACTGCTTTAACGACATTAGCGCCGTTGTCAGTGGTGATGCATACCTGCAACTCTTCGTCAAGTTCCCATGACTCGAGCGCTTCCCTGAGTCCCTGGGCAATCAACTCCCCTGTGTGGTCGTCAGGGAAATACGATGTTTGCAGACATTTGCCGCACAACTTCCAGTCGTCGTTAATGAAGTGGATTGTCAGGCTGATATACGGGTCCATAGTGCGACTCGACCACAAGTCCGTGGTGGTTGCATAGTGTTTTCGTCACGAAGCTCTTTTAACACTTCTGTCTGTCTGGCCACTTCCACCTGGCTAAAATATTTGCGGCTTGGTACCACGTAACGTTGATCAAGCGTCTTCACCATGCCTAAAAAGCCGCTTCTCTCTACGGTTTGGAAAGGCACCATGTCTTTGCACAAAAATATTGCGATGGACTTCGTTATGTCAGTCCACCGCTGGCTTTTTTTATCATACGCTACGCCTTTTGAAAAAGCCTGGGTGATAGACTGCTGTTGTGTAGTGCCAACTTTTTTCCTTCCACTTAAAGACTGGCTTGGCTTTTGCGCGTCACCACGCATACGTTGGCTTTCTTCATATTCCAGAACGTGTTTGGCTTTTAAATGATAAAACAGGTTACTCTTGTTTCCATGTTTAGCGATCACTGTCGCCCGGCATATCCTGCAGAATATGTTCTCCTGAGCACTATGTGACACCTTGTAGCCAAACCATGTCCATATCACAGACGTTGAGCCGGTCTTTTTTACGAGCTCCTCCTCCTCCATGCGCTCACTGCTCGCAGCCATTTTTCTTCCTTCCTTGTTGTGGTGACGCAATGAACTATCGCGATAGGAAGGTATAACCCAAAATCTCTACCGTTGGTCAAATTTATACCGCATACCGTTTATACCTTTTATACCGCCCACCCCTACCGATACCCATCAGCTGCTTCAGGAGTCCCACAGGCCAAAAAGGTTCTGTAGTACTCCTTCTTCAGCTTGACGGCATCCCTCACCGCCGGTGTCCACCAGCGGGTTCGGGGGCCGCCGCCACGACAGGCACCGACCACCTTACGGCCGCAGCTCCGGTCAGCCGCCTCGACAATGGAGGAACGGAACAAGGTCCACTCGGACTCAATGTCCCCCGCCTCCCCCGGGACGTGAGAAAAGCTCTCCCGGAGGTGGGAGTTGAAACTCTTTCTGACAGGAGATTCAGCCAGACGTTCCCAGCAAACCCGCACAGAACGTTTGGGCCTGCCAGGTCTGACCGCCATCCTCCCCCACCATCGGAGCCAACTCACCACCAGGTGGTGATCAGTTGACAGCTCCGCCCCTCTCTTCACCCGAGTGTCCAAAACATGTGGCCGCAAGTCCGATGACACGACCACAAAGTCGATCATCGAACTGCGACCGAGGGTGTCCTGGTGCCAAGTGCACATATGGACACCCTTATGCTTTAACATGGTGTTCGTTATGGACAGTCCATGACGAGCACAGAAGTCCAATAACAGAACAACACTCGGGTTTAGATCAGGGGGGCCGTTCCTCCCAATAACGCCCCTCCAGGTCTCACTGTCGCTGCCCACATGAGAATTGAAGTCCCCCAGGAGGATGAGGGAGTCCCCAGAGGGGGCGCTCTCCAGCACTCCCTTCAAAGACTCCAGAAAGGGTGGGTACTCTGTATTGCCATTCGGTGCATAGGCACAGACGACAGTCAGGACCCGTCCCCCCACCCGAAGGCGAAGGGAGGCTACCCGCTCGTCCACCGCGGTAAACCCCAACGTGCAAGTGCCGAGCCGGGGGGAAACAAGCATTCCCACCCCCGCTCTGCGCCTCTCACCGGGGGCAACTCCAGAGTGGTAGAGCGTCCAGCCCCTCTCAAGGAAACTGGTTCCGGAACCCACGCTGTGCGTCGAGGCGAGCCCGACTATATCTAGCCGGTACCTCTTAACCTCGTGCACCAGCTCAGGCTCCTTCCCCGCCAGAGAAGTGACGTTCCACGTCCCCAGAGCCAGCTTCTGCAACCGGGGGTCGGACCGCCAGGGTCCCCGCCTCCGACTGCCGCTCATCTCTCTGCGCACCCGACCTCTGTGTCTGTGTATATTGAACGTTATATTTAGTCAGCTTTCTGGCCGTAAAACAACATTTCAAGATATATCTGGCATTGTTTAAGGACATTTCTAGCGATAAATGTGCGTTTTACTTTCTAAATCTATGTTGAATGAAAACAAATTTATTAGTTCTCTAGCGATAGTTTATCCGACTGCTTAGTCACTTTGCAGTGGGCGTTATCGTTACCATAAAAACGACTCCTTTCCGGAGCATGTATCTATTACATCCATGTTCTGAGTCTGAATCCCTGAAGCCGATCAGCTGTGATGAGTTCTGTATGTAACTGTTACACTATTCAGCCTAACCCTGTTACATGCAGAACATGGACGGAGGAGTCTCCGATGCCGTTATGCCACCATAGTTATGGTAACCATGACGATATATTATCGCTAGAGGACTAATATACCATTTAATATATCATTCAATATACATTTAGAAAGTAAAACGCAATGCCAGATATATCTTGAAATGTTGTTTTTTTACAAAACACATGTATTTGTAAAAAACAAAACACAAGTTATGAATTAGAAATTTGTATTTGTGGATAGCAAAACACGCGTTCAAATCAAGGAACATTTGTAGATCACTCTCTGTGCGTTTACGGATATATTTGAGACAAAAATAATGAGAAAGGGTCTTCTTGGACCCACGGGCCTTCCCTGATGACCATCTATATGAAAGGTACAGGTTTTCTGCAGGTGGCATCAGGTATCTGTGCAGACTGCTGGGTCCCAGGATTAAACACCACATAGCACAGAGCCATGCACTGAGTATGGAGCAAATGGTTTGTGTGGCCTTGCGCTTTTTTTGCAAGTGGAGGATCCCTGTACTCAGTGAGGAATGCAGAACAGCTAAACAAGCCCACAATTTGCCACACAATAAGAAGTGTATGTCTGGCTATCAAAGCACTGTCAGATGTCTTCATCTCCTTCCCTGGCCTCAAAAGACTCTGTGACATCAAAGACAAGTTCTATAGGATTGCAGGTAAGAGCATCTACAAATGACAGAACTGTTAACTGTCATAGTAGGATCATTACTTTTGTTACAGATTTCCCCAATGTCATTGATGCACTGGACTGCATACTCATCAGGATAAAATCCCCCTCAGGTGCCCATGAGGTAGATTTTGTGAATAGGAAATCCTTTCACAGCATTAATGTTCAGGTGAACATAACTTTTTGATCTTGTCAATTGATGAACATTGTACATTACTTGTGATGTGCATTGATTGGTTTAATAATCCTCATCTTATGATTTCAGATGGTATGCAAAGCTGACTCTCTGATCAGCAATGTTGTGTCAAAATGGTCTGGCTCAGTCCATGGATCCAGAGTCTTTCGGACCTCTGAAATCTATCAGCGCCTATCACGAGGTGAGCCACACAACCCCTGTTAATAACCACTTTTTACATCATGGCTGTGTCAAGAATGTCGCTCTGTTTATGAGGTGGTAATGATGAGATTTGTGTTGACAGGTGAATTCTCTGGTGTGTTGCTGGGAGACACGGGGGTATGCCTGCCAGCCATATCTCCTAACACCATTCACAGACCCCCAGGAAGCACAGCAGGCCTACAACCATGCCCATGCCAGGACCAGGGCCAGAGTTGAAATTACCTTTGGCCTCCTGAAGGCACGCTTTCAGTGTCTTGACAAATGAAGGGTCAGCCCTTTGAGGGCATGTGACATTACGGTGGCTTGTGCTGTCCTCCACAATGTGGCCTGCCTGAGGAAGGAGAGGGCCCCCACAGTGCCACCAGCCATCCTGCAATCTTCCCCGATGAACAGTGGTCGGCTAGTGAGGGACCAATATATGTTAAATTATTTTAGTTAATATGCATGCTTTAAATTAATTAAATATGTCCTGCAGTGGCAGAGACACATGCTATAAATTTAAATTAATTATGTCTGCAGTGGCAAAGGAATTTGTGTGTTTTTTTTTTTTTTTTTAATTGATTTGGCCGCTTATGATTGTGCTGTATACTGTGTGTACAAGCTGCAGGGAGGCTACTGCATCCATTCATTTGATGTGTATAAATTTATTTCAATGTGCAAACATGCAGGGTGTATTACACACAGACCTTTGAATGTGTATTTATCCTTGGGTTATATAATATGCTTTGATTCTGTGCTTTCTATCATGTAGAGTCACTGTGTGACTTCAGTTTTGAAAGGAGCTGATGGTTTACCTGTTTTGATTTATCCTTATTTAATTAAGGAACATAATGTTACACTTTGTGTATTTATATGTTACATGTGTAACGAAGAGGACTTCGATCCCTGGAGCTTGAGATGGAGTTGGGGGAACATTGCACCATACACTTTAACCGAGATACATGCACTTTAAGAATTGCACAGGCACTTTTGTAAAGCAGTGGCACTTTATTGGGTTTGCACACTTTGCACATGGCATATTTGCACATTTGATATACATATAGATATTGGATATTCATAATGGAATGTTTTTACATTCATTGTCCTTTTAAATCTTACTGGTGCTGGTAGGTTCTGTGATGGCCACATGGCTCCACCTGCAAAAGAGGGACATAAGATTTAGTGTGCATTATTTTGTTGGTAATTGAACGCAAAAGTGGCATAATGTGATTAATCTAATACGTGTGCAATTGTGTGTTAATTTATTGGGAATAGTAAAGTGTGTGTACTCACCAGTCTCCTTTGTCTCCGGGGTGTTCGGGCAAATGGCTTCCCCAGAGAACAGATATCCATATTTGTGGTTTTGGGAGCATCCAAGTGGTGATTGATGGGGGTGTTGGGAAATAGTGTATTTTATTGATGTTAGTGTGTGCTAGAATTGGGGGGAGGTTATGTTGGTAAATATTAGGGATCGACCGATACGGGTTTTTTGATGGCCGATGCGATACCGATTTTTTCCCCATGGCCCATGGCCGATACCCGATTTCCGATACCCGATTTCCGATACCGATATGGGTTAAAAAAAAGTTTAAAAAATGACAAATATTCCAGGTCTCAAGTTAAAAATAAATAGCCATTTATTTATAATAACATGAATAACAGGAAAATGACAATCATGTCTGAAGCCCATTGAGCATTTTTTTTTTTTAAGTGTCTGCTTAATGCTTATACAGTATTATATCCACTTAAAAAGGAATAGCCCACATACTTCGGTGCTTTTATTCATTTTTATTTATTTAAAAAATATATATTAGTTTGGCTTGACACATTCAAAGGACTGTGGCTTGACAGTGGCAACAGAGCTTGACTGCACATTTGAGAAATGTTGGGGATGACACAAAGATTACTTAGAGTAAATGTTTAGGCATATTTTACAACTGTAGGCCTATATTGTACTTGATATACCATTGCCTTTGAAGCAGGCAGTGACAGTAAATAGCCTGACTTGATCATCATCCGCATTGCAAAGTGAGTGAATGAATTGTAGATTTGTCACTTTTTAAAAAAATTAAAAATGGGCACACCATAATTTGTTTTAGTTGTGGAGAAACAAAACCTCGCTGCTTGCCCCCTGCTTTGTTTCAGGAAGAGGGGAGAGGGGCGGGACAAATCACAACAATCTCCCTTTAGGTTTGACGCATCAAACTTTATCCATTTCGACATTGTCTTAGTTAATATCAAATCCCACGCCACCTCTAACTCTAACGAAGTGTACCCTTATATTGCACACAATATGCGTGGCGAGTTACGTTTAGGAGGGATTTAGAAGTTTATTCAGTGATAATCACTCGCATGCCATTATTGCTCCCACGGTGTCGACATGCACTGACACGGCGCTACCCCATGTGTTCAAAAATATTCCCGTACGTAAGCTAAAGTAGTCTATGGCTTAGCAAGCCTCTTCTCGAAACCCCAAAACGTTTCATTAGGTCCTGGACTGTTGGGTTCGTTGTGCAGTTATCTGATTACAGCAACTGTTCCGCTCCGCGCTGATCACTTTTTCTCGCTCCATCTGTCTCTCCCTCACGTGCGTGCACACTCACTCACACACACACACACACTGGGCTGCTTCACCGGTGTTCGCCGGTTTAACTCCTGCAAACGCCGAATTGACAGTGACTGATAACAACACCGACTTCATTTGAACTTTAAACTGCGGGTGATTGCATCATAGCCTACTCTTAGTGTTACAGCTCCCTAGTTTAGGTTGGCAGTTTAAATGCGACGCACTTAAACAGCATTCCCGTTTTTTTCGACTCACTTAATGACTTTCAGGCACACGCATGCTACTGTATGCAGTGCAATGCCATGTGCATACTATGCTGCGGGGGCTGCAGCAGCGTGCATAGCGGGTCTTCACAGAGCTGCCCTTGAACGCCTGTCTGTAAATGACGCTGGATGCGTATCGGCCGTATCGGCCATGTGTATCGGCCGATGCCGATACACCTAAACAACGCTAATATCGGCCCGATATATCGGCCGGCCGATATATCGGTCGACCCTTAGTAAATATGTGTGGGTGTATGTATATAGCGGAGGATTATGGGGATAATATAAATCAAGTGTTTCTTAGATGGAGCAAGGCAGTATAGTGAATAGGTTCTCCCTCGTTACCTTGACACCATATATAAGGCGCCATTTTGGGATCATTGGGTGGTTGCGGTATGATATGGAGAGTGTTAGCCATGCTGTTAAACGCGTATCAATAAAAGGCCCCTCTGACACTCACAATCCTGCCTTGGTATTCTTTTGCCTGTATGCTCCAGCTGCAATTGTGGTCCACCGTGTATTAGGACATTAAGGAAGAAAAAAAGTCATACATTTATGAGAATAGTTCTTTCTGCAGAAAAGATGCATTTTCTTGTATATTCTGTTTAAAGTCCTGATACTCCTGACATGACTTGTGATGCTGATGTACTAAAAGATGAAGTATCTTGTCTAAGCCTCGTTGTCTTCACAGAGGACGGCTGAGAGCAACGGATGATGCTTCAGCAACCGCCCGTTTTTATAGTTTCATTGGAATTAAACGCAGCTGTTCTCACATTTAGGCTGATTGCGATTAGCGTAGACTGCTCTCTGCCGTTGCAGTCAATGGTTTTTGAATGCCCTCAGTTGTTTACAACGCACAGAGTTGAATTCTTAAAGATTTCTGAATTCAGTAGGACTGCACGATATGGCCTATAACCAATATCTCAATATTTTTAAGCTATATCGCTATACACAATATATATCTCGATATTTTTATTTCTCCTGTAAATCACTATGAATGTTAAATTCAACCATTTGATACAAAAAATAACATCAGTATGATGATTCAAGTAGACCCTTCTATTAGATTAGTAACGGCAAAACTAAAAGAATTGAAGAATTAAACGCAGATGGCTTAAAACATTTACGTGACAAGTACTCGATGGTCGCGATATAGTCATTTCATACATCTCACGTAGAACAAGCCGCGATATATCGAGTATATTCGATATCGAGTATATTCGATATATCACGGCCGCTCCAGAAATATTCAGAGATATTCAGACCGCCACAGAAACTACAAAAAAACACAAAAGGCCCCATCTAGAGGGGCAGTTTGTCCTAAAGGTGATATGTTACTTAAGCCAAAAAGTCTGTAATTCATAGTTAGGGAGGTGACAGCAGAACACTGGCAAGAAGGTAACTCCAAATGTGTTGTTAGATAATCCTAAACCTATTATCAGTTAGATGCAAGACACATTTTTCAACAGTGAAATGGTGTCACAAGCAGTAGTTTGTTAGTTTGTTTTGATATCCTAAAGAAAAGGTTTTAGTTGAGATCACACTTACTCATTATTTGTTGGACTGTGAGTTTAGTATTGAGCACTGCCTCTATACTGTCTATATTAATATACTGTGGTGGATGTCAAATACTTGTGTTGTGCTTCTGGTTGTTACTGATTGTACTGCTTTGTAGAGTTGACTGGTAAAACAGCTAGTTTTTCATCTCATCATAATATATATCCCATATTAGCAGTCAATGTTAATCTACTTAAACTTTAATAATGATAATTTTCTAACTTTAACCGAGTAGTTTTAGTAGCCTAACTCATTTAGTTACATGATGATTGCAAGTAATAATTCCCAAATAACACTTTCTAATGACCCACAACAAGCCCCAAAGTGAAAAACAAAACAGAGTTCTGCTCTCAAACTTCCTCATTTCTACTGTGAACGAGTTACTCAGTTGTTTGACACTGCCCAGGGGAAACTGAAAGGATTGCCACCTTTTGGTTCAAGGTGACTTTTGGTTTGCTAAATGTCATTTTATAGTTCAATTTCAATTCAATTCAATTTTATTTGTATAGCCCAAAGTCACAAAGTACATTTGCCTCGGAGGGCTTTACAATCTGTACAGAGAATGACACCCTCTGTCCTTAGACCCTCGGTTCGAGTGAGGAAAAACTTGCCCACAAAAAACCTTTTAACAGGGAAAAAATGTGGAAGAAACCTCAGGAAGAGCCACAGAGGAGGGATCCCTCTCCCAGGACGGACAGACGTGCAATGGATGTCACGTGTGCAGGACAATCAACATAAACATTTTGTACAGTTACAAAATGTTTATGTTAAGTATTAGTAGTTAAGTATTAGCATGTCTTTGAAGGAAAGTGATGCTGCACATATAAGGATGGGGCAGCTGTCTGGATCTGTAAGGTCCATGGCAACTGTTAAATCTCTCATTAGAGTTTTGTGCTCAACGTGCTCCTCACAAAGAACATTTGCAAGGCTTGATGGGTGAGATTACTGCTAGCCTGTACACTGACCTGCCTCCCATTCTGTCTCTATCATTGGGCTGCTTTGGCTGTTGGGGAGGCAAACTCAGCCAAACTGTAATGCCATACCTCGAGGTCAAAACAATCAGCAGTTACTTTGTGTTTTGCTGCTAAGTGGCCTATTCCACATGCAGTGTGACCCACAGATCTGCTGTCCACAGATCTGCTGAGTGAAAACATTAGTATGCACACTGGGCACGCTGCCTGCACTTGTAATATAATCAGCCTGGTGTTCAGCCAGAGCAGACAATTAGGGTAAATGTTGAGTCGGTGCAACAATAAAATTGTGGTCAGCCTAATGAGATTAGTTCTGTCCCGTGCAGGCACAACATCAAGCTGGAGGACTGACCTGCTGTCAAGGAACTACTAAAGCCTGAACATTACAGCACACACCTGTAGATTCAATAGCTCTTCGATTTTACCTGTGCAGTTGGCTAATGTTAAACTATTGATCTGATAAAAGGCTCTAAAGCAGGGGTCGGGAACCTTTTTGGCTGAGAGAGCCATGAAAGCCACATATTTTAAAATTTATTTCCACGACAGCCATATAATATTTTTTTTAACACTGAATAAAAATAAATGCATTCATTGTTAAGACCAACAATTTTAGAGTTTAACAAGTCTCTGAATGTGTTCTTTTAAATAAAGTTGTTAAGACTGCATATTGCTAGCAGATCTATTTTCTGAACCAGAGTATGGCCGTGACTGGTTCTGAATGAGGGCTTTATAGCAGACAGCCACTCTCCCATCTTCCTGCTACTGCGTACCGCCACTGAATGTTTTAGAGGTATGCAGTACTGGACCGTAACGGCTTACTTTCACCCCTGTCTGCGAGCCAGATGCAGTCATCAAAAGAGCCACATCTGGCTCGCGAGCCGAAGGTTGCCGACCCCTGGTCTAAGGCACTAAGTCTCACAATCCATACACTCGCGACTGTCGTGTTGCACCAATCAATTGTCACTTCTCCACTGGCTGGTACCAGCTTGACTCGGTTTGGTTCTGCTCGACTTGACACGGTTTGGTTTGGGAGCTACCGTTCTCCACTACAAACTAGTTGACCTCCTGGTATACCTTTTCATTCCTGGTAGCCCCATCTAGCTCCCTTTGAATCCGTTCCGTTCGGTCGGCAACCAGGAATAGAAATGTGCCTACCTCTTCATTAGACCAGGGCACAGTCTTCCGTTCGGCCATAACTTAATAGTTAGAGGGTTAACGCTGTCTGTCTGTCTGTCTGTCTGTCAATAACTGTCGCGGTGTTGTAGCCTAACTGCTGTGCTGTCAAACTAAGGCAGAGACGGAGCTGAGGTAATCGAATGTCGCGGCTTGACAACGACACTGACGTAACGGCAATAATGACTACGTCACCATTTAGTATCGGCTCAGCCCGTTTGGAACCTCGGCAAAGGTGGTACTAGAAATGGTACCGGGTACCGGGTACCAGGTACCAAGTTTTAGTAATGGAAAAGCAAAAAAGCCGAGTAGAGTCGAACCGAGTCGAGCTGGTACCAGCCAGTGGAGAAGCGACTAATGAATTCTACAGGATTCTCCTGTGGCTTACAATAGAACCACAAAGCTGTCCAGTGCAACATTAGCTCAATGTGTGTGGTCATCACATTGAGGTCATGAGATGATCCATGACTTTTATCCAGCGCTAGTAGTGAGCAGTAAAGACTGCTAAAGGAAAAACAACTATTCAACACTCTTTTGGCCTGAAACTACAGTATGCTGGGCTGTAAATGACTTTGGCAGTGTAGACACTGTAAGTCAGTGTCTCTGTCATTGTTATTACGTAGCCTGTATAATGTCTGGTCCCGAGGAGCTTTGAAACCCTGAGATATACAACTGAGAACATGACTGCCACAAAAACAGAGCAAACTTCATTTAGGATGTGAAATAATAAATGAAGTTTCACTATTACTATTATTTTTACCATTAGTAAAAATAGTATAGTAGTATAATTAGGAGATCTTAAAAGTCTATGTTTACAATATAATCAAATTGATTACAGGATATTGAACTTTCTTTTGTAACATTAGAATACATGTATTGTTCCAAAGACTTCTCTTGTCACAGTGATCTCCATGATATGTAGGGATGTAACGATACATCGTGACACGATTAAAATCGGTACAAATGCGTGACGACTCGTGACGATCGGTTGACAGAAGAAATGAATCGCGATTCTTGGCGAATGTGAGAAAAGTAGGATATGTTGTTTTCCGTCTTTTTTTAATAAGAAATAGGTTACGTTGTGGCTGCAGCTTCCACTGCCGCGTCTGCCTTTCTGTGTCACACACACACACACACACACCCCTACACACATGCGCAGTAGTGGTAATCGGCGTCAGGCCTGACTGTACCGTAAATGATACCATAGCACAGACGATGTTGCCATTCGCAACTTCAACGCAACTTCAGTGAATCCCCGTGAATTCAGGGCGGTGTTGTAATTTTAACCAATCACCGCAACTTCTCCGCAACTTCCGCGCAGTCTGCACAGGGGATTAAACTCGGGTCAGGGACGGCCGCGCCCGCACGGTGCGGGAGGATCCCCTCGTGGGACCTCTCCCCGGTGCTGGCTGGCCCCCGCCGGGCGCATTTCCTCCGAGGCGGTGCGCCGCGACCGGCTCTGCGTTTATAGCGCCCGGACCTCGCCGTTTCCCGGGCCCGTGGACTCTGATTAAAGGGTTAATGAGCTATCATCTTAATTGTTTTTATTTTCAGTTAGTTCATACTTCAAGCTGAAAGGTAATGGTCAGATCAGCTGCTTGCTGGCAGCCCTAATAAGAACACAAACTGTTTGAGAGTTTCTGTAAAGAGAGACTTTTTTTCCTACAAATAAAAAGATAATTTTATTTGGTCAGAATTTGTCTGTAGCTCATTTTGATTTAAAACAAAAAAATCGTGAAAAAATCGTATTGTGAACAAAAAATCGTGAAAAAATCGTATTGTGAGCAAAAAATCGTGACTCGAATCGAGTCGTGAGTTGAGTTACATCCCTAATGATATGAATTTACGATTAATTATAATTCTTCCTTGCAATGAGCGTTCATGTTCAGTTTTTTCTCACAGACATAGAAACACAGATACCGGTTCATACCTGTTACCATATCTGAGGAGTGAGGTTCCTCTGATGCACAATATAAGAGCTGCAGACTTCACTGCTAAGTTGAAAATAACTCACAACATTATTTTGTTACAAATGTGTTAACTTGAACATGATACTGGTTACTTCTTTAAATTAAATTCACTTCCTAGAAGCAGATCTAATCAGCTCATAGCCAAAATATTAACATTCTGAACAGCTGCAACTTCTGCTGGAACATATAGGTTAGGACTGCACGATATGGCCTATAACCAATATCTCGATATTTTAAAGCTATATCGCGATACACGATATATATCTCTATTTTTATTTCTCCTGTAAATCACCATGAATGTTAAATTCAACCCTTTTGATGCAAAAAATAACATCAGTATAATGATTCAAGTAGACCCTTCTATTAGATTAGTAACGGCTGCGCTGTTTTAGCTGCGTCCTCTGCCCTGCGTCAACTCACACCGGGCGTGACTTGGCAGCATAGCGAGCCGGCCGTATTCACGCGAGATCACGCGAGAATCCTGGACGTATGCGAGACCCCACGGGAAACTGTATATAAAGAAAACAACAACAACAAACAGCTGACTTTGCTTCTCTGACGTGGAAGCGATTATGAAAAGGATCTGTTATGTCATAATTTATTGTGTGTTGTTCCACTTCAACAATTAGTCTCTCATCGTTCATGTTGAGACCCTTTGATCGATCTTTGATCACCTGGTGCCACCGGTCATGACGTAACGTTGATGTGAAGTTGTGATAAGCGTCATGTGTTTTATTTTGAAAGGGGGCAGAAGTTTGTTATGTTGATTCTGTGTCAGATTTCCTGTCTGGTGTGATCTGCGCTGTTGAAATTTATATGGTTTAGCAGAGGGTCGTGTCAAAAATAGAAATGCTACGGAATTATCGAGCAAGGAGAGACGCTTCTGAGACGCTCCGCGGCGCACCCTGTGTGAGTGCTCTCATTGACTAGACTAGAGTTGCACGGTACCCACGGTATACACGGTACCCCGCGGTGCCAAATCATAAACGTCGCTAAATTTTACACGACGGTACTACCGTGGATTACTATACTACCAGTGCCAGTCTCCGCTACATAGCGGCCGCCTCTGCTCTCCTCCTGGCTTCTCACTGCATGCTACTCCTTTGTAAACAAACCAACATAGGAACCGCAACCGAACTACACAGCTGCTGAATGATTGGCTGTTTGCCTGTTACTGGTGACGTCCAGGGATATGATAGGCTGTTTCTGCACGCTGGGTCCGCCCGTCTGTTAGCTGATTGGCTGTTCGTGTGTTTCTGCCGGCAAGCATGAACTCCGCGAAGTCAGCTCCGCTTCGATAGAAACTCGCTTCAAAACTAACAACAAGCTAAAGTTCTGTCTCACCCAGACACGAGACAACACACTCACCGTGGCAGAAGCACCGGGCCCGAGCAGCGAGTCTGCCGTGGCGTCTTCGTCAGTGGCAACACTAATTTTGCTTAAAAAATAAACGTTGTTGTTTCAAACTAACTTGTACAAATACATTGCAGTTTCTAAAAATAATAATAATAAAAAAAGGCCGCAGTATCGCGATAATACCCGGAACCGCGATATTTTGTCTGGTATAGTATCGTGGTTACTCATTTTAGTATCGTGACAACTCTAGACTAGACTGGCAGCGATCAGCTCCGGTGACCGCGGCACAGCCGTTCGGCGCAGTACACCTCCGAAGTGGGCCTCGTCTCTCCTCACTTGATACAAAAAGAACTCATGCGTGCAGGGGATTTTTCTGGGTGGGCGGGGAAGTGTGCTGCGCGCTGTGAGCAGCACCAGGAGTGAGTGACACAGGCAAAACCCCGGAGAATTAAATGCCGACGGCTTAAAACATTTATGTGACAAGTACTCGATGGTTGCGATATAGTCATTTCATACATCTCCCATAGAACAAGCTGCGATATATCGAGTATATTCAATATATCGCCCATCCCTAATATAGGTTCTGAACTAGGAACAGTTTGACATCAAGTTATTACTCGGTTATTACAGTTATCACAAATTATTTAGAAATTCAGCTTTTAAACATTTATTTATCTTTGCCTGGTCATTGTGCAGTAAATGTTTTTTATTCTCTCTGATGATTACTCCTACTGCTGTATTCATATGTTTATTTACTGCTACAGATGTGTATATACTGTTAAATCTACAGCAATGCATCATGGTCTATGAGGTCATCATCATGTTTGTAGCGTCGATGACTTCCAAAAAGTTTATCTATTTCGCTGAAGAAAGAAGTACAACACACATAACTGAAACTGACAGACAAATGCAGGAGTGCATAAAAAAAGTATAAAGCTGCTTCATGGAAACATTAATGTCAAATACAAGCACCTCAAATTCATTCAGTAATTTGTAGTACTTGATTAAATGTACTTAGTTACATTTCAACACTGCCGAGACACATGATAACTGGACAGTTGACAATAACAGTGTTGCAAATATTGCAAAGCTCAATATCATTTTAATCTTTAGATAGTGACATAATACAAAAAGGCACAATAGACTTACAATCATATAATACAAACTGGTGACTTATTGTTATCCTACAATAACAAGTGACCAAACTGCTTTATAACACTGTCAAAATTATATAATAATAATATTATATTTTAGAAAAAACAAAAGCTGAGTCATTTACACTTGATGTTGAACTGTTTCTAGATCAGAGCCTGCATGTCCCAGTGAAAGTTGTGGCTATTCAGGAGGTTGATGTTTATCACTGAGCTGACGAATGCATGCCCAAATTAAATGAATTCAACTCAAACAAGTAACCATTACAAACAAATTAAAGTTCATAAAATTTGATTCAGAATGAAGCGAGTTACAGTACATACATACATACATTGCTATTATTCTGCAGCTTCATTTATCTTTGAAAAAGTGCCATGGTTTATAATTTCAAACTCAGCGCTCTCAGTCATTTTGTGTGAATAGGTGTCACTTTTGGCAAGCTTCATTGGATATACAGTACAAGTGAAGGCGGTCTAAAAAAACTGGTCCAAGACCAGCCCATTTAAGTTTATTTACTCTCCTGCTGTTATGAAAACCTGGCCAAAATAATAATAACCGTATTTCTTCACATGATAAAGCAGACTTTGCTTAGTTGTTTGCTTTAACAACTTCTACACTTCTACAAAAATAAATGTGTTAAACTCAGATTATTGGAGCTCTTATCACAAAGTGTGCTATTTATAACAATCCTCAGTTCACCTACTATTAAAGAAATAATGGACATATAAGTGTAAAATACTGCAGCAAAAAGGCAATGCAAAGCAACAAAGAGGCAGGGCAATTTGAACTTTACAAAAGTAAACAATTATTGATGCCATCAAAGAGCTGAGCTTCACAATCTTTTATTTATAGGCGTCACAGAGTACAGAAAGCAGACGGAGAATAAAGGGAATGTTTGGGTTTTTTTCTCTACTTGAAGTTTTCAAAAATGGAAAGAATGACTAGAGGCCCTGAAGAGACGCAGGTAAATCACTGGGATATAAAAGGTCGATGAAAGAGCTTTACTGTCTGTTGCTGTTTAGTGCAACTTTCATGCAGTGTCTGACAAGAGCAGAGGAAAAGTTTGTGTCCTGTCAAAAAATAGAAGGTGCCATCTTTTGGTTTACAGGAGGAGATGGTGATTAAACGATCGCCCTTCTCAGGGGAAAGAGTCAACTTTAAGTGAGGCAGATGGAGCTGGAGTTTGGAGCGCCTGCTTAGTGAAATGCTGCATTATTCTTTTTCTCATCATGCTGGAGGCTGCAGAATAAAACACTTCATCCATATCTGGATCTTAAGGATGTGTTGAACTGCTGCTGCTGCAGAAAAAGAACACTCCTCTTTCAAAAAGGAATATCTTGAACAAAGTGACAGCTGCTGGACTCCTACTACCTATACTGCTAATTAAATATTTTACACTTGTTTTTTAATGTGGGAAATCTAACCTTTATCTATCCTTGGGAAACAACGAAATATAGTAAACTTGAAACAGTTAACAATTTAATACAACAATTCAATTTTAATAATCGATTGATTGTAATTTCCCAGGCTAAATTATTTAGGGACAATCACTGGATCTGGAGAGTCTTTATCATTTTGTTTCATTTAAACTGAATATCTGCTGACTGTTGGTCAAAAATAAAAATATATAAAGACTTGATGCCATCACCTCCTTGAATATCCTTAAATCTGACATTTTATGGATCACTGATTATTCAAATCTCATGAAAAATAAGAGAATGTATGGTCCGTGTTCCAGATCTTCTATTTTGTTTGCTTTCCTGTGCAAGATGAAGATGGAATGACAGATAAATCCATATTTTTTCTATTAAAATGTTTTAGCGCTGAAACCATTATTATTTTGATAACTAATTAAAATTCCATAAATAATAACTAAATATGTTTTTTTGACTCTAAGAAAACATCCGGTCCGGCGATATTAAACATCTAATCAAAGGGTGAAAAAAAAAGATCATTAGTTGCAGCTCTAATATGTTTGGAAATGTTCTTTCAGAGCATAAGAACTCATGTAGAAGTTCACTGTCCTCTGTGTGCTCTACATGGACTGATACCAGCAGAGGTGGTAAACTCTGACCTCCAGTCTGCCACAAAAAAAGGGAGAAATCAAATGTGTAAAGTTACTATTTTAAAACCTCCTTCAACATTCTTATCAGCTTTAACCGAGCCCTGTCCACATAGGAGGGAGGTGTGTTCTGCTTCCTCGCTACATCTCTGCTTCTAATCCACCTTAAATGTCACCTTGAGAGAATCGAGCCGTTCTCGTGCATGCCGAGCAGCCTGGGATGGCATGTGAAGGCTGCTGATGCTGACTGTTACTTTGCTTGACATTTATTCATCACTATTTGTCCAGTAAACTAATAAATAAAAGCTAATTTTCAAACTCTGAGACAGATTTTAACTGTGCAGATGATTTAGTCTCTGGGACTTTTGACAACACTCGAATGAATGATGACTCCTTCTTATTGGGGGGAATACCTTAAGGGTACCCACTTGGGTGCTCCAGCATGTAAGACTTGTTTATGAGACGTGAGGTCAGCCTCCACCAGGAAGGTTGCTCCGATCACTTCTAAACCCACATGTGCACCGCACCGCACCACGCGTAAACTGGCCCCGCTCTGCTCCGTCTTCCGGCAGTAACAAGAATCTCGGTGAGGAAAAAAAAAGAATCAGCATGCAACACGACAACCATGCCTTCCCCCTGCAGTAAAGCATCTCCATAAAGTCATACTCAGTCCTCTGCGCGCATGCACGCCTGATAGTACAGAAGAAGAGAAGAAGACTGGACTGACAAGTGGAATGCAGAATGAATGTACCTGTAACTCCACACTGTAGCCCTGGTAGAAGTGCGTCGGGAACACCGCCAGCTGATGTTGCACTTGGAGGGAAACTGTATAATCCATGAACCAGAAGATGCTGAAAACGACAGGCTGAGCAGGAGACGCGTCCACTGTTGGCGGCTGTACTCCACTGTAGTACAATCTGCCGCTGCTCTCCGCCCTGCTGCGCTCCCATTGGCCGCACAGCGCTTGTCAGCAGCGTCAGTTCACTTAAGGCAGGGCAGGAAGTGACAGCTCACACCACAAATATCCAAGAGTTAGCACCCAAACCAAGAGTGGAGCCAGCTCAAACGAAGAAGAGATCTGTTTGTTTGTTATTGTTTGTTTGTCTGGTTGTTGTTGTTGTTGTTGTTGTTGTTGTTGTTGTTGTTGTTGTTGTTGTTAACTGTAGCTCCCATGGTTGCGAAGTGAAATCAACACAGAGTTGCATTTCTTTAACGGTCCACCTGAGGCATGAATAAATATGAATAATACTCTAAACTAAGATACGTTGATATGAATAAATAACTATCACTAATGATGTGATTGGTCGCACTGAAGGAATGTAATTCCTATAATACTGAAGATTGCATATTTCTGAGTGAGCAGGATGATGCAGCTGCAGAGTTTGAACAGAGTAGAGTAGAAGTGAATATACGGTACAGAGTACAACACATTACTTAACAACATGTGATGTGTTACTAAGTGTGTGTAATATGTGTAATGTAAAAGGTATCACTCAAAGTGACAGGGACGCGGCTGTTGAACATCTCAGAACTGCATGGTTAGATACCACTAGAGGTCCCCTTTGGCTTTGGTCACTCTCCCTGCTCTTAAGCTTTGTTTTCAGACTGAGCAGGTCTAAAAAAGTGCTGCGCAATACCTGCCCTGCACCAAACTGCAGACAAACACAGTTAGATACCAGCTAGTGAGCACAGTGAAACATTTAGCAGCTAGAGAACCAAATAACAGTGTATTTCTAATAGACACAAAATGATTGCTAAAGTTGCTCTATGTCTGCTTCATATGTACTCACCTCCAAAAGGAAGGATAATATATACTGTATGTCTGCGTTATGTTCACAGCTTATCCTGCCCCACAGTGGAAATGTACCACTGTATTAACACAGTTTCATATATATTGAAATGCTGTACTGAGCCAGTCTATCATGTAAAATATGTCAGCATTAGTGATGCTGGCTGCTACAGGTATCCAGTGGTGCTTGATGAGCAGCAGGGTAACGTGAGCTTTTGGGTTGGTTGTAGCCCAGGCGATCATCTGAAGGGGTTTCACTGTGCAGGATTGGAGGCCTGTCAGGAGGGCATTACAGTAATCTAGTCTTGAGATGACCAGCGCTTGTGTCAGGAGTTGAGTAGCATGTTGAGTCAAGTAAGGCCTGAATTTTCTTATGTTGTAAAGCACAAAGTGATGCAACTGGGCAACTAATGTGACATGATTGGAGAAGGTTAGTTCGAATTCTTAAAATTCCTCATTAAAAAGTACAAATAAAGCGAATATACACACCATGATTTATGTCCAGATCCTGTTCACACACACAGACTTAAAGTGAGCAGAGAATCATTTCTCCTTTAATGTGAAAACATCCTTGCAGTGTCAAACTCTGCCCATGCATCACAGTGAAGCTCAGACAAGTCAAGTAAAAACAGATGCGTTCTGTGGCTTCAGGTAATTAGATGGAAAAGACTTGCGTGATTATTCTCATGCTCTCTTCCAGCTGCACAGTTCTGCTCTTGATGCACAGCTAGCATATAGAAATCAGTTAATTGAAGGGCTGCACAGCTTCGCCCTTTGGCATGAATTGCTTAGTCTTATTAGAGAAACTCTAATCTCTTTCATGTCCAAAAATGATGCAGACTCTAGAAGACCGTCCCTACTGTACTAATGTGGTAGAAACAAAAAAAACTGCTAGGCAGCGGTTTTCTAATGATCAAAGTACCAGATTCCTTTCCACCGGGCCTTATTTGGGAAGTCAAACACAAATGCTGTTTGAGCCAGGCAATACTCTGCCACTGCCACTGTGATTGATTAATTTTCCCAACTTTTATATTGTCCACAAATCATGTGTTTCCAGTCCAAGTAATTAACCTCTCGTAGGAGGATGTCTGGTTTCCCCCAGAGACTAGATTAGGTATTCTTATAACCACTGTCAGTGTGTAGGGGGATGACCCCATGAGGTGAAGTTTTAGTGCATTTCTACTAACAATGAGTAAGTGACTATTATACGAAAGCATCTAGCAGGTACACCAAAACAGCAGGCAGAGCTAGGAGAGTCTGATGTGTAGTATACAGATATACTTTAGCTCATGATGAGGATCTTAGATACACTGATAGAGTGAAACATGAACTTCCTGTGGTGGACAAGGAATCATTTTCCCAACCTCAATCTGGTTCATCCAGTCCAATAAGTCTAAAACTATGTGAAGACTACAGTAGGCTTAACCTGAAGACTAAGTATGACCCAGCATGCAGGGTATGACGGATGTGTGCCACATGTAACTCAAAGGTGTTTGATAAACTCTGTTCTTGACAGATGCAAGAGCAAGGGAGTGTGCTGAATGGAAGGCTGTAGAAACAGTAGCACAGCAACAGGAGAGGGTAAACTGCCCACCTGCATGTTGACGTAGGACAGTTGGTGTAGCTTTTCATGCAGCCACGATGATGAAATATGATCCAGGATGCCAGGGCAGCTACTGTATACCTGCGACCATGTGTCGCCCACTTGCTTGTAGCCTATTACTGTAATTGCTGTTTCTTTTTGAAATACACTTTAAGATCAGAATCGGAAAAAGCTTTATTGCCCAGTACGATTTTACACATACAAGAAATTAGTTTTGGTGCTTTTGGTGCTTTTGGTGCATGACAAACAATCTCTAAATATAAACTATTAAAAAATAAAAAAATATAACAACATAAATATATATTACACAGTATGTTTTTAAAAATAAAAAAGAGCAGTACAGCTGGCAGTGATGATAGTGCTAGTCAAATGTGCAAATGTTCACAGTAGTGGGGTATTTTAAAGAGGCAAAAATTAAACAGACTAAGGTTTTTTTACAATCCATGGAGGGAAGACTGGATTATCCTAGCTCTCCTTTTCCGATTCCTGTCAATCTGATGTTTCGATGGAGGGATGACCAAGGTAAGAATTTTGTGGGCAATGGTACAGTAATTGCTGCTACAATCTTGATTAGAGGGAAAAATAATTCAGTCACTGTAGCATATGGTAGGAATAACCCACTAAATATGGAGCCCTTAGCCAGCATGTTCCTCATTGGAAGTCATGGGATTAGCTGATGTTGTGATGTGCAGGTAGTGCAAGCAGCTGTCATGCTACATAAACAGCATATGTTAAAAGAGTATGAAATAGATAGTGATAAGCTAAGCTCCTGGAGATGGCACCAATACCTTCTCCCTCGAGGTCTGCTTCAGAATGTGGGTTGAGGTTTAAAGGCGGTGCATAGCTGTAGGGCAACATTTATGTGCAAATAAGATCAGCAATGCAATTTGCAAAATATGCTGATTATTTTCAACTAGGTCAGAATATCAGGTCAGAAATACGTACACAATTGCAGTTGGTGGAGGAGGAGGAAAAAGACAAAACAAAAGAGTGGGTAAATGTCTTTCATCTGTCCCTGAGCACAGAACCCATGGTCCAGATGGTTGGACTGTCACAACAAGCTATGTTTGCAACAGGAAACATGTCACATCCCCGGGGGCTACTGTGTACCATATTTACATTTTTTGCATTCACCCAGAGCGTAATGAGCAGGTGGGTGTTCAGCTGGGTACCTGACCAATAATTGACGTGCCGGCTGCTGTGGGAATCACACCTGTGACCGTCCGGTTCAAATAGAGTTGGCCTTGCCACCGGGCCACCCTGCTCCCCCTGGAGAAGAGCTCTTTGATCACAGCTGCTTGTTGGCCACCAAATGGAGCAAAGAAAATGTGTCAGGGCCAGATGATCAATTTTTGTTCATTTGTAGATTTTTTTGCACCTCATTAATCAGTACTCAGTAGTGGAATATATTCATGATATGCATTAGGAGTGGTTGTAGCTCTGAACTAAATATGAATTCCTCCCTCTTTTACATTGTTTCCAAAAAGGGATTCCCACCTTTTTAGAGGCATAGAAAATAAGCTGTATATTTCCATCAGTTGAATGTATTTAAAGTATACTTTCAACATGGACTGCCTCACTTGTATGTAAATGCAAAGAGAAATAAGAGTGCAAAAAGCATTTACTCCCAGATATCTTATGAAGCGTGAGCAGCTAAATATAGGCCATTCCGAAAGGTTGTGGATTTATGGGTGAAATCCCTGCCTCTGGTAACAGAACACAATTTCACAAGGCTCCCTGAGGAATGAAGCAGGAATTATTTCTTCAGTGCAGGGGCGGATCTAGGGGCGGGGCCACAGGGGCCGTGGCCCCTCCTCTAATCAGACTGGCCCCTGAAGTGCCCCTGTTCTGAAAGAACCAGATGTTGGTCAATATACAGGTTTGGTGAAATGCGGCTTTAGACTACTGCCAAGAAGTAGTATACTGTAGAAGAGTAAGGCTTTTAAAGAAAAAAAGGGATGTTTCGTAATACAATATGCAATCCACTTAACAAAATACTGTATACAACTGTTTTGTTTTACTTGTAAGACTGTATGAAATTGGTTCCAGAATGAGTCGCATGCCAACCTTGTGGCACACAGTAATTTCACACTGATAGACCAGGGTACTGTTGCATAGTTCAGAAGATGTTCAAGGGCTGGGAACTAAGTATTCAGGGATGTAAACAAGTTGATGTTTGATTTATGTCAGTCTTTTGTTATGGCAAGTGCTGTGCTATCTTGGTACATGTTTTCTGTTTTTCACAGTATGTTAAGATGGTTTACTTCCACCTGGTGGATAATGTGCGTATTGCATTTACGCCAAATGATAAAAGGTAAAAAAACATGGGCTTAACCACTAATGAATAAGAGAATCATATATTGTTTAACAGGCCTTGGAGGGAAATGGCTTTTGCATTTGCCATGTGTAGCAGGCTACCCCAAAATACACTAGAATGCAGGAAATTGCATCTGAGTAATCCAAAATTTTCTGGGGGAGGGCCCCCAGACCCCCCGCTACTATAGGCCCCTTCAGATTACATAGTGGCCCCATAGTTGCCCCTGTATTAAAAAAAACCTAGAACCGCCCCTGCTTCAGTGGATCCTTACCAAAAGTTCAAACAAGTGCACTTGAATGAGGTCATTTTATTATAAACACAGCAGGCAGCTGCAATTAAGCTTTACAAACCCGGCCTGGTTTGTTGTGGGGATCCCCCTTGTCAACCTGCAGCACACATGCCTGTCTATGGTTGGTATGCTGTTTGGCTCCTGTCTTTCCTCTTTTTTTTCAGTCTGAGCTGCCACACAAAGAGACCGAATGCCACTATCTCTGCCTCTTAGCCCGTAGCAACCAACCAACCCCACAGGCATAAAGCTGACTGTAACCCTGAAAGCAGGAAACCAGCCCCCCCTATTTTATCTTTAATAGAATTATTTTGTTGGATTTTTGTGCATTATGAGTGAAAATTGCACTGACTGAATTTGATACTGTTTTGTTGTATTGACACACAAATACATTTCATGAAGTTGAGCGACATCAGCTCTACTGGAGCTACATGTCTTATCTGACTGTGACGAGATGGCATAAAGTGGTAAATTGTGAATTCATGTTGTTGATGCAGACTCACAAAGAAAAAAATCAAACTGTCTCCAAATGAAATAAAATCCTTTGTTATCTTAGCTCGCTCAGATCATCTTAATTACACGTGGCAGTTCAGAAGTGCAAAATTGTGGAATGCATTTTTAAAGTAATAATCTGCAGCATGTAAATGGAAACTTTTCTCGAACAACTCTATGATTGTTAGGTTTGTCATAGAAGCATCTTCTGCTCCACAGGAAGTGATGTGTTTCAGTGTTTCCACTATGTTTAAAAAATGATAAGCCATGAGATGATTTTGGCAGAGTGGCCAAAGTTAGAATGCAGGTCATATGACACAGTGTACAGCCATGATGTTAGTGGCTCTGTGAGACTTAAAGCCCACTCACACTGGGTATGTAAGCGCCACGGAACGGCTGTGCCGCGGTCACCGGAGCAGATCACTGCCAGTCTAATCAATGAGACCACTCACACCGGGCGCGTTGTGGAACGTCTCAGAAGCGTCCCAGCAGCAACTCTTCACGCTGCAGCGCTATCATTCCGCAGCACTTCTATTTTTGACACGAGCCGTTGCTAAACCGCATGAATCTCAACAGAGCAGATTCCACCAGACAGGAAATCCGGGACAGAATCAACGTAATACACTTCCGCCCCCTTTCAAAATAAAACACAATACGCAGTTCATGTAGCCTATTACAACTTCACATCAACATTACGTCATCACACCAGGTCAGAAGTCAAACGATTAAAGAGTCTCGACAAGACGAGAGACTAATTGTTGAAGTGGAACAACACACAAAAATTTATGACACAACAGATGCTTTTTATAATCTCCTCCACATCGAAGAAGCAAAGTCAGCTGTTTGTTGTTGTTGTTTTCTTTATACACAGTTTATCACGGTCTCGCGTACGTCCCCTGTGTGAGTCCCCAGTTAGGCCCAGTAGTGCTTTGAGCTAAATACTACGTTCAGTTTTCAGTTTTCATTAACAGACAGAAAATGTGACCTGATTCATGAAAAGTCAGAGCATCAAAATTTTACAGTTCAAACATGTATGTGTGGCGGCACGAGCAAATATAGGAAGGTAGCAAGACGAAGCAAAAGAAACCGCTTCGTACGGTTGACCGACAACGCCACCTCGGGAATTACACCCGAGGAAATAGATTATGATTCGACTATAAGGCCGTCAGGTCCATAATTAATGCGGCATGGAGACGTGGTTCCGTTTTAAAAATGCACAATTTTATTCACAAGACCAATTCTTTAAAATGATTCACTCATACCAGGAGAAGAAAGAGGAGGGCCCTATGAGGGCTGAGGCCTACTAGTGGGGATGAGGGAGGTCACCACTGAAGAGGGGGAATCCCAGGAAAAAGGGGGCACCCGGACCACCTGTGTAACTCACAACACACGGGACAGGAGAAACAAATCAGGGGTGCCCGACACACACACACACACAGAAGGGGACCCACCACCAGGGACACCAGGGCCACCACCCTCAGCTCTCAGCACCTGAAAGGACAAAATAAACAATCAGTGGGAGTCACTCACAAAAAAAAGAAAAAAAAGGAGAAAACAATCAACTCAACCGTCACAAAAACAAAATTGCAAATAAATAATAGATAATGCAGTAAACGTAAGACTGGTTCAGTAAACCAAAATTAATTAGAACTTAACAGCACAACGAATAACCCAACAGAATAATCCAAACGACAAAAGAAAAAAAACAAAACTATACAAAAAAAATATCAAAACCCAAATAAACAATGAACCAGTTAAATAAATCACTGCACAAAAGAAAAAAAACAAAACTATACAAAAAAAACAATATCAAAACCCAAATAAACAATGAACCAGCTAAATAAATCACTACATAACTGAAATCACCAATTAACAAGAAAACAAAGATCTAATGTGTGACCCCACAGTCCGTTGGACCTGGTACGAATAATAAATAAAATAGGGGTAAAGCTCTATTATTAAAAAGGTATCCAAGACCCGTTAGTTATGAAAACCAAGCTGATCCACGCCACCGGCTAGTACACGGTAGCGTTCAGGGCCAAACCATACAGCCTGGAGAGGGATCGGCGGTAGGCGGAGGGGTCCAAGCCGCCAACAGATGCCGAAGAGGACAAGACGGTACCACCGAAGTGGCGGGTTAACTGCGCCAAGCCGCAGCGAAGCCAAAACAGCAGGGCCTCTTGATACTGCCCTAACACAAACGACAATTAATACGTGTGCTTTGTACGCCAGCCTGACGGGCTATTATGAAGTACATACCTCAAGGTGAGCGACACGTGAGGAGAGCTTTACGCTTTCATCGCGACATGAGGCATTCGGCACAGGGGGAGACACGCCGCGCTGCCTAAAGAAACAGGCTCCTTGTAAACGGTGTACACCTAAACGTCAATCCAATATGACAGATGTTACCGCTGACCTACCTGCTCGTATGGGCAATGAATGAAGCAACCAGGAAGTGGACGCGTCTACAGGCCACAAGCAAGAGGGGGGGCCAAAGTACACCCTACCGTTCTTATAGTATGGCCCAACCATAATTGGCTGATTGAGCCACACCCCGGACTCAATCGGGGCTCAGTCAAAGAGTGAGATGGAGGAAAAAGCTCACACTGCCACATATGTGACAGAGGTAATGTCCTCTACACTTACAGACAAGTGACTAGAATGTCTTTAATTTTTATAGTAGTAGTCGTAGTAGTAGTAGTGGTATACTTACTTTTTGCAAACATCTGTGCAGTGGCATTGTTCACACACTTTGTAAGTGCCTGGTTTTAAAACATATTCACTGTAGGAACAGGTGTCTCTTGATGCTGAGTCACAGCTTCAGAAACACTGTTTAATACGGTGGCCCTGAAGTGCAAAACACAATAGCAAATTCAAAAACACAATAGCAAATCAAATAACACATTAGCAAATTCAAAAACACAATAGCAAATTCAAAAACACAATAGCAAATCAAAAAACACAATAGCAAATTCAAAAAACACAATAGCAAATCAAAAAACACAATAGCAAATCGAAAAACACATTAGCAAATTCAAAACGGAAAGGGTAGGTACCCTCGGGCGACATGAATTGTCTCTGATTGGACTGATGGTCCTTTGAACCGGAAGGACATGTTTTCAAAATATGAGCGCTGTTAGTGACAATGTACGCGCTGCTATTAAAGAATATTTCGATGCAGGACATGGATATGACGTGATACTGGATATGCTGTCGACAATTCACAACATAAACATGAGTCTGCGTACGCTGAAGACACGTTTAAAAGAAGCAGGGCTGAGCAGAAGAACTGAAGAAGAGAGAGGTAGGTACATCTGTGCTTGATGGATGAAAAGTACAGTGGAAGCTGTATAGTGATCACCCCTGTCTCTGTTAAACTGATTAGTGCTGGTAATTAAAAACCCCTTTTTTGTTTGTCATTGTGATTATTATTAGTGTTCTTCAACTGTTTACCTGTAAAGCAGACCACTTAACAGGGTCTTTGCAGGGTATAAAAAGTATTAAAAGGTAGTAAATCAACTTGGTGAAAATTAATTTATTAAGAATAGCACATGATTTGTTGTCAGTTTGTTTGACTGTCGTAGCGACTCCTCCGTCGTTATTGCCGTCATTTAGGAAATTTATGAGATCAGTGTATATCAGCGCAGGTTGGTGATGTTTTATTGACATTTTGTCACACAGTATTGTTTACAGCGTGCGTGTGAGCCACACCAGGCTGGGATCTAAACACGAAGCATCGGCGCTAAAGTTTATCTGTTTATCTAGCATGTCATTTTAAGACTCGGTTTGTAGTTTGGTCAACATTTGAAAACTTGTCTGACACGGAGTCTCCTGTTGTTGCTACAAGTGTGAAACGACTGTACTCTGGACACGTAAAAACGGCATTCACCATCTCTCCCCTCCGACACTGAGATACCATAGTTACGGGAATGCTGGAGTAAAACTTGAAACAAGATTTGCATAAAAAAATTTGATTTCATTGAGTGATAATTACACTGAATAGGCAAAACAGAAACGTGTCAATAGAAAATCTGCTCACAAGCATCCTGTAGTGATAATGAAGGAATCCAAAGGAATTCTTATTAGTTATTGAATCCCATCAGCAGTTGATTACTATTGTGAAAATCATATGATTTACATTCAGATTTCTCTGTGATGCTTCTGTTAAGATGTATCTAGTGCATTGAAAACGTGACTTGTGGTTATTATATTTTTCCTCTTATGTGAAATAAGCTACTTTGCATCTAATGTATCCCTAGGTCTCAATTTTGGATGGACTTGTTTGGAGACCTGAGAGAATCTGGACTCTTTAATGGCAGCCATGAACACCAGGGCTTACTGAGATTTAGCTTCAGTAAGACCTGGATGAATGCATGGATCTATGGAACAAGCACCGGATTCGACCAAGCAGACTTGCATCATGTCCAGGAGGGATTCCAAATGAACTGTATCGATTGCCTCTCAGGTAACAATGATCACATACATTACAAAAAGTGCAACATGTTGTGGTATAGCCTAAACAAGAATATATTTGGACAATTGTACATGTTGGTATAATCCATTCTTGAATTTAGAAGCTATTTGTCTTCTACCATTGTTTATAAACACTTCTGTATATCAACAAGCAAACAATCTAACAATGGCCACTTCAAACCTTGTCCTTAATATCACTTTATCATCTAATTTTGCAGATTTGGTTCAAGAGACTGTGGAATCGCTGTTGAAGACAGGGAACTGGATGTGTTTCCTGAGGCAAGGCAAGTGACTGATATATGCGGTGATCCAGACATGGAGGAATACCTACAACAGGCAGTGGAACAAAACGGACTACAACAGCCACAAGACTGGAAGACAGCCTCAGAACTGTACATCACTCTGAAGGAAATAGCTGGGCTATAAACATGGACTATTGCAATGCTCCCAAAGTGGGGGGTGATTTGGTCATTTTACCAGTGTATGTTCTTTTAAATATGCTACTGCATTTGTAAATATTCTACATAGTTAATTAGTTTAGCTTTTGTGTGTTTTATGACCGGCAGTTTGCACAGGGTATTTTCCACAGATTCTCTCACCAACTCTGGGACTGAAGTGGAGACATATTAAACTTAAATTGTATTTATTTTCTGATTCAATGTTTATGTAAACACCAATAAGTTGCAAAACACATTTGCTCTGATTTTACGTTGTTTTTTTAAATGTATACTTTATTGAGCTGTAAAAACCAGGAAACTGCAAAATGAACAAACATCAGGACATGGCTCTGAAATATTTATGGGTAAGATTTGCAAGTAACTAACTGCACAGATTCATACAATGTAAAGAAGCCCTCACATGGGTGAACAATCACTTTAAAGTCCCTAATTGTCTTTTACAAGAGGCAGTGACTAACGCAAACAAGTAAACGTGACCTTGTAAGTTGAGAAAAAAAAAAGACAAAAAAATAAATAAATAGAGCCTAAATCAGGCCACTTATTACATTTATGGACAGTCACTTTGACATCTAAAAACATCCAAATCCTGGATCATTCTGGATCCCAAGCTCCATGTTTGTCTTAAAGACACTGTAGGATTCCAAGAGCGGTAGCTTCAGTGTGTTTGCACATGTGCTTGCCATTGGAAAAGGTGAATCAGTTAAAAAGTCAATGCTTGGGGGCGGTGTCATTTCTGCTGGTGGAAGTGCTGATAAACCAGTGGCAAACATCAGCACATCCTCGAGGGACACAGCAGTCACTTTTTCTAAAAAGAAAAAAATAGTGCATTATTTGACTGCATCATCTAAAAACATAGTGAATCATTAGTAGTGTGTGTGTATATATATATATATATAGATGAAGTATGAATATATTGAACGAAACCTTGAATATATTGAATGAAACTTGACTGACGTCAGACCTCACGGCTTCTTGTGTAACATGTGGATGCTATAGCTAAAAGTGAATGACAACGAGTCAGTCCGCTCACAATCTCGTTGCAGCAATATTAAACTCTGAAGACATCATTAACACTGCGTGTACGGGCCAAAATCCCCCCGATACCCCTGATCAATACAGTTTTTTCTTTTAATCGTGGCAGACATAAAACAGGTGATTTAATGAAGGTAAAACGGTGAATGGCCGTGCGTAATGGCACTGCTCTCTGACGCGACACTTCTCCGGGACTGGAGAAGCTGCTGCGGCTACAGGGATTTCATGAACTGAGAAGCTCTTCTGTTTAGATACAATAAGCATCACCCGCATATATAGACCTATGCAGGGTGAATATTTAGTTTAGTATTAAACGTATTTTATGATTCGCGACACATTGTCAGCTTTGGGCACGTTACTCACACAGCGGACAGACAGACAGATGCATAATGAGATTATGGCGAAACTTTAAACAAAACCGTTAAAAATTGAGCAAACTTTTTCGGGAGGATTTCAACACGCATTCGCCAGTGTATTTATCATGTCCTCATTGCTTAATATCACTGCAACTAGATTGCGGGCGGCCTGACTTATTGTCTTTCATTGTCAGTGAAGTTTCAATCAATATATTCAAGGTTTCATTCAATATATTCAGAGTTTCATTCAATATATTCAAGGTTTCATTCAGTATATTCAGACTTCATTCAATATATTCAAGGTTCACTCCATATATTGTTTCACTGCCTATAACGTGCACTCTAATGTTACTGACCACTAAAAGATACTCTGGTAACATCAATACATCTTTCACTCCAAACAGTAGAATTCATGAAACACCTGTTGTCCCCTCACCCGTAGATGACAACACGTGCCCCTGCCTCACGTCTTTAATTTACATGCATGCACACAGACCATTCCTTTATGGGGATAATTTTGTCTCAAAAAGATTTGAATGCGTACAATATGATTTGAATGCGTACAATATGATTTGAATGCGTACAATATGATTTGAATACATATGCATACATTTATAAATATCCAAATACAAAATACAAATATAAAAATGTGACATACAAATAAATAAACGAATTTGTATAAATAAATGTGGATTTGTAAATATATTTTCGAGATTTGAAAATAAATGTCCTTGACTTTGTGTGTGGAGTCAGCATTTGTGGATCCATTTTTTGCTTTTCTCGCGATGACTTAATTTTGAGACATTCCTACCGCTCACCCGATTCACAAATAAATGCCACCAGATTTGAATACAAATAGCGGTACACCCTTCACCGAACATCCAGCAGATGGCAGTGTTGTGCAACGGTGCAGACCAAGGTACTTTTTATTATTCTGTTTCTGGACATAATGGAGAGAAGCTGAAACCAGAAACGCATCTGCCTCTACAGGTTAGCGGCATGTGCCTCAGATAGTGGTATTTAGTAGTGGCATTTCCGGGAAATGCCACTACTAGATGCCGATGCCACGAATTGAGCCAGTGTGCACGTCGCAGGTCCACACACAGGACAGTCTGTGCAAAGCGTCAGTCAATTGAAAACCGGACATTTTCATGAACCTATAAAGAAAAAAATCCTCAGGAGCCCCAGACAGGACGTAAAAATGTCCGGCCAAAAGAGGATGTTTGGTCACTCTTTAATAAAGAAATAACTTTGTCAAACGGAAGAACTTTTATTTTGAAGAGTACCGGGCAAAAACAGAACAGAAAACGAGAAATTGAGCCGAATTTTCGTTTTTTATCAAAAACGAAAAAACTAAAAAAACACTCGTTACTGGTTTCAGCTTCTCTCCATTATGTCCAGAAAAGAATAATAAAAAGTACCTTGGTCTGCACCGTTGCACAACACTGCCATCTGCTGGATGTTCGGTGAAGGGTGTACCGCTATTTGTATTCAAATCTGGTGGCATTTATTTGTGAATCGTGGTGAGCGGTAGGAATGTCTCAAAATTAAGTCATCGCGAGAAAAGCAAAAAATGGATCCACAAAAGCAAAAAGTGGATCCACAAATGCTGACTCCACACACAAAGTCAAGGACATTTATTTTCAAATCTCGAAAATATATTTACAAATCCACATTTATTTATACAAATTCGTTTATTTATTTGTATGTCACATTTTTATATTTGTATTTTGTATTTGGATATTTATAAATGTATGCATATGTATTCAAATCATATTGTACGCATTCAAATCATATTGTACGCATTCAAATCTTTTTGAGACAAAATTACCCCCATAGTGTTTCATGAATTCTACTGTTTGGAGTGAAAGATGTATTGATGTTACCAGAGTATCTTTTAGTGGTCAGTAACATTAGAGTGCACGTTATAGGCAGTGAAACAATATATGGAGTGAACCTTGAATATATTGAATGAAGTCTGAATATACTGAATGAAACCTTGAATATATTGAATGAAACTCTGAATATATTGAATGAAACCTTGAATATATTGATTGAAACTTCACTGACAATGAAAGACAATAAGTCAGGCCTTCCTTCGTTTTTGTTTGCCAGAATTTTGGTGTTGTCCTTCCGGTTTAAAGGACCGTCAGTCCAATCAGCGACGATTCATGTCGCCCGAGGGTACCTACCCTTTCCGTTTTGAATTTGCTAATGTTTTTGAATTTGCTAATGTGTTTTTCGATTTGCTATTGTGTTTTTTGATTTGCTATTGTGTTTTTGAATTTGCTATTGTGTTTTTGAATTTGCTATTGTGTTTTTGAATTTGCTATTGTGTTTTTCGATTTGCTATTGTGTTTTTCGATTTGCTATTGTGTTTTTCGATTTGCTATTGTGTTTTGCACTTCAGGGCCACCGTAGTTTAACAAGCTCCTGCTGGACTGCAATCAGCTGTATCCATAAAGCTGGGGAAAAAAAACAACACCCCCATCACATCACATTCTGACTGCAGATTGTGTTGTTATATTATTATATACCCAGAATTTGGATGGCTTCACACAGTGTGGGGGTAACTGGTGGATCTGTTTGTATGGTAGATGTGAGCACACTGTGTTAGCTGTACAGTGCAAAGCATAACACAGACTTCTAAATGGTAAAAGAAGGGTCATTGCTTTGTATTAAAGGACTACTCTAATTTAAAAGTAATTATTAAACACATTGATAACGTGTTATCATCAGTATAATTATTGATAGTATAACATGTGTATGGAGCTTCCAGGTCTGAGAAGTGAAGCCAATGCAGTATCATCAAATCACTTGAATGATTTCTTCATCTAAGCCAATAATCTGTCTCTTAGATCCCATCCTAACCAGGCTGCTCAGGGACATTTAACCTCTAGTTAGCACTTCTTTATTGAATATAGATACTTTATTGTCATTTACAGGAAATTTGTCAGTGTACGTACGTGCCCTTCATACACACATACATACATAAATACAAGATGAGACACAACAACATAGCAACAAGAACATATACACATTTATCACATTAAAAACAATTTCTCCTGACATTTCTATAAAACATTAATTAAAAAAAAAACACAGAAAATACCACAGATGTGATAAATCAAATCAAATTAATTTTATTTGTATAGCCCAAAGTCACAAAGTACATTTGCCTCAGAGGGCTTTACAATCTGTACAGGGAGTGACACCCTCTGTCCTTAGACCCTCGGTTCGAGTGAGGAAAAACTTGCCCACAAAAAACCTTCAACAGGGAAAAAATGTGGAAGAAACCTCAGGAAGGAATGAATCACAATGAATGATAAAGTGACCACAGTAACAGCTATAGTAGTAATAATGACAGTAATAATATATGTAGTGGACGTTGTGCAGGATCACAGCAGCAGCCACGATCCACGAGAACCTGCTGGCATTAATGAGACATGTCCACAAATGGACAGAGAGAGAGAGGGAGAGAGAGAGAGAGAGAGAGAGAGAGAGAGAGATAGATAGATAGATAGATAGATAGATAGATAGATAGATAGATAGATAGATAGATAGATAGATAGATAGATAGATAGATAGATAGATAGATAGATAGATAGATAGATAGATAGATAGATAGATAGAGAGAGAAACGGTTTCTCGGTAAGGGAGATGTGACTACATCTTTAACCAATACCGTGCCTGGCTAGGCATAGCCCTGGGGGGGGCGGGGTGGATGGAGTCCCCCGGCAGTCTAATCCTATGGCAGAATAACTAAGGGATGACCTGCACCAGCCCTAACTATAAGCTTAATCAAAAAGGAAAGTCTTAAGTCTACTCTTAAAAGTGTTGACCGTGTCTGCCTCCCGAACCCAGAATGGTGGTTTGCTCTACAGAAGAGGACCCTAATAGCTGAAAGCTCTGGCTCCCAATCTACTTTTGGAGACTATAGGAACCACAAGGAACCCACCATCCTGAGAGCGCAGTGTTCTAGAGGGGTAGTAAGGTACTATGAGCTCTTTTAGATATGATGGTGCCTGACCATGAAGAGATTTGTAAGTAAGGAGGAGAATTTTAAATTCTATTCTAGATTTAATAGGTAGCCAATGCAAGGAAGCCAAAATGGGAGAGATGTGATCTCTGATCTTGGTTCCTGTCAGGACGCGTGCAGCAGCATTCTGAATTAACTGCAAAGTCCTAAGAGACTTATTAGAGCAGCCTGATAACAAAGAGTTACAATAGTCCAGCCTTGAAGTAACAAATGCGTGGACTAGTTTTTCTGCATCCGCTTGAGAGACAATGCGTCTGATTTTAGCGATGTTACGTAAGTGGAAGAATGCAGTCCTCGAAATTTGTTTTATATGGAGATTAAAGGACAAATCCTGAAAAACAACTCCAAGATTCTTTATAGTGGAGTTGGAGGCCAGGGTGATCCCATCTAAAGTAACTAAGTCTCTAGAAAGAGAGTTTCTGAGGTGCTTGGGTCCAATTACAACCATTACAACTTCAGTTTTGTCTGAATTTAACATCAGAAAATTATTGGTCATCCAATTTTTTATATCCTTAAGCCATGCTTGGAGTTTAGTTAACTTATTGGTTGCATCAGGCTTAATCGATAAATATAATTGGGTGTCGTCAGCATAACAATGAAAATTGATCGAGTGATTCCTAATAATGTTCCCTAAAGGAAGCATATATAAACTAAATAGAAGTGGTCCTAGTACAGAACCTTGTGGGACTCCATGACAAACTTTGGTATGCATGGAGGATTCATCATTAACGTGAGCAAACTGAGATCGATCTAAAAAATATGATTCAAACCAGCTTAGGGAGGTTCCTTTGATGCCAATTTGATCTTCCAGTCTCTGTAAAAGAATTTTTTGGTCAATGGTGTCAAATGCAGCACTAAGATCTAACAGGACAAGTACAGAGATGAGTCCTTTGTCTGATGCCATTAGGAGGTCATTTGTAACTTTGACTAATGCGGTCTCTGTGCTATGATGCATTCTAAATCCTGACTGAAAATCCTCAAAAAGACTATTGTTATGGAGAAAGTCACACAGTTGATTAGCTACAGCTTTTTCAAGTATCTTAGACACAAAGGGAAGGTTTGATATCGGTCTGTAGTTGGCTAAGACCTCTGGGTCTAGAGTGGGCTTTTTAAGAAGAGGTTTAATTACAGCTACCTTAAAGGACTGTGGTACATATCCTGATAATAAAGACAGATTAATCGTATCCAATAACGAATGACTAACTAGAGGTAAAACATCCTTGAGCAGCCTGGTTGGGATGGGGTCTAAGAGACAGGTTGACGGCTTAGCTGCAGAAATGATTAAAGTTATTTGATGAATGTCGATGGGAGAAAAACAGTCTAAATACATATCAGGTTTTACAGCTGTTTCCAAACTTGCTGTATCAGAATGCAGATCAGTGCCTTTTGGGGCAGGTGGTAAGGGATTTTGTCTCTAATAGTAATCTTATCATTAAAGAAGCTCATAAAGTCATTGCTACTTAGACCTAGAGGAATAGATGGTTCAGTAGAGCTGTAATTCTCTGTTAGCCTGGCTACAGTGCTGAAGAGAAACCTGAGGTTGTTCTTATTCTCCTCAATTAAAGAAGAGTAATAGGCTGCTCTGGCATTACGGAGAACCTTTCTGTATGTTCTGTTTAGTGGCACGCCATTTGCGTTCAGATTTACGTGCCTCTTGTTTTAATTTGCGAGTCTGCTGGCTATACCATGGTGCTAGCCTTCTTTGTTTAATTATCTTCTTTTATTTATTTTCAGAGGTGCAATAGAGTCTAGAGTTGTCCTTAATGAGCCTGTAATACTATCAACAAGATGATCTATTTGTGAGGGGCTAAAGGAAGCAGACAAGTCCTCTGTTACAGTTAAACATGGCATTGAATATATTACTGAAGGAATCATTTCCTTAAATTTGGCTACAGCACTATCAGATAAACATCTGCTGTAGATGTTTCTACACAAAGGCTTATAGTTCAGTAGTATGAACTCAAAGGTTATTAAAAAATGGTCAGACAGAAGAGGATTCTGTGGAAAGACTATTAGATTATCAATTTCAATGCCATATGAAAGAACAAGATCAAGAGTGTGATTCAGACAATGAGTCGGTTTATTTACACTTTGACAAAAGCCAATTGACTCTAATAGAGAGATAAACGCAGTACTAAGACTATCATTGTGGTTGTCTACATGAATGTTAAAATCACCTACAATAATTACTTTATCTGTTTTAAGGATCAAGCCTGATGCAAATTCTGCAAATTCAGATAAAAATTCAGAAAAAGGATCAGGAGCTCAATATACTGTGACAAATAAAATTGGCTGCGAAGTTTTCCAGGTTGGGTGAGTGAGGCTAAGAACAAGACTTTCAAATGAATTATAATATAGTTTAGGTTTAGGATTTATAAATAGACTTGAGTCAAATGAGGCTCCAACTCCACCACCTCGACCAGTACTTCGAGGAACATGAGTATTATAATGACTCGGAGGAGTGGATTCATTTAAGCCAATATATTCATCCTCCTGCAGCCAGGTTTCAGTGAGACAGAACAAATCAATATCATAATCAGATATTAATTCATTGACTAAAACAGCTTTAGATGACAAAGACCTGACATTGCTCTAATGGAGGCGCAGAGAAGCATGTAAGACTGCAGCTCTGCTTCCTGGTCTCAACTCTGGGTTGCCGACATGGTTTTGGTCAGCTAATAAACTTGGCCATATTTCTAGATATGAGAGCTGCTCCATCCAAAGTGGGATGGATGCCGTCTCTCCTAATCAGACCAGGTTTTCCCAGAAAGGTGTCCCCTGGTGTCGTTAACTTCACATTTCAGACTATGGAGTTGCCAATGACCAGAGTAGGCTTCTCAGCGGGTGTGTCGCTGAGCAGGGAAAATCTGTTTGAAACGTGGAGTGATTGGTGGTGTACCGTGGGCTTCAGTTTGGGGCTATGCCTCCTTCGGACAGTCACCCAGCCTCCCGGCTGCTCGGGAACTACCGGGGGACGGCTAACTGAAGCTACCTGTGGTGATACCGCACCGGCTACCAGGGACTGGCTAACTATCTGAGCTACTGACTGTTCGGTAGTGCGGTACCGTGCCTCTAACTCACTGACCCCCTCCAAAGCTACAAATAAACTACATTTATTACAAGTACTGTTATCACTAAAGGAGGACAAGGAGTAACTGAACATGTGGCACACGGGACAGGAGAGAGCATGAGAGGAGAGAGGAGGAGAGCAGGGAGACGCCATTGCTATGGCTAGGCTAGTTAGTGTGGCTAACAGAAACTGGTGGTTTGTGGTTACTACAGTTAAGAGACCTGTTCGTGCACAGACAGAACAAGTCTAAGGATAGTGCAGAAATAAGTAGATAGTCGCTGATGTGAGAAATATATGAAAATCTATTCAGGTGAGCAGAGCACCGTGACAACAACACAGATACCGAAAGTGACACAATACGTTACCGCAAAGCATGTCGTCGTCGCCTGGAAAATGAATTCAGAAATCAGGGAAGCAGGACGCTGTTGCTCTTTCTCCATTCATCAGGATAACATTTAGTGGGCATCACACGCTCACTGACAAGAAAGAAAGGCTCCTGACATTTCCAAAAATCTTTACATCAAAACATTTTCAACTCTTAACCTTGATTCTCCAATCTCTATTCAGCAAACAAGCCTAGGTGGGATGTATATGGCTGGTGCTTGGTAAGTGTATGGCATGTTTGGGGTTTGGGAATATGGCATGCAAAGAGGCGGAATGTATGGAAAGAGTGAGTGTGCAGGTGTAGGGTGATGAGGTCCCTCTATGACAGGTATATAGGGTCCTGTGTACCCGGTCACTGAGTTAACTCTGGTGTGAACTGGACTGATGGTTTACCTAATGACTCATATGTCAGAAAAAGGCATTGTCTTCTCTCACAAGCGGACCTTCTAACCTCTGACTGCATGTAATCTACAGGAAGGGTCAAAGGTCGAGCTTCTGGGTCAGAGTCGTGGTGTCCACTGTTTTCCTCCCCTTTCACAGGTTCAGTGTGTAAAAGTAGGTTTTCATCAGCATTGTGTCTCTTCTCAGTAGGATTTGGTAAGTGTTGAGGTACAGTATGACTTTCTCTCCTTACAGGTGCTGGTTCTGACCCCTGAATCTCTGGATACTTGGTGAGTTGCTCTTGATAGGTCACAGGTCTTTTCAGCCCTTTCAGTCGGTCTCCTTAACCAGTATCATTTTCCCTGTATCATTTTCGCTGTCATCACTCATGTCTGCTTGTCTCTGAGTGTCTGTCATTTTCTCTTGGTCTTGTCTGTTATGTGTTTTCTTTTTACACTGGACTCACACAGGAGGCGGAATGGCAGCGGAACGGTAGTGCCGCGGTAGTGCCGCGGTACTTTGCCCGGTGTCAACTCACACCGGACGCTTTTCAGCCGCGGAACGGCAGCGGAGCGAGCCGGCCGCTTTCACGCGAGATCATGAGATCACACGAGAATCCAAGCGAAACCCCGCGACAAACAGTGTATAAAGAAAACAACAACAAACAGCTGACTTTGCTTCTCCGATGTGGAGGAGATTAGAAAAAGCATCTGTTGTGTCATAAATGATTGTGTGTTGTTCCACTTCAACAATTAGTCTCTCATCGTCCATGTTGAGACCATTTGATCGATCTTTGATCACCTGGTGCCACCAGTCATGACGTAACGTTGATGTGAAGTTGTAAAAAGCTACATGAACTGCGTATTGTGTTTTATTTTGTAAGGGGGCGGAAGTTTATTATGTTGATTCAAGGCCGGGTTTCCTGTCTGGTGCGCAGTGCTCTGTTGAAATTTACGAGGTTCAGCCGCGGCTCGCGGTAAAAATAGGAATGAAGCGGAAAGCTCGCACTGTGGCGCAGTGAGCTGCTTCTGGGACACCTCTGGACCGCGCCTGGACCGCGCCCTGTGTGAGTGCATTGACTAGACTGACTTTTATTTGCTATGGTGACCGCGGTGGTACCGTGCCGCTTCCGTTCCGCCTCCTGTGTGAGTTGGCCTTTAGGGATAGGTCTGGTATCAGGTGAAGTGATATTAACAGGTAAGTCGTTCACCAGCAACAGATTACAGTGCAGTGTTCTGCTTTTCTGTTTGTCTCCATTTTAAGGGCAGACAACGTACACTGGGTTCTCAGCAAGTTGGCGTTCGACTATGTATATAGTCTCCCAATATGTCCTTAATTTTCCTGGTCCTCCATGTTCACTAAGGTTCCGGACCAGAACTCTGTCCCCTGGTTGCAGCACAACCCCTCTTGCTTTCTTGTCATATGTCACTTTTCCCTTTGCACTGAACTTTTTGCTATTCTCGCCGGCAATGCGGTAGGCTTCTGACATCTTCTTAGCCCATTTCTCTCCAAATCCTCTAGGCGAGTATGGTTCCCTTTCTCTTCCAACCAATACAACAGCAAGTCGACTGGGAGATGTGGGTGATGGCTGTAGAGGAGGAAAAATGGGGAGTAGCCCGTTGATTCATGTCTGGTACAATTGTATGCTTGTATCACATGCAGGAGGTGATCCTTCCACCACAGTTTTTTCACTATCAGTCAATGTTCTTAACATCTGGAGGATGGTGCGGTTCAACCGCTCAGCTGGGTTGCCTTGTGGGTGGTAGGGCGACGTCCATGAGTGACCAACCCCTGACAGCCGCTGTAGTGATTGGAACAGTTTGTACTCAAATCACGACCCTGGTTATGATGTAGTTTGGATGGATATCCAAACCGGGGTATGAAATAATTGAAGATGCGCTCAGCAGCTGTTTTCCCGCTCTTGTTCTTTGTGGGGTAGGCCTGAACAAATCTTGTGAAATGATCAATCACTACAGGAATATATTCTGTGACACGCTCACTGCCACTGTGGGTTCTCTAGCACAGAACAGTCAGAGACCAAAGCCTGTTTGTAAGGGATTTTTTATTCAGCCATAAATCAGTCCCACACTGCAGCCGTTCGCAGGCGTCTCGCAGGCGTCTCGCTGCCGTCTGCCGTATGTCTTTGTCCGTCCTGCTTCCTCTTCTGGTTCAGCACGCTACTGTCAGACAGTTGGGTACAGGTGTGCTAATCACTCTCACCTGGCGCTGCTGAGCCCCCCACCCCAATGGGAGCGGGAAAGGAAGTCGGCCACAACCATCTGTGCCCCTGGCCTATGGATCACAGTGAACACTGGACTGGACAGTTTGCGGCTGATGTACAGCCCTGCACCTGCTGGGATAGAACGGCCCCCAGCCCTTTGCCCGACGCATCAGTCTGCAGGACAAAAGGGAGAGAAGTTAGGTGTGTGGAGAAGAGGCCCCCCACAGAGGGCCTGCTTTACCCTCTCAAGCGACACCTGGCACTGCTCCGTCCACTGGACCGGATCTGAGGCACCCTTTCCGGTGAAGCCGGTTAAGGGGCTGGTCTGCTTCGCGAAGTTGGGGATAAATCGCCGGTAATAGCCGGTAGCTGTATCTCTTTTTTTGTCTTGGGCCTTGGGCAGGCTGCAATCACTGCTGTCTTATCTACCTGTGGACGCACCTGCCCAAGCGGTACCACAGATACCGTACTTCCCTCTGTCCAACTTCACACTTCTTCAGGTTGGCCGGGAGCCCCACCTGCCTCAGAGACTCGAGCACCGTGGCCAGCAGTAACGATGCTGCAACGTGGCAATGTCTGCTCTCTGGGACGGTAAAAGATGGTTTTCACAACAGAGCGAGGCAGGATTGGTCGATTTTGGTACCTCAGGCACCAACTCATCTCTCTCTATAATTGTCGTCACCAGGAAAACAGAGCCTCTCTCCAAGCTTTAAGGAGGTTGAGGTGATAAATCTGTGTCGCCCTCCCCTGTCAGATTGCACAAGCTCATAATCAACGTCACCCACTCGCTGCGTGACCACAAAGGGCCCTTGCCACTTGACAAGTAATTTGGAGTTGGAAGATGGGAGCAATACAAGCACTTTATCTCCCGGTGAAAATTGTCTTAACCTAGATCCTCTGTTGTACAGCTGCTGCTGCTGACGTTCCTGGGCCTGGAGCAAATTCTTGCGTGATAACTGTCCTAGTGTGTGGAGTTTTGCTCTCAGGTCCAGGACGTATTGAACTTACTGAGCAAAATCCTGTAGAGGCCTGAGGTACCTCGCGCACTGTAAACAACAGAGGGTGTAGCCATTTATCCCAATTACGACTATCATTGTGCACAAACTTATGGATCATGGATTTCAAAGTTTTATTCAGGCACTCAACAAGGCCGTCAGTTTGAGGGTGGTAAATACTGGTGAATGACTTGATGCCCAATAATCGTTCTCTCAGTGTTTGTGACATAAATTGGGTGCCTTGGTCAGTCAGGATCTATTTCGGTATCCCAACTCGGGAGATAACTTGAAACAGTGCCTGTGCCACCCTCCACAAACTGCTCCAGTACGGTTTTTCACCATCAGCTTTTTCTCGCCTGTGGTCTCCCCTGGTTGCAGCCATCTATGCGCCGCATCCCTTAGCTGCTGGGCATAGATGAACGGGTGTTTGGTGGGCCCCAGCTTGGTCCCTCAAAATTTTCGGTGGTGGTCCTCGGACAAATATCCCAGTCGGTCGAGGACAGCCCTCTTTATGGACTGGTACTGCCCCCAAGAGGAGGCAGGAAGGCCGAGCGCCGCTGTCTGTGAGTCCCCAGATAAAAGTGGTAGCAGGCGCACGGCCCACTCTGCCTGCGGCCAGCCGCATGCCGACGCTGTCGCCTTGAACATTTTGACGTATGACTGGGCATCATCATTCCCGGTCATCCTGTGTAGGCCCATACCGGAAAGCGAGGGACCCGGTGACGCTGCCCCCGCAAGGACCAACATCGCCTCCAGCAGCTGCATCTGCCTCTCAGTCTGCTGCTGAAGCGCTGCGAGCTGTTGCCTCTGGCCACTGCCTGGTCCTGGCTCATCGCGCCGACCTCGGCCACCATTTGGTCCAGCACCGTTACTGGCTGAACCTGCTGCGCCTCCGACATCGCTTCTGTGCTGAGCTGGTTGGGCGCCAAAATGTGACACGCTCACTGCCACTGTGGGTTCTCTAGCACAGAACAGTCAGGGACCAAATCCCCATCCCATTCGTAAGGGATTTTTTATTCAGCCACAAATCAGTCCCACACTGCAGCCGTTCGCAGGCGTCTTGCTCCCGTCTGCCGTGTGTCTTTGTCCATCCTGCTTCCTCTTCTGGGGCCTCATGTATGAATACTTGCGTGGATTTCCTACTAAAACTTGCTGTACGCCAGAACCCGGAAACTGTCGTACGCACAAAAATATTCAGATGTATCAAAGTGTGCGTTCGCATGGTTCCAAGCACGTTTCTTTTGTACATCCCAATCAACGTGGAATTGAGCGCACATGCAGATGTGCGAAACTCCTCCCTGTCCACGCCCCCATTTAAATATGCAAATCTATTTAAATAGGCCCTGGACCTGAGATTCTCTCTTCGTTCAGATCAAAAAAACAAAATGAGTAGAGGTAAGAAGAGACATTTTACAGAATCAGAGCTTGAGGTGCTCATAAATGAAGTTTAGATGCGGAGGGAGATTTTGTTTGGAACCCTGTCGACAGGCATCAATACGAAAAGAAAACGACGTGAGTGGGAGCATGTGTGTGAGGCTGTGAATGCTGTTGGGTCTGAGCAGCGCACAGAATCAGAACAAAAAAAAAGTAGGTGGAGGTGAAGCGGAGGGTCTCTGCCCACCGACGAAGCATGACCGCAACAGGCGGGGGGTCGAGTGGAGAAACTTTCCTCCTTTGACAGGAGAGTGGTCGGTGGTCGGTGACACTCATGTTGTAATTATACTGGCCATACAATTGGCTGCTCACAATACATATAGCTCGTGCACACCTGCTGCTGACGCCTGTCCCACTCGCCGTGTCCTCAATTGAGCTGTGCTGGAGACACAGGAGCAGATAGTCAGAGGCATCGGTGGAATAAACAATCGTCTTGATCAATTAATCAATGTACTGACAGATATGAATAAGGGAATAAATTCATTTGTGTACAAGTAAATTCTGTTCTTGCTTCTTTACATGCTTGAAATCACGTTCTGCCGGGCCCGTATGGCTTAAAGTTGATTGGTCTGGCATCCAGTTCCTCCGGTGGGGGGATGTTGTGCTCTGGCAGCGGTATGCCATGGCGGTGTGCCACGTTGTGGAGGACGGCACAGGCCATCACAATGCGGCACACCTTCTCAGGTCGGTATAACAGAACCCCCCCCCGGCCTGTCCAGGCAGCGCCTCCGTCCCTTCAGCAGGCCGATTGCCCTCCACGACCGCTCAAGTGCAGGAATGGAGGTCATTATACCTCCTCTCTTGATCGGTGTTTGGGTCTGTAAGAGGGGTCATCAGCCACGTTTTTAGGGGGGAACCACGCAGGGTTCGTACGGTCATAAAAAACCTGGAAAAGTTTTGGAATTTTAAAATTAAATTTCCAGGCCCTGGAAAAGTTATGGAAAAAAGTATTTTGCCCGAAAGTTTTGGAAAAGTCATGGAAATTAATTTAATGTTTCGCCGATTATCTGATTTAATGTGCCCGGTAACGAAATGTTAACTAAATTGCCACGAGTTGACTTTTAAATGTCTCAAATGCAGTCCGCATATGCCCGTTGACTGCCAAACCCTGTGTTGCCAGATTGGGTAGTTTCCTAATTGGGTAGGTTTTAGTGTCGCCAGGCGGATCTTGAACATTTTGAGGGCTGGAAATCTTCAGTAATATCTGGCAACCCTGCTCGGCGCGCTAGTGCTGCAACGGCTGGATGATGGCGTGACATGATTTAGTATGCCGGGAAAGTGTAGCTTTAATAGTGCGTGGCTTTCAAAAGAAAGCTACCAACAGTGGCTGGCAAGGGATGGCGACCAAGGACGTGCCCGGTGCAAGTTTTGCATGAAAAGTTTTGATGTGTCTAATATGGGCGAGGCAGCACTTGTTAGCCACCTAAAAGGCAAACAACACCAGGTGCTAGCCTCAGAACAGATTAGCAATAACTGACTTCATGACCACGGTCACAACAGAGAGGCCATCTACTAGTAGCGTCGTCTTGTCAGCAGCAACAAAGCAATCGACAATCAGTTCTGATTCAAAAAACGAAGTCCTGAAAGCTGAAATATTGTGGGCGCTGAAAGTAGCGAATTCACACTACTCGTTTAAATCGTCCGAAGACACAAGCAAGCTTTTCGGCGCAATGTTCCCAGATAGCGAGATTGCGAAGAGATTCGCCTGTGGAGAGAGAAAGTGTGCATACATGTGTACATTTGGGATTGCTCCTCATTTCAAAAAGCTGCTACTGTCAGAGGTGTCGAGCCAAACGACGTATGTCATGTTGTTCGACGAGAGCTTAAACCACCATTTGCAGTCTAAACAAATGGATTTGCACGTAAGGTTATGGGACGGAGCAGAGGTGAAGACAAAATACATCGGCTCGGAATTCCTGGGGCATTCCACTGCAATCGATCTTGTTGAGAAAATTAGCAACGCGCTGGCCGAGACAGGTGTGAAGAACCTCATCCAGCTGTCCATGGACGGCCCTAATGTTAATTGGAAAGCGTTTTCCCTGCTTCAAAAAGAGATGCAGAAGCAAGTGGACAGATCGCTGCTGAACATTGGCTCCTGCGATTTGCACATACTTCACAACTCATTCAGAGAGGGATGCAAGACTACTGGCTGGGACATCGAGCGCACCCTGTCATCCCTTTACTGGTTATTCCACGATTGTCCGGCCCGCCACGAAGATTTTGTCACAGCCACTGGATGCAGCACTGTGATGCTGAAATTCTGTAAGCATCGCTGGCTTGAAAACGTGACCGTGACTGACCGAGCTCTGAAGCTTTGGCCTTACGTCCAGATCTATGTAGAGAGGGTACTTCGAGGCGAACTTCCGAATCCAAAGACCAAATCTTTTGAGACAGTGAAGAACAGTACCAAGGATTGTCTGTTCATCCCAAAAGTGATGATCTTCAACAGCATCGCGAGAGAGATCACCCCTTTCCTTACACTTTACCAGACGGATAAGCCGATGCTCCCCTTCCTCAGCGAGGATATGCTTCAGCTGATGAAAGGTAGGAATCTTCATTTTTGTTGTAATGCATGCGTGCGTGTGTGGATAATTCCTGATTTAGCAATCTATCTTTGTGCTTGTGTGGATAATTCCTGATTTAGCGATCTATCTTTGTGTGTGGGGATAATTCCTGATTTAGCGATCTATCTTTGTGTGTGTTTGTAGTTTTTATAATGTCTCAAAGTAAATCAGATGGACCAATGGGTTTACTCCTTAACACTAAATTGAATCTAGGCCTTGTTCATTGCTATGTTTTAATGTGGCTCTAAGACTAAAGTTTGTATGAATAATGTTGCTGCATAGTGTCATGCAAACTTGTTGATGGCAATGACACTTGATAAAGTCTATAGGGAGAAAAGTCTGCCTCCTAATGGACAGTAAATGTAACTGAATTGTTTTGATTTGTACTGTTTTGACTTACGTTTTAAATACTGTTATAAATGATCAGTAATTGTATTTAGCAAGGCAATGGGTTGTTGTTGTTGTTATCATTCCAGTTTGTGTGTTTTAACTTTTATTGATGCCAGATGTAATTTGATTTAGCGCCATCATTTTTCTCTGTTTTTGTAGTAGTCGGTATATTCACTTATGTCTATTCATTTATTATTTACAGGACTAATGGGGCGATTCTGCAATGACAAATCTCTGAAGGATGTTACATCAGTCATGAAGCTTCTGCATATCCCTTTCGAGGACAAAAGCCTGCATAAGGATACCAATAAAACCAACCTGGGTTTCTCAGCGGAAGCCTGTCTTAACCAGCTGAGATCAGACAAAAAGGTGTCGGAGAGGGAAGCACTGGAGCTGAAGAAAGAATGTAAAACATTCTTGATTACCACACTCTCAAAGCTCCAGAGCAAGGCTCCTGTGAATCATCAGTTGGTGAGGAGCATGCAGTGCCTTGACCCCAGGCGCATGGCGTCATCAAAAGAGGCGTGTCTGGTGCAAATGAAAAGAATGCTCCACCACCTTGTGGAGGCCAACCACATTGAGGAGTCAATATGTGATGATGTTCTCCGTGAATTCGCAAACTTCTGTGACTTCGCGGCCCTTCAAGCAACTTTCAGAGAATCTGACCCCAAGACAGACAGAGTGGACACTCTGCTGTATGAGACGATGGGAACCAGCAAATCCTTTGCCAATGTGTGGCATGTCGTCAAGATGCTGCTTGTCCTATCTCACGGGCAGGCCAGTGTTGAGAGAGGCTTCTCAATTAACAAAGAGTTGGTGGTTGAAAACCAGAAGGAGGCCTCTTTGATTGCTCAGAGACTGATCGTTGGCCACGTCCGATCTGTTGGTGGGGTTACAAATGTGGCCATCACTAAAGAGCTTTTGCTTTCTGTTGCTGGAGCCAGACAGCGATACCACAGTTTCCTTGATGACCAAAAGAGAGCCAGTGTGAAGGAAATGGGTGCGCAAAAAAGAAAAGCTCTTGGAGATGAGCTGGATGAACTGAAAAAGAAAAGGAACAGAGTAAAGGAGGACATTGGCACGTTGGAAAAGTCAGCCAACGATTTCGCTGACAAAGCTGAATCCACAGGCAATCTGACATTTATTGCCAAATCGAACAGTTTGCGTCGCACTGCGAAGGACAAGAGGGCTTCCCTTGAAGAAATTGAAAAGCAAATCGACCAAAAGGTTGCTGAGATGAAGGACAAATAGTTCTGTTCAATGCATACAAGTGTGCAAGGGCTACGAGGTACCCCCCACTCACACACTGTCAAGATCACACTCAACAGCAGAACACCAGGTACCACACACACACAGACACACACACCATCAACATTCAATTCAATTTCAATTCAATTCAATTTTATTTGTATAGCCCAGAGTCACAAAGTACATTTGCCTCGGAGGGCTTTACAATCTGTACAGAGGATGACACCCTCTGTCCTTAGACCCTCGGTTCGAGTGAGGAAAAACTTGCCCACAAAAACCCTTTTAACAGGGAAAAAATGTGGAAGAAACCTCAGGAAGAGCCACAGAGGAGGGATCCCTCTCCCAGGACGGACAGACGTGCAATGGATGTCACGTGTACAGGACAATCAACATAAAGATTTTGTACATTTACAATGACTGACAGAATGACAATGAATGATAAAGTGACCACAGTAGCAGATATAGTAGTAATAATGACAGTGGTAATATGTGTAGTGGGCGTCGTCCAGGATCACAGCAGCAGCCATGATCCACGAAAAACCTGCTGGACGACAGAGCACAGAAACTCCGGGGAAGTTTGGTTAGTAACATGCATTAATGAGACATGTCCAGAGAGAGAGAGAGAGACAGACAGACAGACAGACAGACAGACAGACAGACAGACAGACAGACAGACAGACAGACAGACAGACAGAGAGAGACAGAGAGAGAGAGGCAGAGTAGGAGGGAGGGTAAGGGAGATGTGACTACATCTTTTACCAATACCGTGCCTGGCTAGGCATAACCCTGGGGAGTCCCCCGGCAGTCTAATCCTATAGCAGCATAACTAAGGGATGGCCTGAGCCAGCCCTAACTATACGCTTTATCAAAAAGGAAAGTTTTAAGTCTACTCTTAAAAGTGTTGACCGTGTCTGCCTCTCGAACCCAGATTGGTAGTTTGTTCCACAGAAGAGGAGCCTGATAGCTGAAAGCTCTGGCTCCCAATCTACTTTTGGAGACTATAGGAACCACAAGGAACCCAGCATCCTGAGAGCGCAGTGTTCTAGAGGGATAGTAAGGTACTATGAGCTCTTTTAGATATGATGGTGCCTGACCATGAAGAGCTTTGTAAGTAAGGAGGATAATTTTAAATTCTATTCTAGATTTAACAGGGAGCCAATGCAAGGAAGCCAAAATGGGAGAGATGTGATCTCTGATCTTGGTTCCTGTCAGAACACGTGCAGCAGCATTCTGAATTAACTGTAAAGTCCTAAGAGACTTATTAGAGCAGCCTGATAACAAAGAGTTACAATAGTCCAGCCTTGAAGTAACAAATGCGTGGACTAGTTTTTCTGCATCTGCTTGAGAAACAGTGCGTCTGATTTTAGCGATGTTACGTAAGTGGAAGAATGCAGTCCTCGAAATTTGTTTTATGTGGACATTAAAGGACAGATCCTGATCAAAAACAACTCCAAGATTCTTGACAGTGGAGCTGGAGGCCAGGTTGATACCGTCTAAAGTAACTAAGTCTCTAGAAAGAGAGTTTCTGAGGTGCTTGGGTCCAATTACAAGAACTTCAGTTTTGTCTGAATTTAACATCAGAAAATTATAGGTCATCCAATTTTTTATATCCTTAAGGCATGCTTGGAGTTTAGTTAACTGATTGGTTGCATCAGGCTTGATCGATAAATATAATTGGGTGTCGTCAGCATAACAATGAAAATTGATAGAGTGATTCCTAATAATGTTCCCTAAAGGAAGCATATATAAACTAAATAAAAGTGAGATCGATCTAAAAAATACGATTTAAACCAGCTTAGGGCGGTTCCTTTGATGCCAATTTGATGTTCCATTCTCTGTAAAAGAATTTGTTGGTCAATGGTGTCAAATGCAGCACTAAGATCTAACAGGACAAGTACAGAGATTAGTCCTTTGTCTGATGCCATTAGGAGGTCATTTGTAACCTTGACTAATGCGGTCTCTGTGCTATGATGCACTCTAAATCCTGACTGAAAATCCTCACATACACTATTGTTATAGAGAAAGTCACACAGTTGATTAGCTACAGCTTTCTCAAGTATCTTAGACACAAAGGGAAGGTTTGATATCGGTCTATAGTTGGCTAAAACCTCTGGGTCTAGAGTGGGCTTTTTAAGAAGAGGTTTAATTACAGCTACCTTAAAGGACTTAGGTACATGTCCTGATAATAAAGACAGATTAATTGTATACAATAACGAATGACTAACTAGAGGTAAAACATCCTTGAGCAGCCTGGTTGGGATGGAGTCTAAGAGACAGGTTGAAGGCTTAGCTGCAGAAGTGATTAAAGTTATTTGATGAAGGTCGATGGGAGAAAAACAGTCTAAATACATATCAGGTTTTACAGCTGTTTCCAAACTTGCTGTATCAGAATGCAGATCAATGCCTGTTGAGGGCAGAAGGTGATGAATTTTGTCTCTAATAGTTATAATCTTATCATTAAAGAAGCTTATGAAGTCATTGCTACTTAGACCTAAAGGAATAGATGGTTCAGTAGAGCTGTGATTCTCTGTTAGCCTGGCTACAGTGCTGAAGAGAAACCTGGGGTTGTTCTTATTCTCCTCAATTAAAGAAGAGTAGTAGGCTGCTCTGGCATTACGGACAGCCTTACTGTATGTTCTGAGATTATCTTGCCAGACTAGATGAGATTCTTCCAGTTTAGTGGCACGCCATTTGCGTTCAGATTTACGTGCCTCTTGTTTTAATTTGCAAGTCTGCTGGCTATACCATGGTGCTAGCCTTCTTTGTGTAGCAGGACGGACCCATCGGTCCTGGGCACTGTTTACCGGTGGCGCAGCCTCGGCCAATCACAAGAGGAGACGGCCGCATAAAGGCGTGCAGAACGCACCTGTCCCCCTCTTGCTTGGCTGATGCTCGGGTTGCGTCACGTCCTGACGCACACCACTTCCCCTTCAATGTGGTAGGTAGGCTGTTGACTGCGGCTGTAGCTCCCTCATGTTGCCTGTCCAGTACAGATTACTGTTTTGTCTTACTAGAGGTCCGATTGGGTGTTATTGGCTGCACGCTGCTCACCGCCTTGGTTGCTGTTTGCTGCGCGTCGCTGGTGCGTCACTTCCACGCTGTGTTGTCCGGGACTGCCTGACCGGTATGTAGCGTTACGGCCTCAGCTTCCTCCTCCAGCCACTCGTAAGTCGCTCATCCTGTGTTTTTAATTGTAGGTTTGAAGACCGCAAACCGCACAGCAGCGCCACACCGCAGTGAATAAACCACTGCTGTTTTGCCTCGCGGTGAATTGTTTTGCCTCCCCGTGATTGCTTGTTTCCCGAGCATCGCTTCGGGTTTCCCAGTGATTGCTGTGTTTCCCGGGGATTGCTTTATCCCCCGTCTAACTGTTTTGCCTTGGCTGGGCCCGCTTTTAATGTTTATGAACCGCAGCCGCGTCTTAAAGTGTGTCTGTGTGCGAGGGAACAGGTGGAATTTAACTGTTTTGTTTGTTTCTTTGGAGTTTGTTTATTTGATTATTCTTGGTTGCTCTCATTAGTGATTGTATAGATTGGGTTTATTTTCATAGTTTGAAAGATTAAATTTATTTTTTTGATGTTTAGATTTCTGTTTAATTTGTATTTTATTATCGCTTGTGTTGATTTAAATTGAGTTTTTTTTTGTGATAGTTATAATTGTTTAATTTGGGTTCTTTATTTCTAACTTGTTCTCTCTGGTCCCCTACATCCAGGTGCTGAGCCTTTGGTGGTGGATTGGTGTCCTGGTGGTGTTTTCCCTGTTTGTATATATGGTTTGCACTCGTTTAGTTTTCCTTTGTGTGTGACTCTTTTTCTTATTTGCTTCACGTTTGGTGCCCCTGGGATTCCCATTCTTTTGACCCATTTGCCACAATAGGTTGCAGCCCTGGTTGTCCCCTCCCCTTCTTTTTTTTAAATCCAGAGTGAATGATTTTAATGTTAGAGTTTTAAAAAGAGAAATTGAATTGTAATAAAAATATTTAGTAACCTTTAACCACGCTCTCTGTTGTCCCTTGCAAGACGAACCTGAGTGCCTTATATCTACAATTTTATTCATTTAAAAGAATTCTCTGGGTGAAATTCCCAGGGTGGCGTTGTCAGGCAACTTAAATACAATTTCTTTAAAAAGAAAAGCTGTCGTCTACGGAGCTCGCGCCGCCACAATCGTTTAATTATCTTCTTTTTCAGAGGTGCAATAGAGTCTAGAGTTGTCCGTAATGAACCTGTAATACTATCAACAAGATGATCTATTTGTGAGGGGCTAAAGGAAGCAGACAAGTCCTCTGTTACAGTTAGACATGGCATTGAATTCAATACTGAAGGAATCGTTTCCTTAAATTTGGCTACAGCACTATCAGATAAACATCTGCTGTAGAAGTTTCTACACAAAGGCTTATAGTCCAATAGTATGAACTCAAAGGTTATGAAAAAATGGTCAGATAGAAGAGGATTCTGTGGAAAGACTATTAGATTATTAATTTCAACGCCATATGAAAGAACAAGATCAAGAGTGTGGTTCAGACAATGAGTCGGTTTATTTACACTCTGACAAAAGCCAATTGAGTCGGACTTCCGGTGGAGCGACAGATGCGGATGGTCGCATAAATAATCCCTCCCGGTCGGTCGGAGTTTATTCCCCATTTGAAATACATTTACTCTGAAAATTTTGTCCTAACTAACGATGGAGGGGGGAAAAAACAAGAAGGGCAAGGGTAAACAACCCGAGAGAGTGGAGAAAGACGACATATTCGAGTCTGAAGTCGAGGCCATGGACGAGGAACAGGTTGACCGTAATGGCGGACAATGCGCTGAGCTAACAGCAGTGGATATGGAAGCTAACATTGCTATCATCCGTGCAGACTTGTCCATGGTCTCAGAGGTAAAGTCTGAACTGGGCATCTTCCGAGACAGTATCAGAGACGATTTGAAAAGGGAGTTAACTGACATGAGGGAAGAAATTCAACACAAGCTAGGCGAAGTGGCTAGCGACCTTAAAGCTACAACGGAGAGATTGTGCGAAGCAGAAAGCCGCATAGCCGACATGGAAGAGTGCTCTGTGGACTTCAAAGAGGCGCTGAGTCAGTCATTGCAAGCCCAGGAAAGATTGCAACTGAAACTCACTGACTTAGAAGCACGTTCGAGGCGTAATAACGTAAGCATTTATGGTATCACAGAGGGAGCAGAGGAAAACAACATCCAGCAATTTATTGCCAAAATGATCAAAGAAGAGCTGCAGCCCCTCGCAAGTGTTGAGCTGGGCATACAACGGTGCCACAGAGCGCTTGGCCCGAAACCCCCAAGAGAAGCACAACCCAGGTCGGTGGTCGTCTACTTCCAAGAGTTTAAAACTAAAGAGCTGGTGCTGCATTCCGCATGGAAGAAGAGAGAGATCTACTACGGTGAAAGGAGGATTTATTTTGATCATGACTACCCCGCGGAAACACTGGTAAAGAGAAAGGCGTATGCACGGATCAGGAGACTTCTACGAGAGAAGGGGATAAGGTTCCAGACACCGCCGCCAGCCAAGCTACGAGTCTTCTTCGACAGCGGACCGGTATCATACGAGAGTGCGGCGGCGGCGGAGGAGGATTTGAAGAAGAGAGGTTTTTCGCTTGAGCGCGAGAGCACGGCGGCATCCGGGTTCATGGAGAAGACACGTAAAAACACCTGGCAGCGCGCAGCAAAGACAGCCAGCACCATGGCCAGCACCCAGGCCAGCACCCAGTCCCACCAAGAGAGGATCAAGGAAAGGCTGCGAAGCTTTCAACGGCCGTGATAGACCCGGCGATAACGGAAAAGGGAGGTAACAGACTTTTCAACATAAGGGAAGAGTCTCGGTTGAGAGCATTTAAAAAAAAAAAAAAAAAAAAAGGGGGGGGGGAACAAAACAAACGATAATGACATGGGGTCGTGGAACGGAGGAATAAGACTGATGGGAGCAGAAACTATATCACCTATGTTTTGTAATTGACTCTCCGTCCGCCCTATTAAGACTGAACCTCACCTATTTCTGTTTATTATTATCAGCCATTAATACACAGCTGCCAGCTCTTAATTTCAGTTTTTTTTATGTATAGCTGTGTGAGAATGTCTTTAACCCATTGAATGATAAGGATTGACCGACATACACGGGAAAGAGATTGGTGTTTTGAAGAACTTAGTGCACAAATACACCCTTGAGTAGGGGCTTAGCAAGTTGCACTGAAGAGGGGGCTCTGGTGGATCACTAGACTACTCCCCCCACCTAAGAAGTAGTTATATTACTTCAAAATGGAGGTTCACTTGAGTTTTTTCTTATTCAATGTTTCAAGTTTGTTCTACAGTTCGAAATCAGTTCAAGTCTGGTCACCAAAAGCATGTCATTCACTTACTTGTGCTAACTGTGAGATTAAATGCAATGTCAGGAATACAGGGTAGTTACCCTTAATGTAAATGGCCTACACAATCCGATAAAAAGGGGCAAGGTTATTGCGAAAATGAAGAGGGAGAAATTACATGTGATATTCTGGCAGGAGACTCATCTCAACCAGATTGAACATGAAAAACTAAAAAAATATGGTTTTAAAAATACATTTTACTCGAGCTTTAAAAATGGGAAAAAACGAGGGGTAGCAATCTTGATTCCTAATAGAGTGAGCTTCAAAATGGTTTCTGAAATTTGTGACAAAGAGGGTCGGTATGTAATTGTTAAGGGGTATCTTGAACAGAAAGAAGTTACACTAGTGAATGTATACATACCACCTGGCCAGGAAATTTCCTGTATAAGGGAAATTTTTAATTTGATTGCCACTGAAACCACTGGACTTCTATTATGCGGGGGGGACTGGAACACCCAGCTACAATGTAAACTAGACTCCTCTAACACATTAAAGAGACCTGCTCCCAATGCTAGAGTAATGAAGAGTTTGTTGTCAGAGCTTGGGATGTTCGATGTATGGAGGGAGCTTAACCCATCAGCTAGACAGTACACATTTTACTCAGCAAGTCACAGAGTGCACTCAAGAATTGACTATTTTTTCACCAATAATTCGGACAGGCATAGAATCAGGGATTGTAGTATAGGGATTCGGGATGTCTCAGACCACTCGCCTGTTTATCTAACTATGCACTTAGACAACAAAAAGAAAAATACATTGTGGCGACTTAATACAAGTACCTTAAATGATATTACGTGCAAGAACTATGTACAAAAGGAATTTAAAGACTACATGGATAACAACAATAATGGGGAAGTATCGTGTTTTGTGGGATGCAGCTAAATCAGTGATTAGAGGGAAGCTTATTGCCTATACATCTCATAAGAAAAAGGAAAGAAGTAAAAAACTGTCTGATTTACAAGAAAAGCTTAAAGTGTTGGAGAGTGAGCATGTAAAAGGGAAAGACCCCCTCGTCCTAAATAAAATTAATACTATCAAAAAGGAACTGAATGGACTCTATGAAGAGGATTTAGAGAAAAAAGCAAAGTATGTTAAGCAGAGGTATTATGAGAGCGGCCCTAGGGCCTTAAAACTCTTGTCATGGAGGCTAAGGAAGCAACAGGCAGAGAGCTCTATATTTGAAATTAGAGACCCGAGAACTAAAAAAACATGCCATAAATTAGAGGAAATACAACATATTTTTGAAAATTATTATAGAGAGCTATACAGAGAACCAAATATAACTAGCCCTCAGGAAATAAATACATTTCTGGAATCACTAGATTTACCCTCCATAGGTGAAGAACAGAACAAAGCACTAACGGCAGATATCACAAAGGAAGAAATAGAAAAGGCAATTTCTAAGTTGAAGGCCAATAAAGCACCGGGAACAGACGGCTTTCCAGCCGAATGGTACAAGACCTTTAAAGAACAAATAGTACCGATACTCTCGGATTGCTTTAACCATACACTTAAAGAGGCTGAACCACCAAGAACATGGAGTGAAGCAATCATTTCAGTTATTCATAAGGAGGGTAAAGACAAAAAAGAGTGTAGTGCTTATAGGCCTATCTCTGTGTTGAACATTGATTATAAGTTGTATGCATCAATACTGTCTAAAAGATTAGAACACATTATACCAGATTTAGTGGATCCAGATCAAACAGGCTTTGTGTGTGAGAGACAGACGCAAGACAATATCAGACGGGTGCTACATATACTTGATCACGTGACTAAAGGGAAAAAACAAGCTGTAGTACTCAGTCTAGATGCCGAAAAGGCGTTTGATTCGGTCCGCTGGGAGTACTTATATTTGACGCTGAGAAGATTTGGATTTAAAGAAGACTCTATTAGATGTTTTGAAACCCTGTATCTTTCCCCAAATGCCAGGATAAAAATTAACGGACATCACTCACAGCCTATTGAGCTGGAGCGAGGCTGCCGCCAAGGTTGCCCTCTCAGCCCGGCTCTTTTTGCCCTATTTATCGAGCCCTTGGCACAGTCAATCAGGGATGAGACGGTAATAAAAGGAATAGTGGTCGGAGGCATGGAGCAAAAGATTTGTTTATATGCTGATGACGTCTTATTGCTTATAACAGAGCCAGAGACTAGCATTCCTAGGCTGATGTCTACACTAAAAGACTTTGGGTCCTATTCTGGATATAAATTAAATGTGCAAAAAACTCAAATTTTAAGATATAACTATTCTCCTCAAAAAGACATACTGGACAGATTTGATCTCAAATGGAACTCAAGGGAGATTAATTACCTGGGGATCCGAATACCTAAAGATTTAACCAAAATATACGAAAGCAATTTTGGCCCCGTAAGTAAAAACATCAAGTCAGATATTGACAGATGGTCTCAATTGCCCCTAGACATGCACAATAGGATAGAAACAATAAAGATGAACCTACTTCCTCGACTCTTATATCTCTTTCAATCTCTCCCAGTAATGATTACACAAATGCAATTTAACGAATGGGATAAGTGGATCTCTAGATTCTTATGGGCAGGTAGAAGACCAAGGATCCAATTCAAAACACTACAACTGGCTAAAGAGAAAGGGGGCAGATCACTCCCATGCCTGATAGACTATTATAAGGCAGCGCAATTAAGACCACTGGCATGCTGCTGCAACCCAAATTATACAGCAAAATGGAAGGATTTGGAAATCTCACAATTAGACATACCATTACAATCTATACTGGGCAGTAAAACACTGTATGAGCGGCATTCTAGTGGCCTGAACCAATGGTCTAAAGTTTGTCTTCGCATTTGGTTTAAGGAATGTAGGTCACCATCATTTGAAAGACAGGCCAAGTCACTGAGATGGGTTGCCTTTGACCCCGACTTCAAGCCGGCAAGGATTGACGGAAGGTTTATACATTGGTATAGAAGAGGAATCACCTCTTACTGCTCAATTACATCCAAGGGAGAATTTGACAGTTTTCAGAAAATTTCGGATACATATGGGCTGGAAAAAATAGATTTCTTTAGGTATCTTCAAACTAGGTCTTATTATAATGACCAGGTAAAACCACTTGAAGAAAGTGAGACCAACTTAATTGACATATTTATTGACATGTACAAAAAAAAGGATAATAGGAAACTCGTTTCAAAGTTGTACTCCTGTATTCAAACTAATAAGATACACTCAACAGATAAGATTAGATTAAAATGGGAGAAAGAATCTCAAACTGTCATCACAGAAGAAGAATGGTTGAATATTTGTTCTGTACAGTCAACTTCCACCAGTTCTGGTCTCTGGAAAGATTTCTGCTGGCGGAATCTGGTCAGATATTTCATAACCCCTAAGTTAAAATGTGTGCAAACAGGGGAGACGGCCAGGGGACTGTGTTGGAGGAACTGTGGTGAACAGCTAGCAGACCATTTTCATATATTTTGGGGCTGCCCAGCTATTCAGCCATACTGGCAAAAGATTACACAGGTAATTCAAAACATTTTTGGTGATGGAATTAACGGATCTTTTTCTACAATCTACCTAGGTAATATTGCACCCCATATATTGGGGCCAGACAAATATCTTTTAAAAATACTATTAGCAGCCAGTAAGAAAGCTGTAACTCGAAGTTGGCTGCGGGCCGCACCTCCGGCAGAGTCTGACTGGATCAATATTGTGACCAATATTCAAAATATGGAAAGAATGACTTTTTCGTTAAATCTACAGACTGATAAATATTTGCACTATTGGGAAAAATGGATTGTGTACATGTCCACAAGAGATGCTCATTGAGCTGTCATTGTATTTGTAACTCCACCAGTATAATGTCTGAATGGGTGTATAAGTGACCAACTGTTTGTTCTATGTATTTCTGTATGTTGTACATGCTCTTTCTATAAAAATAAAGTACAAAAAAAAAAAAAAAGCCAATTGAGTCTAATAGAGAGATAAACGCAGTACTAAGACTATCATTGTGGTTGTCCACATGAATGTTAAAATCACCTACAATAATTACTTTATCTGTTTTAAGGATCAAGCCTGATGGAAATTCTGCAAATTCAGATAAAAATTCAGAATAAGGACCTGGAGCTCGATATACTGTAACAAATAGAATTGGCTGCAAAGTTTTCCAGGTTGGGTGAGTGAGGCTAAGAACAAGACTTTCAAATGAGTTATAATTTAGTTTAGGTTTAGGATTTATTAATAGACTTGAGTCAAATATGGCTCCAACTCCACCACCTCAACCAGTACTTCGAGGAATATGAGTATTATAATCACTGGGAGGAGTGGATTCATTTAAGCTAACATATTCATCCTCCTGCAGCCAGGTTTCAGTGAGACAGAACAAATCAATATCATAATCAGATATTAATTCATTGACTAAGACAGCTTTAGAGGACAAAGACCTGATATTCAAAAGTCCACATTTAATTCTCTTATTTTGGACTGTTGGAGATGTTGATTTAATTTTTATTAAGTTTTTATGATGAACTCCTCTTCTGTTTGTTTTATCGTTAAATAATGTAGGTGGACGGGGGACAGACACAGTCTCTATACTAAAGGACTGGGTGGGCAGCTGCTCTAATGGAGGCGCAGAGAAGCGTGTAAGACTGCAGCTCTGCTTCCTGGTCTCAACTCTGGGTTGTCGACATGGTTTTGGTCAGCTAATAAACTTGGCCATATTTCTAGATATGAGAGCTGCTCCATCCAAAGTGGGATGGATGCCGTCTCTCCTAATCAGACCAGGTTTTCCCCAGAAAGGTGTCCAATTATCTATGAAGCCCACATCGTTTGCTGGACACCACCTCGACAGCCAGCGGTGAAATGACGACATGCGGCTAAACATGTCATCACTGGTCACATTGGGGAGGGGACCAGAGAAAACTACGGAGTCCGACATCGTTTTGGCGTATTCACACACCAATGAAACATTAATTTTAGTGACCTCCGATTGGCGTAACCGGGTGTCATTACCGCCGACGTGAATAACAATCTTACTGTATCTACGTTTATCCTTAGCCAGCAGTTTCAAAAAAGACTCGATGTCGCCCGCTCTGGCCCCCGGGATGCATTTAACTATGGCCCCTGGTGTCGCTAACTTCACGTTTCGAACTATGGAGCTGCCAATGACCAGAGTTGGCCTCACTGACCCTCGCCTCCAAAGCTACAAATAAGCTACATTTATTACAAGTACCGTTATCACTAAAGGAGGACGAGGAATAACTGAACATGTGGCACACAGGACAGGAGAGAGCAGGAGAGGAGAGAGGAGGAGAGCAGAGCCATTGCTATCGCTAGGCTAGCTAGTGTGGCTAACAGAAACTGGTGGTTTGTGGTTACTAGAGTTAAGAGACCTGTTCGTGCACAGACAGAACAAGTCAAAGGATAGTGCTGAGATAAGCAGATAGTCGCTGAAGTGAGAAATATACAGAAATCTGTTCAGGTGAGCAGAGCAGAGAGCACCGTGGCAACAACGCTGATTACCGGAAGTGATACAATACGTTACCGCAAAGCATGTCGTCGTCGTAAAGCACAGATAGAGAGCTTTCAACAGCCAAACACCAGGCACCACATGCGCACGCACACGCAAACACATACACAATCAACATGGCTTTCAACAGCCGAACACCAGGTACAAAACACAAAAACACACACTCACACAGATACAGGTCTCTCACACACACCATCAACATGGCATTCAACAGCAGAACACCAGGTACCACACACACACGCCCACACACACACAACATAGCACTTCAACATGGCACTTAACAGCAGAACATCATCTACCATAATCTCTCTCTCTCTCACACTCACACACACGTGCGCGCACAATTGTAGAATCGTACTGTGCCGTGTAGGTTTTAAGGATTTGATGGGATTTTTTTGTTGTTTGAAACGCCTAGTTTGTAATAGGTAGCCATTTGTTAATCTTGTGTTCTCTGAATTTGGATGTCTCCATTAGTTTTTGCTTAAATTTATTGGAAAAGGATGGACATTTGACTTCAGATTTTTTGCAGTCTATTTTCATTGTTGATATTCAGTGTAGGGCCCTGATAACCTTGCTGCATTTGAATGAAAATGTTGTTGAAGAAATAAATACACTTGTTCTCAATGTTCTCTACACTTCATTTCCGCATTTACGATATCATGATATCATTTTAGGTGGTGCGTGTCTTAGTGCCGATGTGCACTACGACAATTATGGTTATGGATAATCTGTGAAAGGTTTTGGAAAAGTCATGGAAAAGGTATGGAAAAAAACTAGTGAAAAAGTGTATGAACCCTGACCACGGCCCCCTGGGGTCAGATGAAGGTAGAATACAATGCACCACTTAAATGAGTCACACTTAATGAATTCAGAAGTGCGCCACGGCAGACATTTCCAACTTTAGGCCCGCTTTTACTGAACAAAGGGAGACAATCGGGGGCTTGTTAGAAAGCCTTGCAGCTCTAATTTCACCAGCAGGAAATAAAGACCAAAAACATGATATTTGAATGCGCACATGGATTGCACTGGTTTCCATAGGGGTACCCAGAAGCCACCCATCGCGCACCGTGCCAGCCTGCAGCCTGTTCCCAACCATGCTGTTAGTCATAATGAATGAGTCGTGCGTTGAACCAGGCCACCTTGCCACGATGTTAGTTAGCTTCATTTGCACATCACATATGATTTGAACATTGATGGAATGAAAATGTTTCCTACTAATGAGGTCTTATATTAATGCTGAGGCTGTTGTAGACATGTGCTTTATTTTAAGATACCTGTTTAGTCATGGGCTGTTATCTTGTCCACTCCTGGGTCAGAGGCTATTTAGCTGGGGGGTTAAAGGGCTCAGCCAGGTCGGAGCCGCTGCCAGGTGTTCAGGAGAAGTAAAGACTCCTTTAGATATATTGATGAGGAGTCAGGTCAAAGGTTAAGCCTTTAGGGGGTTCTTCCTGGGAAAGGAATGTCTATTGCCTTTCTGTTTCTTTTCTTTTAAGTAACTTCATTGTATGTTTTGCCGTGAGCTATTGTTAATTGCATGTCATGGGGAGGCACAAACTACCTATATAAGGGCTTGTCCTGCATAGGTCGGGAGAATCTCTCATTATTCGGCCCGGAGCTCTCCAAGTACTTGTACTTGCTTCGACACTGTGATTGTAAATAGTAAATAGACTAAGACTAAGACAGTGTCGGCGGAGTTTCTCTTCAAACATCTTCATCGGCATCACCACCGAAGATACTACAGAATTTGACGCCCGAACAGGGGCAATAAGTTATACACTACACTAACATAAACAAATTCATCCTGTGATGGCGCTTTTATAGCAATGTGTGTGCAGTCAATAGCTCCGATTACATTAGGGAAACCAGCTCTCGCTGCAAATTGCGCTTTAATGTCGGCCTGTTCAACAGCATTGTATGGGATGTACCCGGAAGACATTCGGATGATTCCGTCCCACACAGCTGGCATGGCTGGGCTCAGGGTTGACTGACACACTCCTGACCGATCGGCCAGCTCCCGCTGGAATGCCCCTGTTGCCAAGAACCCCAGCGTGGTCAGCACCTGTGTGGACACAGGCAACCCCTGGCTCCTCGCTGTGTTGCAACCCAGGCCACATCCTTCTGTTCCGCTGCCTGACTCCCGTCCCATGTAGCACGCACTGCCTTGTTCGAGAGCTCCTCTGTACAAGCCCCCTCATATTTTTCCATGCCCAAGGAGAGGCGAGACAGTGTGTCTGCATCCACATATGATTTTTCACGCCCACCGATGACCCACAGCGTTGGGCTTTGCTGTGCTCATGATGTAAGTCAGGGGGTTGTTGTCTGTGTACACAGTGAAATGGGAAGAGTAGTACAGGTGGTCCCGGAACTTTTCACACCCAGCCCATTTCAATACGAGGAACTCCAGTTTTCCACTGTGCAGGTGGTAGTTACATTCAGCTTGTGTCAAAGTCCTCGAGCCATAGCCAATGACTCTCAGCTTTCCATTCTGGCGCTGATAGAGGACAGCCCTGTGGGGTTTTATAGGTGACCAGTTGCTCTAAGGCTTCCTGATGCTAAGGGGTCCAGTGGGCGGGCCAGTTTCTCAAACCTATCTGCGCGCCTGGACACACCGCGAGCGGTGAAGATCTTCCAGCGTGGGGAGGGGGCAGCCAACAATCTTTTGGGCGGTCTTGATGACCCCCTGGAGCGCATTCCTCTCATTCCATATACATATGCAGTATGTCATTATACTTTCTATGGTGGCTCTGTAGAAACAGATAAGCAGCCTTTTTGTGATGTTGCTCTTTCTGAGTGTCCTGAGAAAGTACAGTCTGTGTTGGGACTTCTTCAGCAGCTCAGAGGTGTTTGCGCTCCAGGTCAGGTTGTCCTCAATGCTGACTCCCAGGAAGCGAAAGTTTGTTACACGCTTTGCCCGCTGATGTTAAGTGGAGGGATCTCTGACCTTTTTTTCCTATAGTCAATTATCAGTTCTTTTGTCTTTGAGGTGTTCAGGAGAAGATTGTTGGCCACACACCATGACACCAGCTGCGTTACCTCGTCTCTGTAGGCAGACTCGTCACCCCCAGATATTGTGAAGTTCACAGTAACGTTATGTGTTGAGAGTATAAACTACGCCACCTGGTGGAGATACAGTGAGTAAAGTTATTCAAGGAGACGGCGATGGCGGTGTGTGTAAAAGCCTCGGTAATAAACCATGTTGCTGTTCAGTAAGACGGTGTTCGTCTGGTGCATCCACATCACAAACATTACAGATATGAGCCCCATCACCGTGGTGTCGTCTGCAAATTTAATGATGGTGTTGCTCTGATGGACAGGGGAGCAGTCATGTGTGTACAGGGAGTAGAGCAGTGGGCTGAGCACACAGCCCTGGGGAGAGCCAGTGCTGAGGCTCAGGGCTGGGGATGTGTGGTGGCCGAGTCTCACTCTCTGTTTGCGGTCGGAAAGGAAACTGTTAATCCACATGCAGGTTGTGTGAGGAAGCCCCAGGTCTCTCAGCTTGGTCACCAGTCTGTGTGGGAGGATGGTATTGAATGCTGAGCTGTAATCCACGAAGAGCATCCGCACATAGTTCCCTTGTCCCTCCAGATGTGACAGGGCGGCATGGAGAGCTGTGGCCACGGCGTCCTCCGTGGATCGGTTTGCTCTGTACGCAAACTGGTGGGGGTCAAGGCTGCGTGGCAGGGCTGATGTAATGTGACTACGGACCAGTTTTTCAAAGCACTTCATCACCACTGGGGTGAGTGCCACTGGTCTGTAGTCATTTAGACCAGAGATGTGGGGCTTCTTGGGCACAGAAACTATGATGGAGGACTTGAGACAGGGTGGGACAGTTGACTGTGCTAGTGATCTGTTGAAGATCCTGGTGAAGATCCCAGCCAGCTGGTCGGCGCAGTCCCTCAGCACCCGGCCCGGGACGCCATCAGGACCCGTCGCCTTCCTCGGGTTGACAGCCCGCAGCGAGCGCCTCACCTCGTGTTCCTCCAGAGTGAGGACTGTGCTGCTGTGGGCTGCATGGTGTTGTTGGGCCTCTGGTGCTGTGACCTCAAAGCGGGCAAAGAAGATGTTCAGCTCCTCTGCCAGTGCAGGGTCACCTTCGGCGGCTCCGGGGTTGGTTTTATAGTTTGTCAGATGCTGGATGCCCTGCCACACCTGCCTGCTGTTGTTACTTTCCAGGTGGACCTCGATTCTTCTCCTGTATTCCGCTTTGGCCAGTTTGATGCCTCTCCTCAGGTTGGCTCGAGCTGCACTATAGTGGTCTCTGTCGCCGGTCCTGAAGGCGATGTTTCTCTGTTTCAGCAGCTGCTGGACCTCCCTGTTCATCCAGGGCTTTTGGTTTGGGTAGACCCGGATGCGTTTTTGCACTGTGACAGTGTCTATACAGTTCTTGATGTAACAGAGGACACTGTCTGTGAACACATCCAGGTTTTGATGTTCAAAAATGTCCCAGTTGGTCCTTTCAAAGCAGTCCTGTAGCTGCATGGAGGCCTCCTCTGGCCATGTGGTAACAGTCCTTGTAGTGGTGAGAGCGCTTTTCTTAACGGCTGCATATGCCGGGATTAGGAACAGTGATATGTGGTCAGACTGGCCCAGGTGTGGTAGGGGGCTAGCCCTGTAGCCCCCTTTGATGTTAGAATAAACTTTGTCCAAAGTGTTGTCACCCCTAGTGGCACATTTGACATGCTGATGGAGTTTAGGGAGTGCTGTCCTTAAGTCCGCATGGTTGAAATCCCCAGCTATGATGTGTACAGCGCCAGGGTATCTGCTCTGCTGGTTGCTAACATTAGCATGCAACAGGGCAATAGCTGAGTTAGCATTAGCGTCCGGTGGTATGTAAACAGCAGTTATAGTGACCACGGTGAACTCTCTTGGGAGATATATGGGTCTGCACTTGATAGTCAGATACTCAATGTCCGGGGAGCAGTGACGGTCAGTTATCACTGTATTTGTACACCAGCTGATGTTCACGTACATGCAGAGTCCTCCTCCTTTCCTCTTACCGGAGTCTGCTGTCCGATCGTGGCGCTGTACGGTGCGGCCTGCTAGCTCGATAGCAGAGTCCGGAATGCCTTGATGAAGCCAGGTTTCGGTGAAGAGCAGGATGCATGAATCTTTGACGTGTTTATTGGCTGCTATTTGTAGCCTCAGTTCATCCATCTTGTTCCCCAGGGATCTGGCATTTGAGACGAAAAGACTAGGAAGCGGTGGTTTGAGTGGCTGCCTCCGTAGCCTGGCTAGCGCGCCAGCCCTACAGCCTCGCTTTCTCCTTCTCTCTCGACGCCGCCTCCGCCTCCTCCCCGCCGGGATGGTAGTCCATGGAGAGCCCGGTGCTCTTGCTATCTCTGCCGGAATCTCATGCAGTCGGAAAAGTTCGCTATTTTCGTTGTTATGATAGCGTAATCCGATCATAAGAAGGTCATGTCGGCTGTAGATGTTACTCGCTCGACTGACTGCACACAAAACAAAACACAAAACGAACAAAAACAACCAAACACTGCGCTGACTGGTGAGACACTGAGCTGCTGCAACTATGTGCGCCGCCATCTTGCTTGTGGTGTCTTGCTTGTCAAGGTTTTGACTGCTTCAAGGTCCCGTGGGTCTATCTTGACACCATCAGCTGACACAAGGCAGCCCACATACCTGACTTCCTGTCTGAAAAGCTCACATTTCTCAGGTCTCAGTTTTACTCTAGAGCCTGGAGAACTTTGCGGAGGGCCTCCACGTGTTGAGCAAATGTTCTTGCATAATAGAGCACATCATCCAGATATGGGATGCAGCATTCAACCCTGAGCGTATGTTACCGGCGCCAAACCTAGGGGAAATCTGGGCCGGCAGCAATGGTTACACAGGCTAGGAAGCACTGCGTAGCCAATATATATACATACAGACGCTGTGGATCAATAAGAGAGAGGACCGAAATTAGCGTCTTGCTCATGCCTGAACTTTATTTTTTTACAATTCTCAACAATTCACCATATACTTCATCTTAACTCTTAGTGGACATAACTCATGACCAAAATATTTAACACAATAAAATAAAAAACAACAACATTCCTACGGGTTATGATCTTTCACTCACTTCCTCTCACTCACACACACACGCACATACACACACGTACTCTTTTACGAACAGCATTTACAAAATGGCGATACCGCGCTGACATACGTGTACGCTGAACATAACATATCTCTTAACACTAGCTCAATGCATTTCCCAATGTCACCAAGGCTAATAACTCAACTCATACTAATAACATTACAGTGAAAACGAGAGTTCATAACTCAGCTCGCCGACTCACATCGGGACAATTACAATTACCTACAAAACAAGCTTACTTCACGTACCTCATGTCTCAAAAATCATCTCACAACATAACCAAACACTTTCTAACGTATTCACATTAGATACTGAACCATATTCAATACAGAAAAATGAGTTTTACCGTACCTGTGGATCAATAAGAGAGAGGACCGAAATTAGCGTCTTGCTCATGCCTGAACTTGTTTATTTTTAGCTGTTCATAAACCAAGCTAGGTAGCTAGGGTCTCCCTTGTGAATCCACAATGCTAGAGCACCACCTACTGGCATAAAGGTGTAATGCCTTTATGTAAAACTGAATGAAAGAAATCAAATGTCAGTGTATAAAATGTCAGAATGCATGTTAGAGTAGTTCAAAATTATCAAAAATTAGGGGGGGTGCCTGTTTACATAAAAAACTAAATACAGAGCGTTTTTCAACCTACTACACTCTCCCCTGCTTTAAGAGATGTCTCCGGACATCTAGAACCAAACTAACACAAGTATTGTATAGCCGTCGAGTATCAAAACAATGTCAATGTACAGTCAATTTGTGTGTACAGATGTAGTCTTTCCTTTCAAGTCAAGTCACTGTGTACGTCATCACTAGCATGTCCACATTGCCTGTGTGGGATAGTAACAAGTTTCAGAGACAGGAGGGAAAAATGAGGGCATGGACTGAAGGGTAGGGGAGCATGAGACATGGGGTAAGGGTTATAGGCAAACATCAAATTTGCTCCAGGCCTCCAAGACTAGGGATGTAACGATACACTCAACTCACGACTCGATTCGAGTCACGATTTTTTGTTCACGATACGATTTTTTCACGGTTTTTTAAAATCAAAATGAGCTACAGACAAACTCTGACTAAATAAAATTATCTTTTTATTTGTAGGAAAAAAATGTCTCTTTACAGAAACTCTCAAACTGTTTGTGTTCTTATTAGGGCTGCCAGCAAGCAGCTGATCTGACCATTATCTTTCAGCTTGAAGTATGAGCTAACTGAAAATAAAAACAATTAAGATGATAGCTCATTAACCCTTTGATGAGAGTCCACGGCCCCGGGAAACGGCGAGGTCCGGGTGCTGTAAATGCAGAGCCGGTCGCGGCGCACCGCCTCGGAGGAAATGCGCCCGGCGGGTGCCAGCCAGCGCCGGGGAGAGGTCCCACGAGCGGATCCTCCCGCACCGTGCGGCCGTCCCTGACCCGTTTTAATCCCCCGTGCAGACTGCGCGGAAGTTGCGGAGAAGTTGCGGTGATTGGTTAAAATTGCAACACCGCCCTGTATTCACGGGGATTCACTGAAGTTGCGTTGAAGTTGCAAATCGCAACATCGTGAATTCCTGGAGGGTCTGTGTCATGGTATCATTTACGGTACAGTCAGGCCTGACGCCGATTACCACTACTGCGCATGTGTGTAGGGGTGTGTGTGTGTGTGAGACACAGAAAGGCAGACGCGGCAGTGGAAGCTGCAGCCACAACGTAACCTATTTCTAATTAAAAAAACGTACTCTCGCATTCGCCAAGAATCGCGATCCTTTTTTTCTGTGAACCGATGCGAGTCGTCACGCATTTGTACCGATTTTAATCGTGTCACGATGTATCGTTACATCCCTATCCAAGACTGATATGAAGGTTGTCCCAGGTAGTCATATGTGAGCATTTCTCGAGGTTTCAGTGCTCGGGTTGACTTCCTCACTGACTGCACTTCTTCCTTTGAAGGTTCTGTTATAGGCTCACCGTTGTCTACCTGCTCTTGTGGACCTGTCTCCTCCACACGGCCATCTGCTGCCAATTCTCCTGATATTTCTTCAGCTGGTGTTACAGCAGCTGGTACCGGTCTTTGCACTGAATCTGGGGCTGCAACTGGGTCAGGTTCATGAGGTTGCTGACTTTGAACTGTCTCTGTCACATTTGTCATTGGCTGGAACTCTGGAGCTACAGCACTGAGTTTACTCTGCAGGTTAGACTGAGGGACTGAGGGTCTGACTCTCCTCCTGTCATACACTGGTATGTTCCGGAGACAATAGGTATACTCCTCTTCATCAGAGTGTTTAGATTCCTGCTCCAATGTCTCACTGTTGTTTCTGTGGTTGTCTCTCTGTTTTCGTCTTTTCCTCTGTGCACACTGACTCTGCTCGTCTGGTTCTAATGGCAAATCATTAACAGGTAGTAGGAGATTGCGATGCAGGACACGAAGGGTTCTATCTCCTGTCTCTGGCTGAACTCTGTACACAGGTCCATCTCCCATCCTTTCAACAACATGATGAATTCTCCTCTCCCAGTAAGCCCGAAGTTTGCCTGGCCCGCCTCTCTCTGACAGGTTTCTGACAAGCACCCTATCTCCAGGCTGCAGCACAATTCCTTTAGCGTGCCGATCATAATATTTCTTCCCCTTAGCTGAGCGTTTTTCGCTGTTCTCTGAAGCAATTTTGTAAGCCTCCTGCATGCGAGAAGCCCATTTCTGTGCATACTCTTGTCTGGACTGTGGCTCTTCTTCAGGTTTCAAATCAAAGAGCAGATCTACAGGCAAACGTGGGGCTCTCCCGTATAGGAGGAAAAATGGTGAGTAACCTGTTCCCTCGTGTCTCGTGCAGTTGTACGCGTGGACAATGTGGGGTAGGTGTTCCTTCCACTCTGTTTTTTTCTCCTCCTGCAGGGTGCGGAGCATCTGTAGAAGTGTCCTGTTCAGGCGTTCCACAGTATTCCCCTGTGGGTGGTAGGGAGTGGTTTCGAGAGTGGGCAATCCCTGCCAGTTGCTGGAGTCTCTGGAAAAGGCTGTTCTCGAACTCCCGGCCCTGATCATGATGGAGCTTCCCAGGGTACCCGAAGCGTGGAATGAAGTCATAAAAGATCTTCTCAGCTGCAGTACGGCCTGACTTGTTCTTGGTTGCGCACGCCTGAGCAAAACGAGTAAAGTGATCAACCAGAACTAAAATGTATTCATAACCACCCTTACTCTGCTCAAGATGGAGATAGTCAACAGACAGGAGCTCAAAAGGAGCACTGGTTGTGATTGAACCCATGGGAGCTCTTTCAGGAATGTGAGGCCGCTTTTGCTTAACACGCTGGCACTGGCGGATAACATAGTCTTCAATGTCACGTTGCATAAAAGGCCAATAAAACCGTTCTCGTGCCAAATGGATGACTTTGTCGGCGCCAACGTGCCCCATATCATCATGCAGGTGTCTTAACACAGTCGCCTTCAGCTTACTGGGAAGAACCAACTGTTTCCGCTGTCCTGTTTGCCTGTACAATATTCCCTTGTCGAGCTTGAGTCTGTTCCATTCATGTATTAGTCTGTGTGTTTCTCGTCCCATTTGTCTCTTCCCTTTATCCTTAGGATTTCACCCTGTTTTCTTTAGGTTGATCACTTCACAGATGGACGCATCTTCTTTCTGAGCAGCCCTAACACATTCTGGAGCGATAACTGGAATGCCCTCAGGAGCTGTCTCATCTACATTTGACTGCAAGTGTAACGCGGCCACCCATGGCACGTCACTGTCCCTCACGGCTTTGTCCCCTTGCCAAATGGCAGAGACTACGTCAGGAGGCATTGTCTCTGTGTACTCTTTTTGATGGTCATCCAGATGCACGGGGTGTCGTGACAGGGTGTCAGCATCAGCATTTGACTTGCCTGGCCGATATCTGATGGTGAAATGGAAATCAGCTAATTCACCCACCCAACGGTGCCCAACTGCATTCAATCTGGCCGTGGTCAAAATATAGGTAAGGGGGTTATTATCCGTGTATACGGTGAAGGTGGGGGCATAATAGAGGTAATCTCTAAATTTATCACAGATTGCCCACTTCAATGCAAGAAACTCCAGCTTGCCAGAATGGAGATGGTAGTTCTTCTCAGCAGGTGTGAGTGTTCTGGAGCCATAAGCAATAACACAGAGTTTGTTTCCCTGTTGTTGATAGAGTATTGCCCCCAGACCTTCATTTGAGGCGTCGGTGTGAAGGACAAAGGGCAAGTTATAGTCTGGATAGGCCAGGATGGGTGGACTGCTTAGCATGTCAACAAGGTGCGACACTACAGCACTGTGCTCTGATGTCCACTGGACAGGTGTTCTAGATGCAAGCTGTCCACTCTTTGTGCTCTTTGACTTAGACTTGTTTGATCTTACTAGGGTGGCTTTCTGGCTAGACTCACTAGGACTCTCGATCAGCTTAAACAGTGGCCTAGCTAACCTAGAAAAGTCCTGTATGAAGGTCCTGTAATAGCCTAGAAACCCGAGGAGAGCTCTGACTTCTCCCACATTCTTTGGCTCCCTATCCTTCAAGTGCTGAACTGCCTCAAGGTCTTTAGGGTCTATCTGGACACCTTCACTAGTCACTAGACGCCCTAAATATCTGACTTGACTCTTGAACAATTCACATTTCTTTGGACGTAGTTTAATACCATGCTCTCGCAGGCGGCAAAGCACCCGTCTCAGGTCTTCAACATGGTCAGGAAAAGTCTTGGAAAAGCAGAGTACATCATCCAAATATGGAGAACAGCATTCATCCCTTAGACCGTCAAGGACTCCCTCCATGCACCGCTGAAAAGCAGCTGGGGCGTTGGTAAGGCCAAACGGGAGACGGATCCACTCATAAAGTCCCCACGGCGTGCTGAAGGCAGTCAGATGTCTGGAGCTCTCATCCACAAAACCCTGGTGGTATGCACTGCCTTGGTCGAGTATTGAGAACCATGAGTATCCCCCCAGACTGTTCAAGAGATCCTGGATGCGTGGGAGAGGGTGACGGTCGGGGATGGTTTTTTTGTTCAAACCTCGAAAGTCAACACACAGACGCAAGCTCTTGTCCTTTTTTCTAACACAGACCACTGGAGATGAGTAGGATGAGTTGGACTTTCTGATCCAGCCATGGTCGAGCAGGTTTTGGACATATTCCTTTACCTCTTTGTACAGGGGCTTAGGAACTGCGTTGTAGGACGTTTGGACAGGTATGTCATCCCTTAGATGGATTTTTAGTTGCAAACTGGGGATGCAACCAATGTCGGAATCATCTTGGGCGAAGACATCTGACTCCTCATACAACATTTCTCTACCAACCTTTTGTTCATGTTCCTCCAGGTGTGACACATCAACAGGTGGATGCCATTTCTGTTTTGTTTTGTGTTGCTCACTCATTTCTCTCGGCTTGTCTGTCCTGACTTGGGCTGACGAGGTGTTAATTGGCTCTGAGCCACCGGGGAAACAGTTAACTGGTTTGATTTCAGTAACTTCCTCCAGTGTTCCTAAAACTGTTCTCTTTGTGAGATAGATGTCATGTTTAGTGGTGTTTTGAACAGGGATCTTAACAATTTTTGTGGACCCCCCGGGAACATCAACTAAGGCGGGAAACAATTCTAAACCCTCAGGACAGTTACTCACTAGGTTGGGTTGAAACAGCATAGCCCCACCCCCTGGCCATTCCCTGACTCTGCACCTCACCTCACAGATCTGCCCGGCAGGAATAATTACGCCTCTCTTCCCTGTCCTCACACTGCACTCTGGGACTGTCTAATCTGGGGTCAGAACCTGGGAAGCAGAAACTAGGGCTTCCACTGCACTGTCACTGATACTTAAGGCTTCTTTAAGCAGAGCAGAAATATCAGCATCACCTCTCTGTTCTTTGATTATCTCAACAATGACATTACTGCCCAAAAGAGGACAGTTAAGACAGTTCTGGCTGATTAACATTGGCACTTGTATGGTGACATGTCCATAGTTCTTGCTACGGACCTGAAGTTCAACATCTGCCCATCCATCAAAGGGAACATCTGTGCCATTAGCTGCAGCGATCGCTAGAGGCTCACCGAGAAGGAGGGTGTCAAGCGGCTGGATTTGGACTAGGAAGTGCTTCTTCCATCCATGCTTTCCCCACCATAGTCACTTGGGCCCCTGTGTCAAGCAACATTTGAAGAGGGACTCCATTAATAGCACATGAGACCATACATCGTTTTCCTACGAGCTGTGCTAGTCGCTTTCTTGTTAGTGGTTGGCATTGGGTGCTTGCTTTTACAGGGTTGGTTGTTTTAGAATGGCTGGCTGTTGCTGGGGGCTCCTCGGCTGTCACGGTCACTGGCTGCCCCTCTCCAGTGGCCTCGACCCGTTTCCCGACGCCCTTCTTTGAAGACAGCCGATGGCGCGATGTCCAGCTTGGCCACGTACAAAACAGTGAGGGCAGCTCACCTTGCTCTGCTGTACACAGTTGCTGCATCTGCCTCGGGCTTCAGATGTTGGTGGCTGAGGGTGGACTGCAGTTGAGCAGGGGTCCCCAGGTGTCACTTTGTCAGTGGGTTTTACCATCTGGACTAGATGTTTGGTCAGAGAAGACACCTGTGCAGTCAGTTCTCTAATAGCAGCACGATTGGCCTGTAATTCAGTGTCAACTGTAGTGTGCTTAGCTGGGTCACTACCGTCAAGCTGAGCAGGGCTTACAGTCACTGGTCGGTGTTTAGCTACTGTGCCAAGGCGTTTCAGTCTTTCTGCCTCCTCACTAGTGGACTTAGTGATTTGATCTAAGAGAAAGTCATCACTAACTTGCAAGTCTGGGAGAAGAGGTTTAAGATCATGTCGAACATGGTTGCTTTTCTCGTTTAACCCTTGATAAAGAGTATGAAGAAAGGTGCCCTGAACAAGCTTTTTGTCATAGCTAAACTCTGCACCAGGCTGCTGAGACTCAAACAAAACACGCTGCTTTAAACCCATTATCCGGTACAAAAACTGCTGTGGGCTCTCTTTATCTTGCTGTTTGGCATTACTTAGCTCTTGAAAAAGCTCGGTACTGTTTTTGTCTCTGATGTGTGCGCTTAAGCTCATCAACAGTTAAATCACTTTTGTTTGTTAACATCTCCCTGAATGTACCAGGCTTTATGATCTTAAGTACAGTGCGCATTACCTCTAACCCAGTAAACCCTTCCTGCAACCCTTCATCTATTTGTTTACACAGGTTACTGTATGACATGTCAGAACCAACATCAGAGATTTGCCCACCATGTAGCTTAAACTCTCTACGTGGAAACAGAGCTGCAACATCATTTACCCTCAGTACCTGGTCTCCAAAGCTGGAAGACAGACTCACTCTTCCATGGGGAACACCACCAACACCTGCTGTGAGGGACCTGGTCGATGTAAAAGTGTCAAAGTTCCTGGCAGACAGATCACTGTCTCTTCTAAGAGGTCCTGGGGGTGTGTGAATGTCTATGTTTGTTGAAGGTGGGTTAGCGTGTGCATCTTTGTCCAGTGATAGGGGTGGTAGTGAATAAGTGTCTCTGTTCATCTGCCATGGTTGTGTGGAAGTGTCTGTAATGGGTGTGGTTGGCTGTGTGTCTGAACTGTGGTGGTCAGGGGGAGGTTGAGTGGGGCACTGCGTCTGACAGGCTGTTGAATCTCCCGTCCTCGGTCCTGTCTTAGGCGCGGTCTGGCTGGCTCCACTTCCTCCAACATCTGTAGCCAGCAGGTCACTCAGCATGTCGTCGAGGAGGAGGAGTTGGCTCATGCCTCCATCCTCCAAGGCACTCAGTTTTTCACTTCTCAGATAGTCAACAATCAGGTCATACAGTTCTGGTTCACTCAGTTCATCAATGTTGTGAGTTGCGCCGCCATCCTCGATCGAACTCACAACGGCCATTAGTTCGTACTCAAATATGAAAGACTCTTTTGGATCTTGTGGATCAGCATCCGCCGCGGGGTGACAGTGGCCATTATGCAGTTAAGCTGGTGGCTTCCGCTCTCTGGATGACGCCCTGGATAGCAGCCTTCCATGAAGCTTTAGGCACTGGCTCACGTTGTTTTGGCACTCACTTCACCAGGCAGTCCGCTAGCTGATCCCGGACGAGCCCCCAAATTGTTACCGGCGCCAAACCTAGGGGAAATCTGGGCCGGCAGCAATGGTTACACACAGGGACGGATTGGCAATCTGGCATACCGGGCATTTGCCCGGTGGGCCGACGTGCTATTTGGGCCGATAAATCCTGATTTTTATTTTTTATTTTTTATTATTATTTTATTTAATATTGGTCTGACCGGCCCACAACGAGTAGATCACGCAGCCCAAACACACTGTTAAACAACCACTCTGTACGCTTTGGTCCCGCCTACAGGCACAAAAAAAAAAGGCTGTGCAAGACTTTGTTTTCTTACCACCGGCCCTTACACGCTGACTGACAGGGGACCGGCCCAATCACATCATGAAACACCTCCCCCCTTTGGCTTGATGCGCCGGTGTGCAGTTTATTGATGGGTGAAACGCTATCAGATAAAGATGGAGAGAAAACGCAAAGGTGGCGCAGAAAAACTCTGTGATTAAAAGAAACTTGCTCCTCGGGCAGACGCTGCGAAGTGTGTTAAAATCACTGATATGTTTGCCACAGCAGGGACTTCATCAGCTCCCATCGCTGATGACAGTGGTGCCGGTGGCAGTGGCACTCAACATGTTGTTGAACCTGCGGTAAGCTGGACTACTGTCATAACATGTATGAAATGCAACGAGTAGGATAAAGCCACCCAACCCCTTAATGGGTATGATAAAACATACTGTGGCGTCCGGCCGGACGCGTCAGGAATAACGAGGCGTTATTTAGCAAACTGGCTTTTATTGTCAACAGTCTTGTTACAGAACTTGGTTATTGTAGGCCATAACCACGCCAAGAACACATAACAGGTCCCACTCTGCAGCCTCACTCGTGCAGTCTCTCTCCACACACGCTCACATACACGCGCTCTCCCTCACCTGCTCCCCCGCCCCCTTGCTCTCATACAGGTGCATTTATGGACCATGGGAAACCACAGAACTCACATTGTAACACACAATACATTACATTACTGCAGGGTCGCTACAATACATTGTAGGCTACACTGGCTGGAAGAGAAAATAAGCCTAGCTCAGTAGCCTACTTTTTATGTCTTTTATTCTAAATAAAAAATAGTCTTTAATGTGAGAACACGTGTTCACCATTCACCAACAATAACAATAAGTCTAATTTCTTATTAGACTATTATTGTCTGTGGGGTGAGTACTAGGCTGGCCTATTGGCTAAGTTGCTTTTTTGTCCTGCAGATATAGCAGTTCTTTATGTAGCCTAGGTGGTAGGGACAATGTAGGCTACATAACTGATAGAAAATCTCACTTTTAAAATTATATCATTTTGTCAATGTTATGTGAATGCAGCTGCAGGTATCTGTACATTCCAGTATTTCTAGCCTAGGCATATTTAAAGCCACCACCACTCACCAAAAATGTGAGTGAAAACTGAAGAGTCAGCACTCTCATTTTCTTTGTTCATCTAGTAGTCCTCGGGTAAGCTCTTATTTAGGCCTGGGAAAAAAAATGGGCTGTTTTATGTAGCTAGGTGGCTAAATACAATGCAAGTTAGCCTACAAAGAAAGAAAATAGCACTTTTTAAAATGACATAATTTTGTTCATTGCTAGTGTTATGTCAGCTGTGTGTTTGTTTATATAAATATATTATAAACAGGCTGTATTTCAGTCAGTCACTGTAATTGTACAATATGTTTGTGTTGATTGTCCTGTACACGTGACATCCATTGCACGTCTGTCTGTCCTGGGAGAGGGATCCCTCCTCTGTGGCTCTTCCTGAGGTTTCTTCCACATTTTTTCCTGTTTAAGTTTTTTGTGGGCAAGTTTTTCCTCACTCGAACCGAGGGTCTAAGGACAGAGGGTGTCACTCCCTGTACAGATTGTAAAGCCTCAATGGAAAATGGACTTTGTGACTTTGGGCTATACAAATAAAATTGATTTAATATGATTTGATTATTTATGTCCTGTTGAGCTAGGTTGTTTTAAAGACTTGCACAGTTGCACTGAAAAAACTGAAAAAGTGTGTTATCAAATGTTGTGGGCCAGTCTGGTCCAAAATGCCAGGGCCGATTTTTTGTCCCAGTCCGTCCCTGGTTACACAGGCTAGGAAGCACTGCGTAGCCAATATATATACATACAGACGCTGTGGATCAATAAGAGAGAGGACCGAAATTAGCGTCTTGCTCATGCCTGAACTTGTTTATTTTTTTACAATTCTCAACAATTCACCATATACTTCATCTTAACTCTTAGTGGACATAACTCATGACCAAAATATTTAACACAATAAAATAAAAAACAACAACATTCCTACGGGTTATGATCTTTCACTCACTTCCTCTCACTCACACACACACGCACATACACACACGTACTCTTTTACGAACAGCATTTACAAAATGGCGATACCGCGCTGACATACGTGTACGCTGAACATAACATATCTCTTAACACTAGCTCAATGCATTTCCCAATGTCACCAAGGCTAATAACTCAACTCATACTAATAACATTACAGTGAAAACGAGAGTTCATAACTCAGCTCGCCGACTCACATCGGGACAATTACAATTACCTACAAAACAAGCTTACTTCACGTACCTCATGTCTCAAAAATCATCTCACAACATAACCAAACACTTTCTAACGTATTCACATTAGATACTGAACCATATTCAATACAGAAAAATGAGTTTTACCGTACCTGTGGATCAATAAGAGAGAGGACCGAAATTAGCGTCTTGCTCATGCCTGAACTTGTTTATTTTTAGCTGCGCATGAACCAAGCTAGGTAGCTAGGGTCTCCCTTGTGAATCCACAATGCTAGAGCACCACCTACTGGCATAAAGGTGTAATGCCTTTATGTAAAACTGAATGAAAGAAATCAAATGTCAGTGTATAAAATGTCAGAATGCATGTTAGAGTAGTTCAAAATTATCAAAAATTAGGGGGGGTGCCTGTTTACATAAAAAAACTAAATACAGAGCGTTTTTCAACCTACTACATGTAACTAGCACCTCCTCCATGCTCTGCTGGAATGCTGCTGGGGCATTTGAAATGAATGGGATACGGACCCATTCATAGAGCCCCCACGGGGTGACGAAGGCAGTCAGGTGGCGTGAACCAGGTGTAGCCCCCCAGTGTGTCTGTCAGGTCTTGTATTCTGGGCAGCGGATGTCGATCAGGCACAGTCTTTTTGTTCAGAAGGCGATAATCAATACAAAGGCGTAGGCTGCCATCCTTCTTTCTCACACAGACAACTGGGGCAGCATACAGGGACTTGGATTTGACAATCCAGCCTTTCATCAACAGCTCCTGCACATACTCCTTTACTAACTTAAACAGTGGCTTTGGGAACATAAAACCAGATTTTAAAGGTTATGAAATAACAGTATTTTATTAAATGAAGTTTCAGATTGTTTTAGCAAAAGGAGGTGAGGCAAGGCAGCAGCACACGTCAAAAACAGACAAACAACAACAGTAACAGTTATAGATACATTACCAATTAAAAAGCATAGGCACTGTTCAAATGATTTCCATTGTCTTTTTTTTAAGATGGAGCGGAATGCTTCAAGAGGAAGAAGTTCTGCAATTTTAAGTTTTCATTGGAGGGCGTCCCAAGCAGACGGGGCAGAGAAACTGAAGGCTTTTTTATCTGTTTTAGTTCTGACGTAGCAAGATGTAGAAAATCACTTGAGCGTAGTGCATAACGGCTTTTGGTTCTTTGAAGGAAAGTGCATAAAAAAGTGGGAGTTAAACCAAGAAGAGCCTTATATACCAGAGTTATCCAGTGTGTGTAGCGTCTCATCTCCAAGGAAGGCATGCCAGCTTTTGTATATAGTTCACAGTGATGGGTGAGATGGCGACAACCAGTGATGAACCGTAGAGCACAGTGATATACAGGAGTCAGGGGAAGAAGGCAGCTGGTCGACGCAGACATATATACAACATCGCCATAAGCAAGTACAGGTAGGAAAGTGGCTGATATTAGAACCTTCCGAGCTTTGAGAGAAAAACATGATTTATTTCTATAATAAAAACCGAGATTCACCCTTAGTTTTGATATCAAATTTTTGATATGCAATTTAAATGAGAGCTCCTCATCAATAGTGAAACCCAGGTACTTATAGCTGGTGACTAGCTCTAGAGTTTCACCCCGGGCCGTTCTGATTGAAGGGATATTTTCCATGGGAACAGATGAATTTGAGAAAAACATTAATTTAGATTTATTAGCATTTAAAACCAGTTTTAGTTTCTCCAAACGGATCTGCACTGCATCAAAAGTGGACTGTAAAAGTTGAAAAGCCTGAGGAATTGATTGTGAGCAACAATAAATGACAGTATCATCCGCATAATGGTGGTATGAGGCGTTTGACATATTTGCACACAAATCGTTAATGTAAATTGTGAATAAAATGGGCCCTAATACTGATCCTTGAGGTACGCCTTTTGTGACCTCAAGAAAGGTGGAGCTAACTCCAGCCATCCGAACACATTGTGTCCTATTTGCCAAATAATCAGCAAACCAAGAGGCAGCTTGTTCGGAGACACCATTTCTGCCAAGAATTTTTAGAAGGAGATTGTGATACACGGTGTCAAATGCTTTAAACAGATCAAGAAACAGAGCCACACAGAACTTTCTCGAGTCCAAAGCCTCAAACACATCATTAAGGACTTTTAGGGCAGCAGTAGTGGTGCTGTGATGTTTTCTAAAACCTGATTGAAGGGGATTTAGAATGTTCAGAAATTCCAAAAAATCGTTCAGTTGATCACATACTAATTTTTTCAATTACTTTTGCCAGAATACATAATTTGGAGATAGGTCTATAATTATTAACAACTGAGGGTTCGCCTCCTTTTAGCAGTGGTAGGACAAACGCTGATTTCCAGACTTTAGGAAATTTATTTGTGCTGAGGCTTAGATTAAAAATATTAGTTAAGGGCTCAGCAATTAAGTCAGCAGACAGTTAAAAAAATGGATCCAAACTATCTGGACCAGCAGATTTTTTGGAGTCCAATTTTTTTAGCGCACTATGGACCTCAGACATAGACACAGGCTCAAAATGAAAAGAACAATCAACAGGGGGCCGGCTTTCAACAGAAGGTTCGTCAGTTAAAACATCACTTTTAAGAACACTGTTAAGAGAATCAAATAAGTGCCCTGCAGTAATAAAATGTTAATTAAAATAATTTAGCATGGCACATTTGTCTGTCAGGTTTTTAGAGTCTTTGACCAAGAAGTTTGGTAATTCAGTAGAGGATATAGCTCCAGAAGCACAACATTCCAAAATTTTCTGGGATCATTTAGGTTATTGGTGGTTTCAGATAAATAAAATTCAGACTTAGCCTTTTTAATTAAGGAGGTACATTTATTGCGGAGTTGACGGAAAATGATCCAATCAGCCTCAGTTTTTGTTTTTCGTGCCCTGGCCCAGGAAAGATCTCTTTCTTTAAGAAGGTTTCCAATTTCAGTGGAAAACCATCGATTGTTTCGACCTTTTATCCTGAACTTACGTAAGGGAGCATGTTCATTAATTAACTTCAGGAATTCAGAATGAATGCTGATAAACAAACTAACAAATATAACAAAAAGAGAACTCTAAACAGAGCCTAATATATCTAAGTAGCAAACAAAATGAGAAAGAAAAACCTCACTAATGAAGCTACTATCTAATAACCAAAAACACATCAAAACCAGCACTTCTAAACTAATGAGTTTAACAGAAATCTTCTCAGGTGTAATGAGGTCGATGGGAGGTTGCCATGATGATGGATGGGTGTCAACAGGTGTTGATACAGCACTGTGGGCTTGGGTGCTTCAGGTGGGTCTATGGCGATCACTTTTTCAACACAGAGTGGATGCTGCCAAGTGCTGTCTTTCTTGGTAGACAGATTAGGGTCCTCATTCCCATCAAATTGACTGTAAGAACGACCCAGCCATCAAACGGGAGGACATCACCGTTGTCAAGTAACGAAGTACAAATACTTTGAATACTGTACAACACATGTAAGCACCATGCCAATTTGCAACCCCCATATTTACTATGGATGTGATTTGTAGCAACCTGGAAAGATGTTTGATTTTTTAATTTTTTTGATTAATCACTTGCAGCTAAGCTCGGATGTTCATTCATATTCAAATAAAGGTTATTGAACATTCCTCTGCAGTTTGACTTTTTGCACCATTACACTACTTATAGACATAACTTAAACAAATGCTAATGCTCAGTAGCACACATTTATGGTTCTTTAATGCATTTGCATTATACTAAAATGCATTCATTTTCATTGGGCATATATGGGGCTTCAACATTGACATTTTAATATAACATTATTCATTATAGCCCTTAGAAAAATTATGTTTTTTGGGGGGAGGTCGTCTAGAGCAGTGTTTCCCAACCTTTTTTGGCTTGAGTACCCCCTGAGCCTTCTTGTCACTTCAGGAGTACCCCTCACACATATATGCGTTGAAAATTCTCAAAATAATAGAGCATAACACAGCGGTTATAGATGAAAATCATTTTATTTAATCTTCTTAAACTGAACATAAACTTGTCAGGCTCTCTCTCCTTCTTTTTTAGCATCAACTTAATGCAACATAAGAATAAAGAATATGTTTTCTTGGAATAAAAATAATTGGTCAAAATAGCCTGAATACTAAATCAAAATAATCTTCAAAATATAGCAGGTAACATTTCTCTCGCTCTCTCTCTCTCTCTCTCTCTCTCTCTCTCTCTCTCTCTCTCTCTCTCTCTCTCTCTCTCTCACTGTAACATAACTGTAACATAACTGTAAATTTAACTAACATGTATTCATCACAAAACTGTGTGTGAGTGTCCTCCATTCTCCTTAAACAGGCATTTTTATTGTTAATATCTGAAACAAAACCTGTACCTGTATTAAATAAATTACTTGCACAGCAGACATTCTGTTGTCATATTACGAATATTACGAGTTTTTGGACTACAGTTTTTGTAACGCCTTCTTCAAAAAAAAAAAAAATCTACCTCCGCGTACCCCTAGGGGTACCCCCCTACGCGTACCCCCGGTTGGGAAACATTGGTCTAGAGCAGGGGTCGGCAATTAAGTTTGGGCCCGGGCCAATTTTTTTCTGCGTCCTGATTGGCTGAGTGAGAACCGCACGTATGTTCTACGTCCTGATTTATTAAGGGAGCACTGTACAAAATGCGTGTAACAAGGTGTATAAAAGTGTGTGGTTAGGGGTTTTACGGCCTTACACACCCACTGCGTCTGTCATGAAACAGTCAACCTGCCCTAGCAACCTGCCGTAACTAATGTATACAGCAGCGCAGATCTGCCGACCTTGTTTGGTTTTGTTTTTTTCATTTAATAAAACATATTTGTTCACGTTGTCCGTTGCAAGAGGGACACAGGACATTTTTATTTTCCACAGGTTACAGCACACGCACGCACGTGCCAATTAGTGTTCCGACCTGTGCGTCAGGTAAAGAGGCTGCGAGGATGTTCTGGCTGCTGTTTTGTCACGTTACTTATCAGCTACTTTTCAATAAATGTTGTGAAATCTGTGGAATTGTTGTATTTTGAAGGGAAACATGAGGTTTAAAAGATATATTTAAAAATGTATATGTATATATTAAAATAAATCAACGTCATCTAGCGGGCCAGATATAATTGATGGCGGGCCAGTTCTGGCCCGCGGGCCGCTAATTGCCGACCCCTGGTCTAGAGCACTGTAGGGCCCTGTGGCGCAGGGCCAATAACATTTGATGGCTTTTTTTCTCTTACTTTTCTACTTTAAGTAGTTTTGAAGCCAGTACTTTTACACTTCTACTTGAGTAAAAAATCTTGAGGTGATACTTCAACTTCTACCCCAAACTACGGTGGCCTTCCTAGGACAAATAGCCCCCACTCGCAAAACCGCTGAGGGCACAAAACACTACACTAGCGCCCTCTACTGACGTCAACAGGCCACTGCCTTACATTACAATGGATGAGAGCTCTATTTCCACTGAGTTTGGATAGGCGTTCCCCTTTGCTGTGAGGTAAGTCATGAGTGAATGGAGTGGTTGTCTTGTTTGGGTGTCTCTTTCTTTTCTGTTATTTTGTCTTTTGTTTAAGTGTTTGAGTCTTTTGTCAGTCTTTCATTTCCAGGTTGATCAGTATGATAAGTGTCAGGATGGGACGATCACTGAGACCCGGTCACTGTCCCTCAGCAGAGACCGGCTCCAGTTTGCCTGGCGTGTTAGTCTCTTTAGACAGCCCACTGCCCGGTGCCCTTCTTCACCACAGTGAAACAGTGAAAACAGTCGGGACGATTTTGCTCCTCACACTTGTCACAGCCATATGGTTTCTCTCTCCTGCAGTCTCCTTTGCCTTTCCTGTTGTGGCTGAACTGCCCTGCTGCCTGTGTCTGCATTGACTGTTCCATGAGCTCAACCATACTGGTAAGCTGTTCAAGTTTTTCCGTTAACTGCTGGATCACATCTGGTTTTGGCACCTTCTCCTTTACACCCGGACACTGTGCAGCATTGACTTCTGACTGAGCACTGTGCACATTTGTTAGCCTTTGGCAGATGGCAGGACCTAGCCTTCACTGCCTTTCACTTTTATCACACATTATTTTCTTCATCTGTTTCAGGATTGCTTCATCTGATACCCTGTCTGGTGTCCACAAGCAATGGCTTCAGCTCTCTGCGGACATCATCATGTTTATGACCTAGGCCCTGATACACGGTGTGGAGAAACACATCCTGCACTGTGCTTGTACTGTACTTGACATCTATATCAGTATGTTTGGAGGCCAGCATAATCTTCTGTTTAAGTCCTATGACTCTGTATAAGAACTGTTGGGGTGTCTCATTGTCTTTTTGTTTGGTGCACATGAGCTCCTTGAAGAGCTTGGTGTTACTTTGCTCACCCAGGTGGGAATGGAGGAAGGCTTTTAGCTCCTCTACATTCAGATCATCCTTATTCATCAACATGTCTTTAAACGTTCCTGGCTTGATGACTTTGAGGAGTCCGGAACAGTTCATCTGCAGAGAGAGTGAGCAGGGTCTTTTTGATGGCCCACATCAGCCTTTTCCTCTTACCATCTGCCATAACTGCTTCCCAATTCCTCGCACTTGGTCACAAAATCCAGGATCACAATTCACGCCCTGTTCCTGATGAGTAGTGATCTCAGCAAGGCACGGTCATCATTCTTTTTTCATCACAGGTAACCTCTTCATCAGTAGAAAGACTCTGTGATATCTTGTGATCTTTTCCACTGACTGCAGCTCGCAGGTCGCATCAGGTCACTTTTAGTCCAAGGTTGCAGTATCACTGGATCAGCTTCCAGCCACAGGGTGGGAGTGATCCCGGACAAGCCCCCAATAAACTGTTACAGGTACTGGCCGGCACCATGTAGAGAGCTTATATGCTCTTTCTGGGAATAGGAAAAATAAATAAGACAGGGCAAACTCTGCGTCCATTTTTCTATCTCGCTCAGCAGAAAGAGGAAAGCTGCAAAGCGAACCAAACTGACGTAAAGCCCCCCGGAGCACAATAAGCACCACACTTCCCCCTGCTGGCGACCCCACAATTTCTCCTGACATTTATATAAAACATTAATTATAAAAAAACACAGAAACTACCACAGACGTGATAACATTTAGTGGGCATCACATATTCGCGATCTCATTCTTTCGGTCACTACCCAGAGCTTTTGACCATAGGTGAGGGTAGGAACGTAGATCGACTGGTAAATCCTTCTTTACCACGATGGACAGGTGCAGAATCCGCATCACTGCAGCCACACCAATCCGCCTTTCAATCTCCTGCTCCATCCTTCCCTTACTCGTGAACAAGACCCCGAGATACTTGAACTCCTCCACTTGAGGCAGGATCTCATCCCTGACCCGGAGGCTGCACTCCACCCTTTTCATGGCTTCGGATTTGGAGGTGCTGATTCTCATCCCAGCCGCTTCGCACTTGGCTGCAAACCACTCCAGAGAGAGCTGAAGGTCACGCTCCGATGAAGCCAACAGGACTAGATCGTCCGCAAAAAGCAGCGACCCAATCCTGAGGCCACCGAACTGCAGCCCCTCAACACCCTGGCTGCGCCTAAAAATTCTGTCCATAAAGGTTATGATCAGAACCGGTGACAAAGGGCAGCCCTGGCGGAGTCCAACTCCCACAGCAATACGGACCAAGCTCTGGCATCGTGAGTACAGGGACCGGATAGCTCATATTAATGGGTCCGGAACCCCATACTCCCAGAGCACCCCCCACCGGACTCCCTGAGGGACACGGTCAAACGCCTTCTCGAAGTCCACAAAGCACATGTAGACTGGTGAACCCCCATGCACCCTCCAGGACCCTGCTAAGAGTATAGAGCTGGTCCACAGTTCCACGGCCAGGACGATAACCACACTGCTCCTCCTGGATCCGAGGTTCGACAATCTTGCGAACCCTTCTCTCCAGGACCCCCGAAAAGACCTTCCCGGGGAAGCTGAGGAGTGTGATCCCCCTATAGTTGGAGCACATCCTCCGGTCCCCCTTTTTGAAGAGGGGAACCACCACCCCGGTGTGCCAGTCCAGAGGCACTGCCCCCAATGTCCACGCGATGTTGCAGAGACGTGTCAACCAAGACGGCCCCACAACATCCAGAGCCTTGAGGAACTCCGGGCGGACCTCATCCACCCCCGGGGCCTTGCCACCAAGGAGTTTTTTGACTACCTTAGCGACCTCAGCCCCAGAGATGGGCGAGACCACCACGGGGTCCCCAGACTCTGCCTCCTCAACGGAAGACGTGCTGGTGGGATTGAGCAGGTCTTCGAAGTATTCCCTCCACCGACCCAAGACGTCCCCAGTCAAGGTCAGCAGCACACCGTCCCCACAGTGTTGATAGCGCACTGCTTCCCCCGCCTGAGCCGCCGGACGGTGGTCCAGAACCTCCTCGAAGCCGTTCGAAAGTCGCTCTCCATGGCCTCACCGAACTCCTCCCATGCCCGAGTTTTTGCCTCCGCAACCGCCGAGGCCGCATTCCGCTTGGCATGTCGATACCCGTCAGCTGCTTCAGGACTCCCACAGGCCAAAAAGGTTCTGTAGGCCTCCTTCTTCAGCTTGACGGCATCCCTCACCGCCGGTGTCCACCAGCGGGTTCGGGGGCCACCGCCACGACAGGCACCGACCACCTTACGGCCACAGCTCCGGTCGGCCGCCTCGACAATGGAGGAACGGAACAAGGTCGGACTCAATGTCCCCCGCCTCCCCCGGGACATGAGTGAAGCTCTCCCGGAGGTGGGAGTTGAAACTCTTTCTGACAGGAGATTCAGCCAGACGTTCCCAACAAACCCGCACAGAACGTTTGGGCCTGCCAGGTCTGACTGCCATCCTCCCCCACCATCGGAGCCAACTCACCACCGTGTGGTGATCAGTTGACAGCTCCGCCCCTCTCTTCACCCGAGTGTCCAAAACATGTGGCCGCAATTCCGACGACACGACCACAAAGTCGATCATCGAACTACGGCCAAGGGCATCCTGGTGCCAAGTGCACATGTGGACACCCTTATGCTTGAACATGGTGTTCGTTATGGACAATCCATGACGTGGACAGAAGTCCAATAACAGAACACCACTCGGGTTCAGATCAGGGGGGCCGTTCCTCCCAATCACGCCCCTCCAGGTCTCACTGTCGCCGCCCACGTGAGCATTGAAGTCCCCCAGGAGGACGAGGGAGTCCCGAGAGGGAGCGCTCTCCAGCACCCCCTCCAAAGACTCCAAAAAGGGTGGGTACTCTGAACTGCCATTCGGTGCATAAGCACAGACGACAGTCAGGACCCGTTCCCCCACCCGAAGGCGAAGGGAGGCTACCCTCTCGTCCACCGGGGTAAACCCCAACGTACAGGCGCCAAGCCAGGGGGAGACAAGCAGTCCCACCCCCGCTCTGCGCCTCTCGCCGGGGGAAACTCCAGAGTGGTAGAGCGTCCAGCCCCTCTCAAGGAAACTGGTTCCGGAACCCACGCTGTGCGTCGAGGCGAGCCAGACTATATCTAGCCGGTACCTCTCAACCTCGTGGACCAGCTCAGGCTCCTTCCCCGCCAGAGAGGTGACATTCCACGTCCCCAGAGCCAGCTTCTGCAACCGGGGGTCGGACCGCCAGGGTCCCCGCCTCCGACTGCCGCCCATCTCTCTTCGCACCTTCTCCCCCCTGAGACCCCTCCCATGGGTGGTGGGCCTATGGGAAGGGGGGCCCATGTCGCCTTTTCGGGCTGTGCCCGGCCGGGCCCCATGGGTAAGGACCCGACCACCAGGCGCTCGCCAACGAGCCCCACCCCCAGGCCTGGCTCCGGGGGGGGCCCCGGTGACCCGCGTCCGGGCAAGGGAAACTTGATTCCATCCGTTGTCATTTCATCAGGGGATGTTGAGCTGCGCTTTGTCTTGACCCTCACCTAGGACCTGTTTGCCTTGGGTGACCCTACCAGGGGCATAAAGCCCCCGACAACATACCTCCTAGGATCATTGGAACACGCAAACCCCTCCACCGCGGTAAGGTGGCAGCTGCAGGAGGGGGTCCCCAGACTCTGCCTCCTCAAAGGAAGAGATGCTGGTGGGATTGAGGAGGTCTTCGAATTATTCCCTTCACCGACCCAAGACATCCCCAGTCGAGGTCAGTAGCACCCCGCCCCAACTGAACACAGTGTTTACAGTACACTGCTTCCCCCGCCTTCACCACCAGGTGGTGATCAGTTGACAGCTCTGCCCCTCTCTTCACCCGTGTGTCCAAAACATGTGGCCACAAGTCCGACGACACGACCACAAAGTCGATCATCGAACTGCGGCCGAGAGTGTCCTGGTTCCAAGTGCACATATAGACACCCTTATGCTTGAACATGATGTTCGTTATAGACAATCCATGACAAACGCAGAACACCGCTCAGGTTCAGAACAGGGGGGCCGTTCCTCCCAATCACGCCCCTCCAGGTCTCACTGTCGCTGCCCGCGTGTGCATTGAAGTCCCCCAGGAGGACGAGGGAGTCCCCAGAGGGAGCGCTCTCCAGCACCCCCTCCAAAGATTCCAAAAAAGGGTGGGTACTCTGTACTGCCATTTAGCGCATAGGCACAGACAACAGGAGTCTTCCCCCCACCGAAAGGCGAAGGGAGGATACTCTCGTCCACCGGGGTGAACCCCGGGGTGAACGTACAGGCGCAGAGCCAGGGGGAAACAAGCATTCCCACCCCGCTCTGCACCTCTGGCCGGGGGCTACTCCAGAGTGGTAGAGCGTCCAACCTCTCTCAAGGAAACTGATTCCAGAGCCCACGCTGTACCTCGAGGCGAGCCCGACTGTATCTAGCCAGTACCTCTCAACCTCGCTCACCAGCCCCTGACAACGTAGCTCCTGGGATCATTGGAACATGCAAACCCCTCCACCACGGTAAGGTGACAGCTCCAGGAGGGGTGGATGTCACGTGTACAGGACAAATCAACACAAACATATTGTACAATTAAAATAAATAATAAAATGACAATGAATTACAATGAATGATAAAATGATTACAGTAGCAGTGGAACCTGTGATAGAGATAGAGACACAGATGCACAGCAGCAGCAAATCATCAACTAACTATAAACTGTAATGGAGATATGGTAACAATAATGACAGTAATAATATATGTAGTGGACGTCATGCAGGACAAGAGCAGCAGCCATGATCCATGAGAACCTGCTGGACGAGAGAGCACAGAAACTCTGGGAAAAAAAGTTTAGTTAGTAACATGCATTAATAAGACATATAGTCTGGAACATCAAATTGGCATCAAAGGAACCGTCCTAAGCTGGTTTAAGTCGTATTTCTTAGATCGATCGCAGTTTGTTCATGTTAATGATGAATTCTCCATGCATACCAAAGTTTGTCATGGAGTTCCAGTTGCCGATGACCCGTTTTGCCGATGACACCCAATTATACAGCAAACCTTCACCAAGTGCTGGCTGGCGGCGGCGCGTACGGACGCAGCGGCCCCTCTCTGTCCCGAAAATGGTGTGTTTCACATGTTTGTCCTCGTCAGTGTGCCCGTGTGATTTTAAGTTTGTGTCGCGTTTGTCCGTCCCAAGGCGCACATACAGCCGTGGGACTCTTTTTGACATCAGCAAAACTTTTTTTCTGGAAACTAAACCCGACACACGCTGAGGAGCTACACAACCTCGGCCTTCTCCGGCGGCCCGCTTCGACCCCCAGCACTGCAGCACATCCGCAGAGGAAGCGCCGCAGGCGCTGCGAGAGGAGGCAGAAGCGAGGAAAGCGCGGAGGTATCCGGGCCAGGCTAGCGGCTAACCCACACAAGCCGGCTTTACCATCCATCGTACTAGCCAATGCTCCTTGGACAATAAACTGGACCACATACACCTCCTGAGATCGACCCAGCGGACCGTGAGAGAGTGCTGTGTTTTCGTTTTTACGGAAACATGGCTAACGTACCGGACTCCGCCATCCAGCTCGACCGGCTAACTTGCTACCGAGCAGACAGAGCCCTCATTGAGGGAGGTAAGACCCGCGGTGGCGGGGTCTGTGTGTACATCAGGGACGCTTGGTGTCAGGACACTGTGGTGGTTTGCAAACACTGTTCATCTCTTGTGGAGTTTATGATCATCAAGTGCCGGCCTTTCTATCTACCGAGGAAGTTTTCTGCCATCCTGCTTGTGGCAGTCTACATCCCTCCCAGCTGTAACAACAACGATAGAGACAAGGCACTGAGTGAACTGTACAGCTCCATCAGTGAACAGCAGACTGCCCATCCAGAGGGACTTCTCATCGTGGCTGGAGATTTCAACCATGCAAATCTCAAAACAGTGTTTCCTAATGTGTACCAACACATTGATTTTGCCACTCGGGGAAACAACACATTGGACCAAGTATACACACCACTGAGAGGAGCATACAAGGCCTCACCCCTCCCCCATCTCGGCGCTTCGGACCACATCACTGTTATGCTAATGCCAGCATACAGGCCTAAGGTCAAAGTCACCAGACCGGTTCAGAGGCAGGTACGGGTGTGGCCACAGGGTGCCTCCTCAGCACTCCAGGACTGCTTTAACACTACAGACTGGGACATGTTTAAGCAGGCAGCCACCTACAACCACCAGATCAACATCCAGGAGTATTCAGACACTGTTACTGCCTACATCAGCAAATGCACTGATGATGTCACAGACACCAAGACCATCACGGTACGGTCCAACCAGAAACCATGGCTGACGGGGGAAGTCCATCGGTTACTGAAAGCCCGGAACGCTGCTTTCAGAGCAGGTGATGAGGCTGGTCTGAGATCAGCTAGAGCCAACCTGTCCCGTGGCATCAGACTTGCAAAGAGGCAGTACAGCAACAGGATAACCCACCACTTCACCGACAGCAGAGACACAAGGAGCCTGTGGCAGGGGTTACAGACCATCACGGACTACAAACCTCGACCACAGACCTGTGACAGTGACATCACTCTGCTGAACGATCTGAACCACTTCTTTGGACGGTTTGAAGCTGACAACAGCACCCCTGCACTGAAGACAACACCCCCTCCAGATGACCAGGTGCTGTCCCTGTCTCCGGCAAGCGTGAGGAGATCCCTCTCCAGGATTAACGCTCGCAAAGCTGCAGGACCTGACAACATTCCTGGTCGTGTGCTGAAGGACTGTGCAGAGGAGCTCACAGATGTCCTCACACAGACATCTTCAACACCTCCCTGAGCCAAGCTGTTGTCCCCACCTGCTTCAAGTACACCAGCATCATCCCGGTTCCAAAGAAGGCTTCCCCATCCTGCTTCAACGACTACCGCCCCGTGGCACTGACCCCCATCATCATGAAGTGCTTCGAGCGGTTAGTCATGCAGCACATCAAATCCATCCTCCCTCCGTCCCTGGACCCCTATCAGTTTGCATATGATGATGACTGATGATGCAATCACCACCGCTCTCCACTCAGCTCTCACCCACCTGGACTCTAAGGACTCATATGTGAGGATGCTGTTCTTAGATTTCAGTTCAGCCTTCAACACCATCATCCCCCAGCAACTGATACAAAAACTGGACTCTTTAGGACTAAACACCTCACTCTGCAACTGGTTGCTGGACTTCCTGACTGGAAGACCACAGGCAGTCCGGGTCGGCAGCAACGCATCCAACACCATCACGCTGAACACAGGGGCGCCCCAAGGATGCGTCCTCAGCCCCTTACTGTTCACCCTGCTGACCCACGACTGCTCACCGACACACAACACCAACCTCTTCGTCAAGTTTGCGGACGACACGACTGTGGTGGGGCTCATCAACAAAAACGATGAGTCAAATTACAGGGATGAGGTGAGCCGACTGGCCAAGTGGTGCAGAGACAACAATCTCTCTCTGAACGTGGAGAAGACGAAGGAGATTGTTGTCGACCTCCGGAGAGCCCCCCCCCAGCACCACCCACTAACCATCAACGGTGCTGCAGTGAAGAGAGTGAGCAGCACCAGGTTCCTGGGTGTGCTCATCACTGAGGACCTCTCCTGGAGCAGCAACACCGCATCACTAACCAGGAAAGCCCAGCAGCGCCTCTACTTCCTCCGCAGACTGAGAAGAGCCAGAGCTCCAGTCCCCATTCTAAAGACTTTTTACCGCGGAACCACCGAGAGCATCCTGACCAGCTGCATCACTGTGTGGTACGGCAGCTGCACTGCATCCTGCAAGAAGACCCTGCAGCGCATAGTGAGAGCAGCTGAGAGGATCATCGGTGCCCCCCTCCCCTCCCTCCAGGACATTTACAGCACACGCCTGGCCCGCAAAGCAATCAGCACTGCGGGCGACCCCACCCACCCCAACCACCACCTCTTCAGCCTCCTGCCTTCCGAGAGGAGAATGAGGAGCCTCCGGGCGAGAACCAGCAGACTGAGAGACAGCTTCATGCACCAGGCCATCAGGATGCTGAACTCCCTCCCAGTACTGCCCCCCCTTCTTTCTCCGCCCGCTGCCCCCACAAACTCTGGACACTGCTGACCCCCCCCCCCCCCCCCCCCCCCCCCCTCCCCAATAGGCACCAGCCACTTTACAGTGTCAAAAAGACTGCTTGTATATATTGTATATATATATATTGCATGTATGTATATATTTTTATTTTTACTTGTATATTTTTACTTTTTATTTTATTTTTATTTTTATCTTTTATTTTTTTAATCTTTTTATTTTTACTTCATATTTATTTATTTTATTTTATTTTACATATGTTCGGACAGAGAGAAACGCAATTTCAATTCTGTGTATGTCTTGTACATTTGCAGTCTTGACAATAAAGCATCTTGAATCTTGAATCTTGAATCTTGAATTATATTTATTGATCAAACCTGATGAAACCAGTCAGTTAACTAAACTCCAAGCATGCCTTAAGTATATAAAAAATTGGATGATTACATTTGCAGGTTGTATACGCTGTCTGTCCATAGCACACCAGAATGTTTTTCTAGTCAAATATCTCAACAACAAAAAAAGTGAAATAGATTTTTGGTGAGAGAGGTACACCACTGTGAATTGTCTTTGACAGGATGATATTTTTAATTTAAAAAAAACAACAACAAAGCAAATCAGTCAGGTGGTTTGATGCTACCTTAACATACATATCTGTATTTGCCAAAAAGGTGCAGAGAGGCCACATACAATGGACTCTTGGGACGGGTATGACAGCGATGGAGATGACAGATCCTGACAGATGAAATATGAGTTCTACTGATGCAGGAAGCAGGGGATGCCAGCAGGGTTTAAGCACACACACACACACACACACACACACACACACACACACACACACACACACACACACACACACACACACACACATTGTATCTTTCATCTACAAATTCATCCTCTTCTTTCACTTAAAGTCCTCATACATCACTACAGAGACTCAGGCCATTGTGGAGCACAAGGAGGAGATGAAAAACAGGAAAAATGGTGCCAATAGTCACTGGAGACCAAGTTGATTCAGTGCATCTCTACCATTTGGATGATTTTATATATTTATCAAATGTGTCTTATACCTCATTTATTCTCCAGGGGAGATGAGATTGCTAAAAGTATGGCGAATTAGCTATTAGTAATTTAGCTGTTTGCAGTGTAACCATGGATGGACAGACAACTACCACTGCATTACTTTAACACTGAGGAAAACTCTGTGATGTCGTGGCCATGATGCTGTTTTGGTCTTGGTTTTGGTTCTCCACACAGCTTCAGATCTCACCAGGATGGTGTCGGAGAGGAGTGCTTTGCCTGCCAGACTTTGTTAACTTGCTCAGATGTGTGTGTTTCTACCATGAGTAAGTAAGCTAGGTAGTTAAATTGTTTCCCATTTGTCTCTTTTTATTTTGAAAATCGACCAGATTCTCTATGTTGTTTCTGTGTGACTTACGACCAGCTTGATCTGCTCTGTGCTGCTTGGTTGCAGCATAAACGTTGTCTAGAATGGGTGCGATCCGCTCCACGAGCCGTGTCACAGCCTTGCCCTGTGGAATTTAGGGTTAAGGCAAGTCCTGAAGTGTATAGGCTCTCTTAACTGGTAAGTGATAAATATTCCAGAACCACATATATCAAATATAGCAGTTAGCACATACCCATCCCTGTATATAACACAGACCACTGCCTTGCTGATCACACTGGGTCACAGCTGACTAGCAAGTCTGATTGTATCATCTCTCTCTCCCCTCTTTCCCTCTAAATAATGCAGAGCTTCTGATTTATATTCTGCACAGACCCTGGTGGTAAATGGGCAGATATGGTAAGCGGACATAGATGGCTGGACACCCTTTAGTACTCCATTGTTGTGTACTTGATTGAAATTGTGGTGCACCACAAGAGCACACCAAGCAATTACTCACAGACATTGCAATTATAAGACAATATGTGTTGATAGATAGCAGCACTGGTAGTCAAATATATATGGCTCCTTAAGCAGCTAAATGTGACACATTTCCCAGCTTGTTTTGTTGACGCAAAACAGTAAAGTTGTGGGTCATAAAACCAAAACATAGAGATGAAAGATGCTAAAACTCTCCTAAAGGATGGAGAACTGAAGTTATTTGTTGTTGATTTAGTATGAAGTCATGACAGCCAACAGATCAGTGACATAACTCCAAACTTTATTCTCTATTAGTATTTATTAGATTCATTTACACAAAAGACATTATGCAGTATTTATTAAATCTGTGCTGTGTGAATGACAACAACAACGACAGATAAGGATGTTGCAGTATCTGGCAATCCGTGTGCTTTCATGCAGACTCTACAGTCTGAGCTAAACTATTTGCTGTCTGGAAGACTTGCAATCTGAGCCCAAAATAAGACTGCCAGCTCAAACAAGCAGCTCTGAGTCAAGAATTCCTTGGCAGTGTACTGTCTTTCCATCTTTACCCCCCCAGTAGTGACAGTCTTCTGGTCACAGGCATTACTCTACACACTATACAGTACAAAGCTATGAGGACGCGATGATTACATCCTGCTGTGCAGGTGTATGACCAGTAGTATAGTACAAGATATACAGAGCATTCCCACTTCTGAATCCTCTCTCGTGCATCATTCAGTAGTGTTCTGTGGGCTGAGTAGTTTTTCCTCCGCTCTAGTTGTTCTATTTTCTTGAGTGGATGGAGGAAGGAATACTTCAGTCAAAAGGCATTTGCTCTCTGTGGGTCAGTATTTATTGTAAAAATATGCTCTTCCTCTGTAGCTAATGTTGATTTGATCATGGTTCTTACTCCCAAGCAGCAGCAGTGAAGTGGGAGTTCAGTATGAAGGTAGTTTTTTTACATTACATTACATTGCATTTAGCAGACGCTTTTATCAAAAGGGACTTACAGAGGAGGACATAAGCTGAAAGAGGTGTAAAGGAGCACAGAGTAGTTTGTTAGTTTTGTTAGTTTTGTTAGGCAGGGAAGCATTCTCGAAAGAGAAAGGTTTTTACAAGTTTTTTAAAGGTAGAAAGGGATGTTGCTGTTCTTGTAGCCGTTGGTAGGTCATTCCACCATTTGGGGACAACCACAGAGAAGAGTTTAGAGTGACCTCGCTTTGCGAGAGGCGAGGGTACGACTAGACGGTTTGAATAATCGGTGAGCATTGAGTAAGATGCTGAGATAGCCAGGGGCAGATCCTGAAATGGTTTTGTAGGCTAGCGTCAGAGCTTTGTGTTTAATTCTGGCAGCTACAGGCAGCCAGTGCAGGTCGCTGAAGAGTGGGGTGACGTGTGACCTTTTGGGTTGATTGAAAACCAGTCGCGCTGCAGTATTCTGGACCATTTGAAATGGTTTGATCGCACGTTTTACATATCATACCTGCTTCTCCAGGCTTCACGTTCAAGTAGGACAGTGAACAGCCTTGTTCTGTGTTCAAGATAGTGATGACTATAAATTCTTGTCCCCTTTCATAAGAGTGTGTTTTAATGAGTGATGTTAAAAGAGAAAAGAACGGGTTTCTGAGCTGCAGAAGGATTTATCACCCCCAGACTTTTATTGCCGTGGCGTAATGAACTTTTTACTTCACATACATTCATCTTCATTAAAGGAATTTTGGGATAGATTTATGCGTCTCTGCCTACAGAGAACCTTTTTGTTTAATCTCTGTGCTTTATTTAATATCTACAAACAGTATTTACATACAAGTTCACAGGGCAGAGTGTGTGCATGAACACGCCTGGCATGTTTCCAGCCATTACATTGCTTTAGTGTGCTTAACATGGTGCAGCTGTTTGCATGACAACACACACATGCAAACACATTCCATTTAGGTGCACTCATAAAATAAACAGACATACACACACACACACACACACACACATACACACATACAGTCTTAAAAAATGATGCAGACAGTAAGAACAAGATTGCTTGCTTTTAATTTTGCTGCTTAAAATCAATATTAGAGACATTTCTTTGCTGCTGTGATGAATGCGTCTGCCAGAACGTCTAAGTCTTCTCTACCTAGAACATCACAGGGAATTCAATTGTGTGAAGTGCGCAAAATGAGGCCTGCAACCATCAGAGCTACAGTACTGGACGTCTGTGGCTTTTCAGATAGCTGGTGAACAGAGAGAGTGAGAGTAAGAAAAAGAAAGCAGAGTGAGATGTAGAGCTGAAGAGACAGGGTTCACGTTACACACTCATTTGTTTGTATTAAAATTTCACCAGAGCACACGTTATGCAGACACAGTACATTATTAACAATATTTAACAACACACATTTCTGTGTTTTTATGTGTTTTTGTCTGTTGCCCTATTTTCACTGCTTGAAAATGGTTCATCCTTTAAAATACTCATGCCTCAAACATAACATGTTGTATATCCCTCCCTCAGCTTACAGTGACTTCAACATCAGTTTCACATTTGTCATCTTTTCTTGATGGCATCCATCTTTTTCTAGCCTCTGTCACAGTGTGCCTTTTGTCCAACAGGATGATCTATGCTCCATCAGCTCCCAGCAGCACTGCATGGACATGTGCAGCTGGCTAGACTCTGACTCTCCAACAAAAGGACACTCATCCTATAGCAGCATTGCCTGATGGGAACTTTACAGATTTAATCCTCATCGACAGCCAATATTCATCAGGAGTCTGCTGAAATGCCCTTCAGCAAGGCGTGGACCTATATTTACTCAGTCATCCCACATTGCTTCGGAATCTGCACTACATGTCTAAAAATCTGACAGAAACATGCATTCACAGATGCTCAGATTCACAGAAGGACACACACACACACTGTGTAATGTAGCATGTATGGTTGGGAGCTCAGACCAATTGCATGCTAGTTATTTAGTGCATGGAGGCACAGCTTCATGCTTTATGCTGCAGAGCTGAGGTCAGGCATTTGCAGACATGTTTCATGCTAGTTCCACTATTGGAAACATGCGATGTGAGAAGCCATCATGTTAATCTGATTTCCATTGGTTGTTAATGGTTGTGTCATCATGGAATAACCTGCGCACTGATTCGCTTGACAGAGCACCACATTTCACTTCATTTCCTCCTAAATCAAAAGTCCTAAAACGATTGCCGTCAGAGAAGTTAGCTTGGATGAAATTTTTGGAGTTACAGATTGTGATGTTTTCATCTGCAGAAGTACTGTGATCAATGGAAACCTGGCTGAATGTTATTTTTCAGAGGTTGTCTGTGCTGGTGAAAAGTGGTGAAACCCTGTGAAATTGGGAGCAGGAAATCGAGTGCTGATCAGCCAGTCAGACTGCTCCGGGAGGATGAACTATGGACCCTGCCAGGTGATAGCACTTTATATTGTAAATCACTAATGGGTCTCGCCAAAAAAAAAAAATATATGAAAAATATGGGGCTGTATGAAAATGATTTGGGTGGAGTCGTGCATTAATATTTTCTTTGGAGCTTCCCTGTATACTGACCGTTGGTAAGTCATTACAACAAGGTCAAAATACAGCCACTTTCTAGTATTGAATAAAATGCTGTTAAATAAATGTTTTTGCAGCCACCACATCTGGTCTTTGGATGCTCAAAGATTGATGCACCATAATATTTTCTCCTCACTCCAAATTACAAAGCTGAAAACTGAACTGAAAAGACAGTGGGAGAGAACGTGTTAGAATTACAGTTTGCCAAAATATGAAGCCTGGTCGTCTCAGCTGTGCATTTATTATGAACCTCTGAATTGGAAAGACTCTCGTTAATCTCGTTATATTCATGGGAAATTTACAGATTATAAGATTTGTAGCAAACTAAGATAAATGTGTCATAAATCAATTACATGAAGCCTGAATGAAAAAAAAAACCAAAAAGCCATGTTGATGACTAAACATTAAATAGGGCATATTTATTTTAAGAGGCAATATGTGAAAACTGTATCAAAATACACACTTAAAATCAGTGTTACTGCCTACCAACGCACAGGACAGGCCGAGCTGTGCACGAGGGGGGGGGGGTATTAGAATCCAGCAGTAGAACAACATGTCAGCAACATTCCCTTGATGGCAGCTGCACATAATCACTTGTGATGTGCTGGATCGATGTTGCTTCCATCTGTCCTTCTGCCACCACTCGGCCAGTATAAAGTCATTTGTATAGAGTCATGTATTGGTTGGGATAAATAGAAATAGAAAGAAACAATTCGCACTGGTTCGCCCAGGGCGCAAATGTGGCCAGGACCGCTACTGAGGGGGATAACTGAGGCAGAAAAGGGAAAATCTCCCAGCTCTGAGCCACGACAGAGGGCTGATCATTTTTTATCAGCACCATGGACCTTCAGTTCTGTTGATGAAGGTTTTAGCAGAAGGCGAGATGCAATGAGTAAAAACAGTCTGCAGCATCTCACTGCTTCCAGTCTGGCTGACGAGAGTAAATCAGTTGGATTCATTAGAAGGGTTATACAACTACATGTCAGTATTATATTGGCATTTTTGCAAATACCTGATACTACACTGTCACTGTTGGCCAGCTCTGTTATGATTAATATGATGCAGTTGGTAATATATTGATTGTAGAGTTTTTCAATAGGTCACTGATTTATGGTAAAGTGCCAAGAGTCACCAGGAGTTAATCCAGTGCAATGATCAAGCGATGACACTTCAACACACGAAAGAGGCTTTATGTTTGTCCTATTTTTACAGAAGTAATACAATGTGAGCAAATAGAAAAACAAAAGAGAAACGATAAAAATGCAAAAACTCTCCATGAGAGGTCAAAGATCCACTGAAAGCTAGTAAGTGGTCCTTGAGTGAATTTTCTTTGTTTGTTAGTTTTTTAATTGTATTTTTAAACAGTTACATGTTTGACCACCTGGAGGCAGAACAATAAACTGTAAACATGATTTATCATCACCCAATAAAGTTGATAACAAGTTTACAGAACATCCAGCAGACAGAGTGACATTATCATGTTGTGTTTGTGTCCACATGACAATATATAAATGATGTTAACTATATTAAAATGAAATATATTCACTGTTGCACCTATAAAGAAGATACGAACTAGTAAAACATGTTTTTCTCTTATGTTTATTATTCTGTAATTAACACTAACAACATTTGTCCAGGACTGATTTGACAACAGAAGCAGTAACCTAAATCTGCTTGTTTTTATGACCTTGATTTTTTCCATCATTTTGTGAATGATCCTGAGATTCCCTCCACCTGCGGTGAGCGTGGACACGCAGCTGCTGATTAACAGTTCACCCAGCAGAACGGCTACTTGTTACATGATCAGTGGTCCTCTGGGGAGAGTACAGTCGACAGGGGATGGGAAACCACCACATCTACGTGTAGCAACAGATCAATACTCCACAGTTAAACATACCATCAATCACTCGGACACATGGGACCTGAGGCCTAGTGCCTCCACCTACCCTCATCCATGATGATGAATAAAATATGACTCCTGGGACTATCCATCCCAACAGGATTCTGTCTTTAATGGTGCTGCTCTTTGGAATTTCTTTTCTTTCTTGTGTAGTTTTTGGATAAACAATGAGGTACTATAAATAATATGAAGAGTGTGTTATATACTGTTAGTGGCCACAGTGCTGGGTGATGAAGATCTGACAGTGTTCTGTAATGTTAGAGAACTGCACCATCTCATGGTAATTTAGTCAAAAGACAAGCAGTTACATTACATTGCATTTAGCAGACGCTTTTATCCAAAGCGACTTACAGAGGAGGACATAAGCTGAAAGAGGTGTAAAGGAGCACAGAGTAGTTGTTAGTTTTGTTAGGCAGGGAAGCATTCTTGAAACAGAAAGGTTTTTACAAGTTTTTTAAAGGTAGAAAGGGATGTTGTTGTTCTTGCAGCCGATGGTAGGTCATTCCACCATTTGGGGACAACCAAACCAGTTGATACAGACTTCCCATTTGTTTTATTTATATGAACAAAATCTGTGAATTGTTTGAATGGCTCCAGGGTATGTTTGATTTTTACACATTTCCTCCATCTGTAGTGTTTTGAGTGACACATATAGACTTTTATGGAACATAATAAATGCACACACATAGACACACAGATGACAGCTAGGACAGTATTATGTTCCTGCCACCAGATAACATTCAGTCAGTCTGTTTTCAGGTCAGCCTTGACCAGATTAGGGAGTCGAGCACACACACACACCATACAGGCTCATGGGAAACACATAGACACTACTATGTTCATGTGACGCTCAGAACGCTGACTACATGATTATAAAAAAGAACAGGATGGTTGGGTCCGCATCTGTGATTTGACTATATAACAGTTGTAATAGTAAATTTAAGCCTTTGTTTCAACCACTACAGATGCAAACCCCACCCTCCTTAAACATGAGGTATCAAGCCTTTTGTCTTGTGTAAATTGCGTTGCCCAGACTCAGATCTACACATCAATGCAAGATCCTGCAGGACACCTCAGGTGAAAAGCATATGGCCAGACGACGGGCGCCAACACCCACAGGAGACAAAGGACTGTAAAACATCTAACACATGTTTCTGAAAGGGCATTCACATGGTTCTGGAGAGTATAAATGTTCAGGTCTCCCCATTCTTGGGGTCCTTCTTCACTTTGACCGCTCGCGTGTTGATCGACCTTTTCTTTGCAAAGAAAATAAAATCTTGTCGGCCGGCAGAAGTCTCTATTTCATTCTTCACCAGCAGCAGAAGAGAAAATTTCCACAACAATTTGGTGTCAGAGGTGGGATCCCTCGAGCGATCGTCTGGGACGGGACGCGGACAGTGACAGGCCATCCTGGAAGAAAAACTTTCTAGCCTCCAACCTCAAATCTTTTTCTGAGAAGGGAGGACTGACCGCAAACGCCCCGGATCGTCGCCGCTGGGATCTCCACGAACAGAATTCAGCGAAATTCATCTGGTGAGCATTGAAATATTGACATTTAAACTTCTTTTTTCTTTTTTTTAGATTTGGCATAACATTTCTGTTTCTCACATATCCACAATCGATTCGCTTTTTTCGCTTGTAGCCTGAACGAAGCGACTGGTTTTTAAAGAATATACGAACTCCGTGAATTCTGTAAAAATCTGTTTGGGTTTGAGTCCCTTGAGGTTAAAGTCCTCTTAAATTTCTTTCATCACTTGTGTTACGAAGTGGTCTTTACAGAGACGTCTGTATCGTATTTGTTGTGCACAACCTCCATTTGGAATGGGGAGTAAAAGCTCTGTCGAGGTTGGGCCTCCGGAGGGACCGATTGTGGATATTATGAGAAGGAAATACGGGGATAAAAGTTTGAAATATTTAAATGTCTGGACTACTGAGTTTGGATTCCCAATAGGGGGATCCCTCAGTTTAAAAAACCTACTCGTATTAGAAGGAAAACTGAAAGGAAAAGAACAAGAAATGAGAAGGAAAAATAAGGTTTCTGTACGAAAATTAGAAAACATAGAAGGTCAGAAAGAATGTCTTCAAATGTGGAAAGGGGAAGCAGAAACACGGAATAGGAAAATACTGCAGAAACAACTCCCTTTTCCATGCGAAAAACTTGCAACAAATGAAATGCAAGCTTCACACACACAAAGAACACAAGACTCGCAGATTTCTTCTCTATTTCCACAGTTGGCGGCTTTGAAGCTGGATCCGGACCTTGACGGCAGCCCACCCACCAATCCTTCAGCTCCTCCACCATACAACATCACACCACTCAGCACAAAGGGAGAAACAGATTCCACCCTGCCACAACAAAAAACAAGCTCAGGAACAACTCATTGTGCCCCTGATGTGCCAGTTCCATCACAGGATCCTACAACCGAACCCCTTTCTCCAATTGCACATAGACTGCGCCGTCCAAATCAAGAGGCAGCCTTCATCATGCCCATGGTTGAAGTATCTGGATCAGAGGGTGCAACGTTGGTTTTCCGCCCGTGGACTTCTGCTGACATCACAGCAGCCTCACAACATCTGCCAAACCCAGCAACATCAGGTAAAGCGTTTGTTGAGGAATTCTCCACATTTTGCCAAGAATTCAAACCTACCATAAATGAACTAAAAAGACTACTGATTGCCAAGATGAAACCTACAGATTGGCAAAAATAGCTGAAAAATTCCCACATGCTGACATCCGTTGTAAGCACATCACCTGGGAACATGAGTCTAATGCCCATTATAGAGATGTTGTCCGTCTTCTCTGTGATGCATTCATTCAAGTTTTCCCTGTAAAAATAAACATGGAGAAGATCACTGCCTGCAAACAAAAGGATGATGAAAATCCGGATGAATATCTCACTCGACTAACAGATGTATTCAACGCCCACAGTGGCCTTCAACTGCCTGATGGATTAAACAATGCTCCAGATGTGTGGGAGATTCACCTCTGTAACTGTTTCTTAAACGGACTAAAACCAGACATTGCCTTAGCTGTTAAAAGTTCCTGTATTGGCTGGGATGATGCACGCCTGCCCGAACTCCGCAAACATGCCATACATGCACATGTACAATTGCTCTCAAAGAAAAAGAAAAAAGAAGAGACAACACAGAAAGAGCTTCACATGGCAGCAGTGACCATGTATAACACAGTCCAAGGACAAAGACAACCAAATCGTGAACAGAGAAGAACAGGACATAACCGAAACAAGCACGAAAGAAAACCCTGTTTCCTCTGTGGTCAATATGGACATTGGAGACGCGAGTATCCCCAAAATACCTCATCAACCCTGGTGGACAAATCGGACTGAAGATGGTTCAGGGCTGTCGGAGAGGGATGGACTCCTGCTGGCAAGCCAAACCAACTTGTGAAATCAGAAGAAGGTACTGCACCACACTCACACACACATACTGAGCATACCAATGCACAAACTATTAAAAATTCAGACAATAGTTGTGCTGTAGCTTTAACATATGTACATTACACATCCGATAACTTCAAGAAGTTTCCGCAACATACATTAACCATTGCAGAACAAAATGTTACATTTTTAGTTGACTCAGGAGCCACGAACTCTGTGATAAAAGCGTTAGAGTTCACTAGAAAACCAAAAATGAGTGGAGATTATGTGTACTCTGTTGGTTCATCATGTCAAACAATTAAAGAAAACATTACTGTCCCACTCAAATGTGTGGATGAACCAAATACAAGCTTCAAACATGCATTCTTGCTCTCAAAAGTCTGCCCCATTAACCTGATGGGCAGGGACTTGATGTGTAAATTAGGGCTTTGTCTGATCTCAACCCCAGAAGGTGTCAAAGTCCACAGGCTATCTGACCTGGAACCAAATTTTTCACACTCTTTTGTTTACCACACCCCAGACCTACAATATGCATATCAATGGAAATTGCAGCCATCAACTGCATCTGAGCTTCTCACTGTAGCCAGAAACACAGTTTCAACAGCTACAGTAGATTTCATGACACCAGAAGATCTACATTGTACCTCTCATGTGTCACCAAGACCTGATGAGCCATATGAGGAAAGTTGGTTGCGAGAAAGATTTGATAAACTCACACTGACACACATTTATTGGACACAACATAAATGTGCTGTATCAGTCTCTCTCACACCAGCTCAATGTAATGTGTACACCATAGATCATTCGGCCCCACACATCACACTTACAAAACACACACCAGATAACTGGGAAGATTTGGGCCCTTTCATAAAATCATGTCAGCGCGCAGCCGATTGGCAAGAAACATCTGATCGATCTATTTTTTTTTCACCTACACTGCAGTGTTACTCTAAGAATGTACCATCTAGTGTGCACACTCAAAGAACAGTCCAGCTGGTACCAAAAAGCGCTTCTAAATCTTTCTCATTTTTGTCTGAAGAACAAGCTTCCACAATTACAGCCTTACAGGAGGTCCCTAAGACACTGTGGGCTGTCAGTAAGTATGATGTTGGCCTCATCAAAGATTGTGAACCTGTTGTCATAACTCCAAAATCAGACTTTAGGCCTTGCAAGACCCAATATCCACTCAAACAAGAAGCCATCGAAGGCATAACACCAGTTTTCGAGTCTCTTAAAGCAGCAGGAGTAATTATTCCTTGTGATGACTCTCCAGTGCGCACACCATTGTTTCCTGTCAAGAAAATCAGAGATAAGGAGCAACCTACAGAATGGCGTTTTGTTCAGGATCTGCAAGCAGTAAATGCTGCCGTCCAACCCAGAGCACCAAATGCTCCAAATCCTTACACCATCTTGTCTCAGGTTCCATCTAATGCAAAATTCTTTTCAGTAGTGGATCTTTCTAATGCTTTCTTCAGTGTTCCAGTTCACCCAAAAAGTCAGTTCTGGTTTGCTTTCAATTTCAATGGCCGAGGCTACACATTCACTCGTCTATGCCAAGGCTACTGTGAAAGCCCCACTATCTACAATGAAGCTCTCAGACAAAGTCTTGAATCCCTTGTTCTCACCCCGGGCTCTGCTTTGTTACAATATGTTGATGACCTTATGATCTGCAGTCCAACCAAAGAGCAATGCGAAGCTGATACAGTAAAACTCTTGAAACATCTGGCTAATACTGGTCACAAAGCCAGCTTGTCCAAACTTCAGTTCGTCCTGGAAAAGGTCACCTTCTTAGGACATGTCATTACTTCTGAAGGAAAGACTCTTTCACCAAAAAGAGTAGATGCAATCCAGAACCTTCCGAAACCCATCACAAAAAAACAAATGACGTCATTTCTTGGCATGTGTTCTTATTGTAGACAATTCATTTTAAACTATGCCATTCTTGAAGCCCCACTCTCTTCTCTCATTCATGGCAAAGGTCTACAATCACAAGATAAGATCACATGGACTTCTGAAGCAGAACAGTCTTTCACTGAACTAAAGCTTGCCTTACAGACCACTCCAACTTTGGGTCTACCTGATCCTACCAAGCCTTTCACTCAAACAGTTGATGAGAAAGATGGATACATGACTTCTGTGTTGTTGCAAGATCACGGAAATAAACTGCGGCCTGTAGCTTACTTTTCTTCAAAACTAGATCCTGTGGCTGCAGGCCTACCAAGATGTCTCAGGGCTGTGGCCGCTGCTGAAAAAGCAATCATGGCCTCCAGAGACATTGTGAGCTACTCTGATGTAACTCTCCTGGTTCCACATGCTGTGTCTATGATTCTACTTGAGCAAAAAACTTCTCATCTCTCTACTGCAAGGTGGCTAAGATACAACACTGTGCTTCTAGAAATGCCTAACATCACTGTAAAAAGATGTAATGTCCTAAACCCTGCCACTCTTTTTCCCACACCAGATGATGGACAAGAACATAACTGTGTTGCTGTCCTCCAACAGGTCTGCTCGCCAAGACCAGATCTGCAACAAACCCCACTAACTAACCCTGATTTGGTTGTTTTTGTAGATGGCTCTGCCTCCCGCGACCCCCAAACAGGTCGCAACAGAGTTGGATTTGCTGTTGTCACTAATCATGAAACTCTTGTCTCAGGCTCACTCCCTCCTCACTATTCTGCACAAGCAGCAGAACTTACAGCATTGACAGAGGCATGCAAACTGGCACACAACAAGACTGTAACTATCTACACCGACTCCAGATATGCATTTGGTGTTGTACATGATTTTGGCACTCTGTGGAAACACAGACAATTTTTAAAATCTGACGGAAAACCCATTCTTCATCATGACAAGGTTGCAGCTCTTCTAGATGCTATTTTGCTCCCAACCTCAATTGCTGTTTGTAAATGCCTTGCCCATACTAACAACTTAGACTCTGTCTCTCTAGGGAATGCAAGAGCTGATACTGCTGCAAAAAGGGCTGCACTCCAACCCACCACCCTCAACCCTTTGTTCGTTTCAACTCCTGTCTCAATTCCAAGCTCTCTTACAGCAATGCAGTCATTTGCCACACCACAAGAAAGGACATTGTGGAGACGTTGCGGTGCCACACAAAAAGAATCAGTGTGGTGGGGACCCAATGATAAACCTTGCCTGCCCAAACATTTCTTTCCTCACTTTGCAAAATTGACACATGGGTTGGACCATGTGTCAAAAGGGGGAATGTTAGATGCCATAACCCAACACTGGTTTACCAAAGGTTTTTCAGTCCATGCACAAAAGTTTTGTCAATCATGTATGGTTTGCACAACACATAACGCAGGAAAAACCAAAACAATCACACATGCTGCACATCCACCACCAGATAGACCATTTGAACATTTGATGATGGATTTTATAGAACTTTCGCCAGCAGAAGGAAAGAAATACTGCTTGGTGATAGTTGACATGTGGTCAAAATGGGTTGAAGCATTCCCAGCGAGGCACCAAAGCAGCCAGGTGGTAGCAAAGGCTCTGTTAACAGAAATTATTCCCAGATGGGGAATACCAACCAGACTGAGCAGCGATAATGGCACACATTTTGTCAATACTGCAATAACCCAAATCAGTGAATTTCTTGGCACTGACCTCAGACAACATTGTGCATACCACCCTGCCAGTGCAGGTGCGGTTGAACGAGAAAATGGCACGTTGAAATCAAAATTAGCAAAATGCTGTGAGGAAACGGGACTGCCATGGACAAAGGCTCTGCCCATTGTTCTAATGCACATAAGAATGAGAAAAAGGTCCAGAGTGAACATGAGCCCCTTTGAAATTCTTTTTGGCAGACCCCCATCCCTAGGAATGGAGCCTGTAACCAGGCCACTCCCCTCCACCGGTCTATGTGATGATGGCATGTTACAATATTGCAAAAATCTATCTTCCACCCTCTCTCAGATATCTCAGCAGGTGAAATCAGCCCTTCCACTACCAGCTTCCACATTGCTGCATGAATTCCAGCCTGGCGACTGGGTGGTCATAAAGGACTTCAGAAGGAAGCACTGGCACTCCAAACGTTGGCGGGGTCCATTCCAGGTGCTCCTGACAACACATACTGCTGTGAAGGTCGCTGAAAGAGCAACGTGGGTTCACGCCAGCCACTGCAGGAAGGTCCCTGAACCATCAGAAGAATCCAGCTGTCAGCCTGAACGGCGTGAGGACGGACGACGCGGAGACGGACAACGCGGAGACGAACAAGCGCAGGGAGAGGACGAGACAAGGATTTCAACAACCAACTAGACGTCAGAATTAACCACACAAGCCTTTTTTTTTTTTTTTTCTCTTTTTTTTTCTCTGATGAACCACATCATGCATCACCTGATTCTGATCTCATCATGCTGGACAATGCTGACAGAGTCCTACACATACAAACCTGCCAAAACCATCACGCTGACAAAAGGACAAAATGCAACCTTCACCTGTACTGTTTACCCCGAAATTTGGCGATCAGGTCAAATTCAGTCATACTATGCCAAATACAACAAGTACCTATGCAAAGATCCCTGCGGCCCACACGACTGGCATTTGATCGTGGCCGCTACCACATACGCTCATGTAAATGTTAACAATGACAATCAAAATCCAGTTTCATTTCACATCTCTGATACCCATTACTATCCCAGCTCAGAATATGACTCTGATGATGACACTGTCTAAATAACATTCTTGTTTTGTTTCTATTATCATTATTTTTATTTTCCTCTTTGATTTATTATTATTATTATTTTTCTTTCTACTTATTTGTTTATTTACTTTTCCATTATCATTATTTTCATTTTCCTCTTTGATTTATTCCCTCCTCTCCTGAACAACTGCCATGATGATGCATTTTAAAATCCATGTGAATTAATGCGTCGGATAATTAAGTTGTGAATGATTAATCAATAATCAAAAGGGGGAATTGTAATAGTAAATTTAAGCCTTTGTTTCAACCACTACAGATGCAAACCCCACCCTCCTTAAACATGAGGTATCAAGCCTTTTGTCTTGTGTAAATTGCGTTGCCCAGACTCAGATCTACACATCAATGCAAGATCCTGCAGGACACCTCAGGTGAAAAGCATATGGCCAGACGACGGGCGCCAACACCCACAGGAGACAAAGGACTGTAAAACATCTAACACATGTTTCTGGAAGGGCATTCACATGGTTCTGGAGAGTATAAATGTTCAGGTCTCCCCATTCTCGGGGTCCTTCTTCACTTTGACCGCTCGCGTGTTGATCGACCTTTTCTTTGCAAAGAAAATAAAACCTTGTCGGCCGGCAGAAGTCTCTATTTCATTCTTCACCAGCAGCAGAAGAGAAAATTTCCACAACACAGTGATGTAAGAATGGTTATTAAAGGTTGTGAAGAGGTGAAGTAAAGTGACATTTGGAAGTTTTGGGGAGTTTTCTCCACAACATAATTGGCAACGAGGATGGGATTGGAAGAGAAGAACTAATCTACTGGCTGCATCTTGGACTAGGAGACACTGTAAAACGGCTGTCATAAAAAAGGTAAGACATTTCTTGCCACTTTAATTGCAGTTTCACCCAGACCTAAGTGCAGTAAGTAGTATCAAACATTCTCTCCAAAAAAGGAATTCCAAAGTTAGATGTTGGATGTACAGCTGCTGATCCGAGCCCACTCATGCAAAAACTCCTTTTTGCATGAATCTTCAAGAGGGAGAGGAGAGGGGGTTGCCTTTTGTGTGCTTTAATAAATTAGACTCGAGTCAAAATTGTGAATTGGACCTGAGTAAATAAAAAGAGTTGAAGCATGTTTTGCTGAAGTTTTAAGGCCCTGTGTTAACTTGTGTTCGGGGGACCCTAAGATAGGCTTCGAGTTTTGTCTTGTCTTTGTCTTGTGTTAATGTGCGCTGAGTACTACAGCAGCCTTTAGGCCCGGGAGAGGGGGGTTATGGTGAGACCAGACTACAATCTGTATCTGTACAATTGACTGTAGGTACAGGGAGAATAATTATAATATATTATTAGTATAAGATACCTATATATAAAGTAAACGTATACAGTGAGTATACAGTGTACGTGGGCACCAAGTGTGTATGTGTGGTCATGTTATTTGTCTGAGAATAGAGATGCATGAAAGAGACTCCCAAATGTGTGTGTGTGTGTGTGTGTGTGTGTGTGTGTGTGTGTGTGTGTGTGTGTGTGTGTGTGTGTGTGTGTGTGTGTGTGTGTGTGAGTGAGTGAGTGGCCAATAAGTGTGACTGAGAGCTGTAAGAGTTAACAAAAAATTTAAATGTACATTATGTTCTAAATAAAGTTCACTTAGCTGGTGATGTGACCTTGAGATGAGTAAAAACTGAGTTTGTTGTGCTAAAATACTGCTGCTACTTCTGTTTGGTGCAGTGTTGCGGACATTTCTGTTAAAACAAGTTAATGTGTTGACTACTTTCTACTCTGACCTGTCATTTGTTATTGTGTTATTTAGTCTAGTAAGAGACTCTGTGCCTTGTTGAAGGACAGAGAGGACAGGAAGAGAGAGACAGGTGTAGTGATAGGCCGTGTGTGGTGGTCAGCCGATCTGTTGGTGAGCTGTCGATGGTAGTGTTTCTAACGTTGTTGTGATACTGAAGTTGTTTATCGGGCTGCAGAGAGCAGCACTGTGTGATGTCACTCCCCCTCCTTTTGTTTCAGACAGCCCCACCCGTCCTGTGTAAGCGGCAGTGATCTCTTTTTCTTTCTCTCCCTTCACCATAGAGCCGAAGCTAAGTTAATGTTGAATGTTTTCTCTTGATAAATTACGTTTAAATAGTTTTGAGTTTTGGTAAAGTGAATTTTTGATCAAGTTGTGATTCGTAAGCTGTCTAGCTGTTATTGTGTGGTACTAACAGGTTTCTTGTTTAAGAAAACATTTAATAAACACAGTACAACCAAAATTAGTAGTAGTCCCTGTACAGATTGTAAAGCCCTCTGAGGCAAATGTACTTTGTGACCTTGGGCTATACAAATAAAATTGATTTGATTTGATTAGTCATAATAACTATAATAAGAGTATAAATAGAGGTTTACTTCTAGGTCACATGTATTAATTCTGATTGGAATCTCGTTTTCAACTAGGCTTTAACCTGCGATTAATTGAAGTCTTATCAGCCAGTGTAACCTGAAGTCTAATCACAAAATGAGTCTAAGTCCAGCAATGATTCTGAGTATTAAGCACCCAGCATATAGGAAAGCTATAGAGAACATTTCCGAGAAGTGGAAAAAAAGCACCAAAGGTTTGGACTCCTGCTGGACAGAAGGGGGCACATTTGATGTGAATGTGCGTTAAACTATGGAGGTTCGAATCAAAGACTACAAACCAAAAGATAAAAGTAAGAAACAACAACAGAAATAAGAAAAATTATTAGGGATAGTTAAACTGTTTAAAAATGAAGGAAACCAATACAGGAAAAAGTTGAGAGAGTCGTCTTTAGGAACAAACAGTCATGCACAGAGGATGAAACCAATAATAAATCATGGCACATGACTAAAGTAACAGGGATCTAGCCCATGATTTCTGTAACAGTTGACATCTCTGGAGCAGTTGAAATATAAATCCATTGATCTTCCAGTCGCCAGATGAATTCATAATCAAAATTCTGTGCGGCACCTCCATGCATCCTAAATCACAAGAAGTGAGAATCGCCTTTCGTGAAGCTCCATAAATAGCTGAAAATTAAGATGAACTGAAACAGGACATGTTCAAACACATTCCCGAAGATTTATGGTCTAAACATAGCACTGATGTAGGCTTGGTAAAATCAGCCAATCCAGTTAAAATAGGGTTGAAACCAAATGTAAAGCTCCCATGGCGGCCACAGTATCCGCTAAAACCAGAAACAGAGGAAGGCTAGTAAAAGCAGGAGTGTTATTTGAAACTTAAAGCCCCTGTAATATGCTGATATTTCCAATATTGAAAGCAGATAAATCAAATTATCGATTGGTGCATGATCTCCGAGCAATAAATGAGGTAATTCAGGATTGGCCAGCAGACGTTCCAAACCCTCACACACTTCCCACAGACATCCCACCAGAAGCAAAATTTTTCACAGTAGTGGATTTGTGTTCTGCTTTCTTCAGTGTTTCATTAGCTGAGGAATCAAAAAAATGGTTTTCATTCACATACAGAGGTAAACAATACACATATAACAAGGACAAGTACTGAAACATGGCCTGCGTGTGTTCATTCAAGCATTAAAAAGGTTTCATGTTAAATAACACAATGCTCCAATATGTTGATGATTTGTTAAAATGCTCACCAACACTGGATTAATGCCATTTAGACTCAGTTAAATTGCTCCAAAAACTGGAAGAGGGAGGACATAAGGCCTCCAAGAAAAAACTTCAATACTGCCAACCCCAGGATGAGTATTTGGGAGCCATAGCAAAGCACCCAAACCACAAACTGTGGGTCAAATTATGACATTTCTAGGGATGACAGGATTTAGTTCTGACTGGGTGGACGACTATGCGATCAAAACAGTTCCCCTTAGCGAGATGATGAAGGAGGCAGGAACTTAAACATTGAAAGCAATGAGACAACTGAGGATTTAATAGCCTTTGAAACCATTAAAGAAGACATACAAAAAGCTCCAGCTTTAGTGGCACCTGACTATGACAAAACATTCTATTTGTATGTGTCTAACCGTTACAATGAATATGCATCAGCAGTGTTAATGCAGGAAACTTGTAGTAGTCGTAAAAAACAGCCTATTGCTTATTACAGCTCAAAACTGGAAATGTGGCCCAAGGTTGGCCACCGTGCTATCAAGGACTAGCCACCATCCATTATGCGTATGAGAAAGCATCCACTATTACGATGGGTTATCCAGTTACAGCAGCAGCTTCGTCCCCCCCAGTTTCTCAAACCTATCTGCGCGCCTGTTCAAGCATACAGTAAACCCTGCAGACTCAATTCCATTTGGGTTTGAAAGTGAGTTACATGACTGTGTTGCGTAAGCGGTAACGTACACAAAACTGAGGCCTGATTTGGAGTCTACTCCGCTCAAGAAACATTATTAAATTCCAACAACAATCACATACTGTACATCGAGCAGATGAAATCAACTGTTGATGCCCCCTGAGTGTAGGCTGTCTAAATTGTATGGAATGTTTTTTTTTTCAATGTTGTTTTTATGTTTTAAATATTTTATACTATTGACTGTCAAAGATTTACATTAGAATTATTAACTTAAGATTTTTTTTTTTTTTTTTGCGCATGCAAAGCTGCACGCTGCCTGTTATGCTCCTCCAGCCTTTTTGGCTTTTTGCTTTTTTGTTCGTTTTTGTTTTCATCACTGTAACTCTGTGGAGTCCTGCCCTCTTTTTGTGCTTTTTGTTGTGTTTTTCTCATGTTTTTTCTGTGTTGTTTTTTAAATGCCGCTTCCACCTGGACATACTGCCTTTGTTTACTCCGGCGAACAGCTGATCGCGCTAATGCCGGCCGGCATAGCAGCAAGACCAGCCGATATACAAGCTGAACTCTGGAGGAAAACACACTGAGGATGCAGAGGAGGGTCGAGACGGGACGGGCTTATAGAGAGGACAGGATTTGGGCCGTGTCTCTCTCTGTTGCCTCAGTTGGCTACAGCAAATTATTGAAATTTAAGTGATATGATATGTGTTCAAATACAAATCACAAGTAAAAAAAAAAAAAAGTAAAAAACTAAATTTGGCTGAATTATAAAGGTAAAATGAAGAGCCACTTAGGAGACAAAAGAGCCCTTCTTGTTGAGCTGAGCCAAATGATCTGGCTCACTAAAAAGAGCCGGAATTCCCATCACTACTTTGAAGCCCGGATGTTGACCTGCCATCTCGGACACATTTTGGCCGGTGGCCTCTGGTGTTTTTTTGTATGTATGTATTTATTATTTTGTAGCTTTTGCAACATTTTCCCAGCAGCCCATCTGGAATAGGCTTTGAGTTGCACTGGCTAATATCGATTAATATTTGCCTCAGCAAAGCTTGATATAGTTTTCAGGTGATTTAATGAAGGTAAAACACAGTGAATGGTCGTGCGTAATGGCACTGCTCTCTGACGCGGCACTTCTCCGGGACTGGAGAAGCTGCTGCGGCTACAGGGATTTCATGAACTGCAAGAGAAGCTCTTCATATATTGTTTAAATACAACAAGCATCACCCGCATATATAGACCAATGCAGGGTGAATATTTAGTTTAGTATTGAACGTATTTTATGATTCGCGACACATTGTCAGCTTTGGGCACATTACTCACACAGCGGACTGCGGACAGACAGACATGCATAATGAGATTATGGCGAAACTTTAAACAAAACGGTTAAAAACTAAGCGAACGTTTTCGGGAGGATTTCAACACGCATTCGCCAGTGTATTTATCATGTCCTCATTGCTTAATATCGCTGCAACTAGATTGTGGGCGGCCTGACTCATTGTCTTTCGCTTTTACAGACTGTTACACAAGATGGCTGCAGCTACTGCCGCTAAGTCTGACGTCAGTGAAGTTTCAATCAATATATTCAAGGTTTCATTCAATATATTCAGAGTTTCATTCCATATATTCGAGGTTCACTCCATATATTCAAAGTTTCATTCAATATATTCAAAGGTTTAATTTCCTGAACGGCATGCCATTATATATATATATATATATATATATATATATATATATATATATATATATATATATATATATATATATATATATATATATATATATATATACCCCTGGAGATATATGTACCCCTGGGATTATTAAAGTATTTCTGATTCTGCTTCTGATTTACTTTACTGATTACCTAATATGAAGTTAAGAAATGAGTAAAGTAGGGGAAATGTTTCCAAGTTCTCCCCTCCACACCTCATTTGATAGCATTTCAACCCAAACCACTGCCATCCCTTTCCAACAACCACAGGCAGGCATTCAGGACTGTTTCCATTTAAGATCCAGATTCCAGGAGAAAAAAGAACAGAAAAAAGCCCAACCTTGGTAGGGAAAGAAAATGCTGCTCACTGTGAGCGTACATGGCTGTCACCCTGGTGGGGGGTTGCCGGTCATAGTTGTGCCCACAGAGATAAAGAGCAGCCAATCAACTACATGTTTGCCTTGGCAGCCTGGCATGGAGTGAAAAGAGAATAAGGAACTTCCTGTGCTGCCAAGCAGAGAATCAAATATCAGTGTGAATGTCCAACAGCATCTCACCTCATCTTCTTCTAGCTTGAGTGGATCCAGACACCAGACCTGAGGTCAGGCAGTTTGTGAGAATAATTGTATCATTGCTTTAAGCTACATTTAGCCACAGCTCGGTGGGATTTACTGCAGAGGGATTAGTTGTCAGCAAAAAACCATGTTCAACTGAAAAAAATGTCAACTTTCTGTGGCATAATTCTTTATATTATAAAGTAATTTGCAAATATATACTTTGTAATTAAGATCTGTTTTTTTGTCCAGATCTTTGTTTCAACTTTTTATGTTGATAAATCATAAATGTTTATGTGGTAACAACATGAAACATTAAATCCTGTTCATGTTAAAAAAAAACCTTTCTGAGAGCTGATTTCTGAAGCATTTCTAAAGAACTTTTGTTTTCCAATTTCATTTCATTTATTATTTGTCACATATCATAAAAGACAATCACAAGGAAATGTATTTCCATGAGCTCCTACTATTTGTTTGAATTGTGTAAATATGATGAGACCCCACAATTGTATTGATCTGCATAATCATACTTTGTGTTTTGTTGTGGCACTGACTCTCATGTAACACTAGAGGGAGCCGCATGTCAGCTCCTCACACCAGACTCCTCGAAAGAAGTCACTGCTGAACACAACAGTAACATTAGAATGTGTCTCACATGGGATATAATGGATTCGTATGTCTATTTTCAACCTGCATAATGAAAACAATTTAATTAAGTTGTTTCAGTAACTGAATCAAATATTGTAAACACCCTGAGCATTTGTCTTAGCCATTGATTGAGTTTCTGTTCCTTGTTTTACTGTTTGACCACTGAGGATCATGCCAATATAAATTGACATGCACACACTTAAAAAAAAGACATTTTTATCATTTTGCCAAATAATCACAAGCTCACTGCAGAGACATTGTATATTTAAAGTAAAAAAGGAAACAAACCAGAAAAAATAAATAAATGCACAAACTGAAAGACATGAAGAAATGAACCTAATCCAGAGATGTTTTAGTATAATTATTAGCTCCCACTGTTTCCAGTCTTTGTGATAAACTGGCTGCTGGCTGTAGTTTCATAATTAATATACTAACTAAATGACATCAATCTTCTCACCAACTTTAATTGAGGATATTAACTACTTTGTTTGTTTGTTTAGCAGCCGTGGTTTTCAAAAAGTACATTAGTGGAATAAAATGTTTTTATACATAATATATAATATTATAATATATAATATTCATAATATATGTGAATTAATCATGTATATTCACTGTGGAATAATTAGGGTTGCAAAATTCTGGGAATTTATGGGAACTTGGAATTCACAAAATTGAAGGTTAGTCCTTAACAGAGATCTTAAATATATTTTGGGAAAACTGATTTTTAGCATAATCTTGACTAAAACAACCAGATTTCATGCAAATACACTTGAATATCTGCTGTTCCTCAGTCACATGCACACAGCACACTGCTTACTGCAGGGCAATTGAGGCCACGCCCCCTACCTGCACAGGTGATTACTGTACCTGGACCACACTTTAGAGCCCAGAGCACACAGAGACTATTGAAGACACACATTTCAGCTTGTGGACTACATTATATTGTTCAATCAAATAATTAAACTTGATAAAGTTATACTTACAAATAAATCTGTTGAAATGTTTTTTTTTAATTGTTTCATTTTGCATGTCTGACAAAACAAAATGTTTAGATTTATGCTTGGATATGATACAGTTTGTTTAAATTACACAATTTACAGTCAATTCCCATTTATTTCCATAATTCTCATGCAGTTTCTAATTTGGAATAATTCCAAAATTCCCAAGCTTAACTTCCCTGTTATGGAATTTTCTATCCTTAGGTTACTTGAGGTCACGTGTGAGCCTTGTGATCCACGGCAGTATTAATTGTTTGTCTTTGACTAGGTGCCAGTCTATCTCAACACTGTGGTGGCCAGGGTCGAAGAGGCCTGTTGCTGCCTTCCTAGTCATAATAGATAGCTTCTTGTTGCCGTTCCAATCTGCGTAAGCGGACATCTGTGTCCCCAGACTAGAATGTGTTGACAATAACACCTCCAAGAGTAAAGACATTCTCTTTGACTAATTCTGGGGCGTATAGTATTTGGGGTGTGATCTTTGGGTTAAAGTTTATCCACCATCACGAGTTCGTCAGAATGTGAGACCGACTCAAGCACTTCAGATGAACTTTGAGAGTGTCTCTAATGCTCCTTGGCCAAGTGTCAATAAATAATACAGCATAAGACATCAGAGGCTCCTGAACACTTTTTTCCCTCCTGACCTCACCATTGACCTTTGACTTCAGCAATTTCTCCACAACATTCCCAAGGAAAGTTCCAGAAATTTACCAGAAATTGTCCACCGCTTTGCAACCCAGTATTCGTTGTGTGCACCAGCTGAAAATGAAATTGATCTAAATCAGTCAGTGATTATCACAGAGCAAACATCTTTTGGGGAAACATGAGTTGTGTCTTTTTCCACATAAAACCGTCCTTATATATCCTACATCCTCTTGACTCTGCTCGCTGTGATGTGTGCTAAGTTTTCCCATAATTAAGATTTATGTCAGCCTCTGAGGTAGGAACAGTGATTTTTGCTGGGGTTTTCCTCTACATCAGTCACCAGAGAGCAATGGAAACTGTTTGCTTTGGTGAATTACAGGGGGAGGAAAAAAATACATTTGATTGAGAGATAGGTGGAGGGTGTGATGCCTATAAGGATGTGGATTATTCAGCTACATTGTATTCCCCTCCATCATCTGCCATCAGCTGCAGTTCATCCAGTCATACATCCGTATAACAGCAGTTGTTTCCAGAGACACCTCTTGCTATTTTCTCTCTCTTTGGATCTAACTTGATATTAGCATGTCGATATTGACCTTTTCATAAACACCAGACCATTTAGTGTCATCAGCTATCCGACTGATGGATGTTTCCTTTCATGTTTTTCTTCAAGCAGTTTCAGGGGTTTTCCACACCAACATGTCTGACACTTTCTTATACATTTCCACATTGAAACATCTACTATCAGCAGCTTATAGAAATACTGTTATTGGTTTCAGCTTTCAAAAACCCATCTCAGTTTTAGCCCAGTCAGTATGTTTTCGCTGAAGCTGCTGATCTATGACCCCGATACTGTTGCCCTAATAGAAACACCATGTCATTCATTATGAGCCCTGCAGGCTTGAACAAACAGCAGTTCAATCTCCCATTCAGGGACAGTGAAATACGAGCTGGCCTTTTCTCCAGACTCATTCTTTAGATTATCCTGCTGTTCACGGTTTGCACAGGCATTCCTCTATTTCTACTATAATAATGACCATCGCAGGTATGCATTATATTACCAGGCAGGACCCCAGCTCTGATTTTTTTAACAGTCCTTATTCATTTTTCTAAGGAGTGGGCTGGATGTTGAATGCTGAAAAGCTTTCTGTGTTGGATAATTTACTCAAGAAAAGAACCCAAACCAATGCAGATGTAGCGTTCAAGATGTCATTCAGTTATTCGTTCAGTTTTTTTTGTAGCATTCCCCATTCTTTTTCTATCCTCCTGGACAAGAATGGAGTCAATTTTTTCTTAGTTCTCATACAATTTTGCAAAGTGATGCAGCCTTGAGGTGTGCAATAGCATAGGCTGGACACACACTTTCTCTTGTTTGTCACATGAAACAAGAATAATGTCCTTACATGCTAATGTCAGCATGCTAACATGCTTATAGTGATAAAGTTAATGCTGCAGTAGGTAATGTTCATATAAAAAATACTTTTTGACATATTTGCTTGAACTCACTATATCCTGACAATCGTACTTGAGACAGATGATCTCAAACAGCCAATAAGTGCCAGTCATGTCTCATGCCTTTCACCTGGCTGGCTTTCACACTGGATGGTTGTCTTTCAGAAGATTGTGTCGCAGCAAGAGAGCACTGGGGTCTTGGCAAAGCTCACGCCATGGAGAGTGAGCCCCAGGAGGAAGGAGGTACTGCAAGGAAGCCAGCGCCTTCTGCTGCTGCTCTGCTCGTGGGTTTGGTCGTTGTGGAATTTAGCGGAGTCATTCGAGCAGCAGAGACAGTTGCGTTTGTTGTTTAAATGTTGCCTACTGGAGCTTTAACATGCTCACAGTGTAGCATTACATTTACTAATGAACATTAACACAAAGTACATATAATGGGAATTTTGACCTGATGATGGTTTATCTTGCTATCGTACTAAATTTCATGGTTATTGATTCACCAGTGGTTGAGATATTTATTCTAATGATGGATCAACATAGCTGGAGCCATGTTGCTAAAAAATAACTAAAATAATCTCGACTAGACAGCTTTAGTTAAAATGAACATTAGGATTGTGGTTTATGTTTTGACAGCTACAATTTATTCCAAGTTTGCTGTGTAAGCTTCAGGTCATGGTTGAAAAAAACACTGTAAACTTCAGTCACAGAAGAAAACATCCAAGCAGAAGGTTGGAATTAAAATCAGATCATCAGAGTTTAGAGTAAATGTAACTATTCATCTAACCTCCTCAACTTTGCTTTCATTTCAAAGCTAAACTGCTTATTTCTCAATATCCCTTTCATTTATTTGTTTGGTAGTAAGGGGAGTGTATTTTTTAACAAATGGACCACAGCTGGTATTATTTAAGCATTTGTGGATGTATAACTGTCATTACTCTATTGCGACATAAATTCAACACTTAGATAGGATAATTAAGCAGGTAGGAGTTTAAGAGTTTGCTTAATCACACTTCTGGAAAATTTCCATGGCCATAACATATATATGAATTCTGAAATTCTCATACCGTTTACATGCATTTAATGAACCATGTTTCTTTTTTTTAAAACACCAAACACAAAATTTGTTGCACCGATTAGCACAGTGGTGTGTGATCTATGTGTGACACCACTGTGAAACAAGCAGAAAATAACTTATCATTATGATTTATCGTTTTTCTCCTTCTTATTACTACTTACTTATCCTCTATGTTGCTTGACCACTGCTGCCTCTCTCTTAATTAATCCAAAGAGAACTTCTCTTTGTTGCAACATATTTTGCTTTTGGAGGACGTCTGTTTTTGTTTTGTTCTGTTTTGTTGTTGTTTCCTGGAAAAGGCCAGTATCATTGTCCTCCCGTTCAGTGAACATGTGTTCATTTATGATTTATGAATGTATGAGGTCATATTTTTAAAGAAATAAATATTCTTATGGTTCAAGTTCAAGTTAAGACCAGTTACATCAATGCCTTTTGTTTCTCTATTCTTGATTGAACATTTTTTTTTTTGCATTTGATATCATAGTAAGGAATATAAATATAGCTAGTTTAGTAAAAAAAAATGGAATTGAATTGGAAATAGTTTTATTATTTATTTATTTTTACAATTCTTCTACTAAAAGTAAGTGGATAATGTGTTTTTATGAATGATGAACTGGCCGTTTGTATGCAACAAATTGCAAACGTGAAGTTATTAGAAAATTCTCTCTTCCGACTACAAAGTTGTGACAGGGACTCTTCTCAAGAACACAGTGAACACGAGGCAACTTGAAGGCACTTTTGCTTCCCAGAACTTTATTTTGGCCCGAGAAATTATTCTAATTTTGAGTTCCAGGAACCTATTGATGCTTGTTGTCAATAAAGTGTGTCATCACAACTGTGAAATGATCTATTCTTATCTGCAGGCCACCACTACGACCGCTACTATTAAAAAGTGCTGCAAGAAAGTGACTGAAGAAACATTGGACAAACAAATCAAGTCTTAAGGAAAATACAATCTTTAGTAAGTAGTATACATGTCACAATAAGCTTATGACGCATTTCCCGACCTTCATAGTTTTTGAAGTACAGTACAACTGAAATGGAAACAACTCACAGAGGGTTCAAATATGGAAACTTGATGCATGATGGCCTTTTGCAGTTGAAAAGGGCTGCCAACAGTGCATGACCGGAATCTAATGCCTGAAGTCGTGATATGGGACACTGGAGTTTTTTAAACTTGGGATGAAGATGCTTTGTGGTTTTGACTGTGTTATTATGCATCAGGAAATTTCTTTTTGGAGCTCTGTCTATGCTACTTATCCCTGGAATGATAACAATATCTGGACTTCAAAAGGTTGGGAAAACCTTGTATTGGACTGTGACTGTTGGACCACACTGTATACTCAGAGGTGAGGGTAGAGGAAACGTGCAGATGAGGCATATGTGTGTCTGTGCGCACATGAAACATGTCCTCAGGGAATCTTTTTTTTGAGTGTACTATATAAACAACTGATAGAGCTGGAAAAATCCTCCCAGTGGAATATTATCCTGACATCAAATTTATGGGTGCTTTCTGAGCAGTTTGCGATTTCAAGTTTATTTAATCGGAGCGAACATAAACGCCCAAATCATCAGACATGTTGCGAACAAACCACTGTCACAAATCATGCCCAGACTTGATAGGCCCATCACAAGGTGCCAAACAGCCTTAGGTTTTTTTTCATGAGCTTTGACCTGGCAGCAACTCGCACTGTTAACTGTGAACAAACAGAGAAAAAGAATACATGCTTTGGTGTTCTTCAAATTGAGATGATGGTGCCTAACCTGTGTTAAACAATGTTTGCACAACCATAATTCAGAAAGGCTCTTATTTTGGGTTCATAATTGCTAAAAGACTATTAACAATGAATTTGACACATTGGTCTTAAACAAATTGTTTGACTGGCTCTTTTATAACTTGTTATTTAGCCTTGTAAATTAAAAAAATATATATGTCTTGGAATGTTGCCTTAATTAACAGGTGAGTTCAATAAAAAAATATATTTTCTGTGAATTACTACAGTTTTTAGATGCTTTAAAGAAAACAATTACTACAAAGCCGTGAAGCATTGCATTTTTTTTAAATTGTGTCTGCAGAAGGGACTACAGATGAAAATTAGCTGTAGGCTAACTCTGGTGCAGTACATCAAATGTAATCCTTTATGTTTAATACTGTACATGGTCCCATTAAATAAATGAAATAAGCCCAGTGGCTGTGGCTAGTGTTGAACAGACAAACAGCAGGACAGAGGGCGAAGAGAAAAGATATTTTTACATAACACAGATCACAGCTAATAAGTTGTTTTGCACAGCATGCTAACAAATTAACCGTTGTTTAACTTTCTTAAGGTGATGATGGGTTCAACTTCTGATAGCAAAATGAAGTTGGATTTTTTTACTTTAGGATTAGTCAGGACTTTAACTTCAATCGAATGATGAACAGTATTTTTTCCTCTCCTTGTTCTAAAAGAGGTCTGCAGTTTTTTGGAGTTGAACTGCACAAACAGTCAGCTAAAACAACCAGTTACATCATGACTGTTTTCGTTTCCTGTCACACACAGTAAATACTCCATCAGTCTATGTTATGTTTATGGCTCTAATCTTTCACCTCCTTGTTCATTATAACATCAAAGCTTTTGGAAGCTTTCCTTCAAAAAAGAAGAGAAAAGAAAAGAAAAGAAAAGAAAAGAAAAGAAAAGAAAAGAAAAAGAAAAGAAAAAGATGAAACTTCAGAATGACAGGAAAAAATAGGTCAACGTAGTCATAGTTATGAATGTATTGCGAATGTAAGTACAAAGTCAAATCACAGTTCTCACTGACTGTTACAGAATTTTGTTATTTCACAACAATTTATGTCTTTTCTTAGAATTCTGACTTTGACTTGACTGTTTCTGTTTTTGTCATTCATAAAGCTGAACTGTCTTTTCCTGGAGGACATAGGCTTCCGTAGCTTTGGTTGAATTATATTTGTTAAAAATGCCCACTTACAATTCACATCAGGACTCACAGGGCTGATTCTGAACTCACACACAGAATTAGAATATTCAAGTTAACTTTAATTTGCCTTCAGCAGTCAGAATAATAGGACTTAAAAATTAAAATTGTACGGTATTAACCAAAACCGACCCTAGGCTGTCTTTCTACCATCACCTGCAGCTACTATCAACCATAATTTACTAAATTATCTGAGTGTCTGTAATCTAACAATCATGATATCTTTGCCCTTTCTCATGCCTCTGTGTAGTCCAAGAAATAAACATTTTTACAGTGTCAGCATACAGTATCTGAATGCTACAGTTCAGATATAATAGTTGTTGCAAATGACAGATAGCTAGCTGTGCATTTACTTCTTTTACCTTTTTTAAGTTATTTTTGCATAAATTGTATATGTGACCAGATGAAAATCATAGTCACTGGTCCTAAACATGTACATTTTTTGTGGTCACATTTACCTCCAACATTCCCCAGGGGGAAATGTCGCAGTGAAGCTAAATATGCAACATGCTTGTTTCAGGTGTAAAGCTCTATAAAGCTGTCTTTTTTGCATAACAACATCATTTTAACTTAATAAGTAGGTGGCCACAGTTCAAAGCCACCCCCTGGAGTGGGTTAGACCCAGAGAATGACCACTTATGTTATATCCTGGAGTTCTGAAGGGCATGATTAAACAAACCTTGAAGAAAGACAGCAGTGAGTGAAATTATATTAGAATTGTGAAATTATAAATGAGTAAGCTTGAACAACTCTTGATGAAATCACTGTTAATTTTACAGTTGGCTGTTTGAAATAATATGTACAGCCAAAGGATCCTTGCTTAAATTTTCTCAACAATGGTTAGCCCCTATCAGGAGACCCACAATCAATCTTTGAGTCTAACATCATATTTTCTTGGTTTTCTATCTTGATGATGTTCCTGCAGAATGGCTCTGGAGTTCGCGATGGTAGTCTGTTCGTGGGTCCACCATTTCGTACCATGTCTCAACAAGTATTGGATATATTGCATGGAAGACATTAATGGTGCCCAGAGAAAGAACCACAGACCGATATCAAACCTTCCCTTTCTCTCTAAGATACTTGTGCATCATAATACAGAGACTGCATTAGTCAAAGTTACAAATGACCTCCTAATGGCACCAGACAAAGGACTCATCTCTGTACTTGTTCTGTTAGATCTTAGTGCTGCATTTGACACCATTGACCATCAAATTCTTTTACAGAGACTGGAACATCAAATTGGCATCAAAGGAACTGCCCTAAGCGGTTTAAGTTATATGAATCCTCCATGCATACCAAAGTTTGTCATGGAGTCCCACAAGGTTCTGTACTTGGACCACTTCTATTCAGTTTATATATGCTTCCTTTAGGGAACATTATCACTCTATCAATTTTCATTGTTATGCTGACGACACCCAATTATATTTATCGATCAAGCCTGATGAAACCAATCAGTTAACTAAACTCCAAACATGCATTAAGGATATAAAAAATTGGATGACCTACAATTTTTTTTATGTTAAATTCAGTAAAAACTGAAGTTCTTGTAATTGGACCCAAACACCTCAGAAACTCTCATTCTAGAAACTTAGTTACTTTAGACCGGATCACCCTGGCCTCCAGCTCCACTGTAAAGAATCTTCCACTTACATAACATCGCTAAAATCAGATGCATCGTGTCTCAAGCGGAAAACGAAAGCGAAAAACTAGTCCATGCATTTGTTACTTCAAGGCTGGACTATTGTAACTTTTTGTTATCAGGCTTACAGTTGGCAGTGGTTTTAAGCGGATAGTCTGAACAACTTTGGGTTCACAGATTCAAACCCTCTCAGCAGGAAAACTGTATCACTTTGGTGATCTCCTAACATTTCATATTTGACTTATGAATGACATTTCCATCAGCCTCAGCTGTAATTTGATTTGATTGTAAATAGCAAGCTAACATGTCAAACTTTCTAACATTGTAATATTATATTATTATACTGTACATGTTAAATATCAGCATATTAGCATGAGCACAGGCTAAAGACGCAGCCTTAGTGCTGTTAGCATGGACAGAGACTCTCCATCTTTGTTGTTTGACAGTTAGTGGTAATCACAACCCATGTTTCCAACCAAATTCCTCTTCTGTTTATTTTACATAAACAGACATGTTTTCTGTCAACAGGAATGACAAAGTGTGGCCACTCAAGAAATGAAGAATGGACCAGACATCCATCTGTCCTCTAAAGTGTAAATGATGTTGTTCCACTCTGAATTATACAGCGTCAACTTGTTCCAACTGAGCTGAGAATCAATATTTTCATGGCTGCAGCCATCAGATGAAAACATTGTAGATGTGTTTGTTGTGCATCATTCTACATACATTTCCTAGAATTCAAGCTGATATATTTTGTATTTTTGGAAACTTTGGGATATCTACCGGAATTAAAGATACAGATTTGTCAATTTGTTGCGGCTGGAGCATGTCACATTCTATATGTCATCATACATTTTATCCCCATCCTTACTGTTAAATAAAGCACAAAGCGGAACATTTATGCAGAAAATATAGGCAAATAATGAAAGTGCAGGTAATCATCTTCATTCTCATATTCACTGTTTGGACTAAAACTATGACTAATAAAACTTAAATGTCCATTCTGATAATCATCACTAAAAAAACACTTACAGGTCTCTTTTGTTGTCTGCTAGCATTCATGGGCAGGAAGATACAAACATTTAAATCCTGTCATTTCAGAGTGAAACACAATGTAAACATGAACAGATCTCTGAAGCTTGTCTTTTATTGGTGCAGTTTAGGAAAAGGGGAACAGGTCATCCATAAATATTCAGCACAAACCTGATAAACTGTCTCTGGGCTTGAATTCAAATGAGTAAAAGAGAAACTGGGCAGATGGTCAGAGCACTTGTTTGGTCTAATGAAGATTCATAGCAGTGCATGGGAGACTGATGATGCAAAAGACTTGTGGTTTGCTGAAGTATGTGTGAAACACATGCAAATGTATTATCATTATTATTATTGCTATCACCATTACAGTTTATAGATAGTTACTGTTTTGATGCAGCCATGCATCTATGTCTCTTTATTTATTAAATATGTATTTGTCACAGTTGTACACAATAGAGTATGCAGCATTTTTTTAGCCATGTTAGCTGCATGGCTCTAGGAATGTCTGTCAGAGAGTATTGTATTAGACAGAGAGCTGTCAAATATATCAACATCTACCACTGTACAGGAATCAGCACAAACGTGGACAGATCACCATGGTGCCCAGGCGATGCATCATGCCAACTTCTGTGATCCTCTGACTTTGTAGAACTCTGTTGAGATATCTCAACATCTGTTGTGTGGAACTTGGTGGAATTTGGTACACATTCATGTGGATTAAGTGTAAAAACCTTAAACTTCTGACTTTTCATGGAACACCATCATCTGGTCAACATTTTCTTTCATCCAGTTCTTCAGTTTATGACCAAAAAACAACCTGCTAAACTAGTGACATTCACATCAGCCTCAGGTCTGTTGTGTATTAAGTGCTAATTAGTAAATTAACATGGTGGCAACACGGTGAACATCAATTATCAAGTAAACATATCTGCTAAACATCAACATTCTACTATTATTACTGTAAGTGTGGCGTGATTAAGGAAGGGGGGATGTTGCGACAACGCCACCTGGGGTATTGTTACCCACAGGAAATTCTTGGTCCCTGACTAATTATGTACAAGGCCACAGGTTCGATGATACCACGGGGCAAGAGACGGTTTACAAATCAAGAGATTACTTTATTAACACAGAAAAAAATAAACAAATAGAAAACAATCAAAAGTTCACACACCAAGTACCGGTAATAATAATTAAAACTTAGCACCAGGCAAAACACTAAGGAAAGGGCTGGGCTTACCAGGTGGCAGGAGCAAACCGGAAGTAAAACTAAATAAAACACCCGTGACACAGCACTCACACTCCAAACGGGAAAATAATCGTGAAGGGGACCACCACCAGGGACTGGATTACTGCCTCTGGACCACAGCACCTAACCAAACACAGAAAACAAGGTTAAAACCTTGCCGAAGGTGCTACACAGGACCGGCGTGACAACCTATTAAATGAAAGAAAATATAATAGACAGAAACGCAATATAACACAATTCAACAAGACATAACACAATGCATTAAAACAGTGACGTATCTTTAAGTCCAACAGCTGATTGCGGGCACAGTCGCGCACTGACGGGCCAAACCAGAAGGCGCAGAGAGCTGAGTGCACCAACTCTCGGCGTTCCACAGCTGACGTCACCACAACAAACGACAGCTCAACTTGATAAAGATTTGGCGAAGCCAAAACAGCAGCATAGGTCCCAGGAAAACCATAAAATGTAGGCCAGCAAGTTACCACAGCCTCTAAAGAAGGGCAGAACTAGGATTTAACATGCCAATCAATTAATTATTAATTAATACTAGTATTTATTGAAAAAAAACACATATACATACCCCTCAAAGCTACAGTGGAGCCCCGGAGAGACGGAGATCTGCCCTCTGTCCCCTCTTTTTTTATTAACACAGTACCATGTACCAACAGTAGTACAAAGTGAGTGCAACATGAGTTTGAAAGAATGATGTCAGTATTCATGTAATGGAGACGCATGTCAGAGGAATCAGTAAAATCCTGGTGAAAATGAGTTCAGGTGGGTGAACCCCCCACCCCCCTATACATCCTGGTCATAACTTTGCTAAGCAACAGCTGCTTGTGGTTTATTGGGGGAACAATTTATGAAATTCACTTAAACTTGTTGGCTTTGAAAGTAGAGGGAGGCTTTATTGAGCAACAATAGAACTTTTAACAGCCTGTTGTGTTGGATTTGGCTGATACGGAGACATAGAGCGCTCTCCTCATGCATCAACTAAAGCGTTGTATGGCTCATGCGGCTAAAAAATTTGTTGTAAATGTGCCTTACGTGTGTTGCAAACTGGGATACGTGCCCAACTTAGTTTGCCCACAGTTTTATTTGCAGAATAGTGTTTTGAATCTTTGTAGTAAGAAGAAGCAAAGTGATTGACATTATGTGAATTTATGGTTTTGTGAGGAAATGGATGTTTTGTGGGAATGTAGAATGAACTGAATATTGAATAGAATAAAAGAGTTTGGTGGAAACCAGGGAATAACTTATTAAATATAACTTTCAGTTTTAATGTCTGATTCCTGCTAAAGACACCATCCAATAGTTATTTTAAATCAATCAGTTTGATCAATGATTGATTGATCAATCATGTCCCCAAAGTTGACCCAGCTGCTTCCACTGCTCCACACACAGAGTTGCACTGTGGTTATTTCTGACAGATCTTCATGGTTTTTAATGACCAACAATGAATCCTTGTTTTCTCCCCCCAAATGTTTTTATTATATGTGGCTGGTCACTAGTGATTGATAGTCAGTAAAGTGCTCCCAAAACAGCATAGCCATGTTGACACTGGCACCGCACAACTTCATCCAGAGACCTGTATTTGCTCACATCCTCGCCCAAGTCCACAGGCAAAGAGGATAAGATTCAGTGAGAGTTTTCTAAAGAGGAAGATGTTTAACTGCTCGCTGAAAGCTGTAAATTAAAATCAGAGTGAATCAAACATCTACCACTGCGGAAGGACACTCATTTTTTCCCTGCCTTATGCAACAAAAGCCTTATTTGGTCAGAACTTGCCATGATGAGACCGAGGAAATAGGCACCAAATAATTCATGTTTACTGCAAATATTTCCTCACCTTCATTGGTAAGAATAAGAATCATGCATTGCAGGAGTCATTTCAGGGATTTGATCCAGGACTGCAGGAATATAGTTACTGGAACAGCAAACCTACAATGACATCATCCTCTTAAAACTAATGGCTATTATTCAAAAACATATGGCTGCCGGCCACATGTGTAGTCCATCCCACATACCCCTCCTTCTGCCTTGTGGACTTGTGTGAAAAAAGAAAACAATTGTTTCTCTGTGTTTTATATTTTTATTTTCAGGTTCTCCCCTTCTCCCCCAGGATTTCAATAGCTGTTACGGTTATAATCACACAATGCAAGGCGCTCTAGTGAGAAGCAAATAGCCTTAGGTTCTGGGTGGTTAACAGTCAGAAGATTGATATGACTAATCTGCCAATTTGACTGTGATCCCAGAATTCCAGAGAAACATGGTCTCTAACACAATGTGTCGACACATCCTTCTTCCTGAATCCTGCAGACAAGCCAAAGACATTAATGGTTCGCTGTGTAGCTCGGGGTCAGCAAAAGAGCCAAAAACATGTCTGGTGTTGAAATGACTTGTAAATGTATGCAGTCACACACTGTGGAGAAGCTCTAGATGTGCTAATGTTGTATTTTAGGATTTCAAAATTGGTTTCAAACTGTGTTGAAGATAATGCATTTCACCTTTATAACTACAGGGAAGCACTTCAGTATCATTTGTATACATGTTTCTGTTTTATGATTGGCTGACTGGGCTGCCCACACAATATGCTCCAAAATGACCCTTTTAAGTTGCTGGCTGCTGGCTGTGCACCATAAAACAGAGAATACAGAGATGCCATAAAATACATGGATGATTTTACAGCAGTTGGGAAAATGGCAGCAGCTTTGAATGGATTAAGAAAAGAGAAGTGCCTCACTTTTTAAAACCTCTAGGCTCAGCCATGTTCAGAGATTTATAAAACAAAACACTTGAACCTGGTGAGGAGATGAAAAAAGAGAAAGTTATGTTACGATGGCTCATTTTCTGCCAAATATTTGCACTATAAGTCTTAATAACACTTCATTGTTTCCGCCTGTTAATGTGAGGATTTGGAGCAGGATGTTAAATGGACAGTGGTATCCAAAAGTTCCCCAGATGTGTCTTTGAAACACAGAGGGGAGAAAGAGGTAAGTAGAGCCTCTTCTGGAATAGAGTTATTAGTCACAGACAACATTCACTGTGATTTCAGAGGTAGGAAAGAGTCTTTGAAGCTGTTTTCTGAAATGTTAGGGTGGTAAAGGTACTATAAAAACTAAAAATGTTTCAAAATGTGTCAATAGTGTGGACAAAATAACACCAACATGTATACAATTTAAAATTCTAAAACTTATGAATGAGACCAGGATTATTCTATATTTTTCATCTTGTCAAAAAATCATCCAAACATGCATTAATTATTTTATCAGTACTTTCTGATTTCCAATCTCTGTATGTGGCACTCAGCCCGAAGCTCACTGATTCCTCCTAAAGATGTATGTTTTTAAAAAGATTCAGAAATATAGTCATTTCCCAAACAGCTGGACATTTTAGCATTGAACATAAAGTGCCATACCAGCAACTTGTGTATTTACAGTGCATGAGCCACTACAGAAAAAAAGCAGACTAAATAATTGTTGTCTGACCTACTACATGGCTGAATATTGTCTTCTGTATTATAATAATTGAGCTCATGCATCAGCTTTTGTCTTTGGCACTGGTTCAGTTTGTGCACGCATCAACTAAAACCTGCATTAACTAAATTCTTTGTCCACTTTGACAACAAGCTTCAAGATAACACAGCCATGTTATCACCTTGTGTTCATATTGTGAACATTATCGCGATTACTGATCCACATCCAGCAGACACAGAGCAACACCATTTATTTAGAGTTGTGACCGAGCCAGTCTGTGTCATATGATGCTTGATAAGTAGTGTGCAGCAGAAGAACTATAAAGTCAGGTGATAACCCTTTGTTAGTTCACCTCTAAAGCAATACATATGGCACCTCATGCTGGCTGTATGATGTATGTAAGGTTTCATATGAGTTCAAACTGACAGAGAGAGATGATCATTTAATCACATGCTACATGCATGAAGATGCTGTTGTAATGGACTGTTCTATCGTACAATGTCCAACCTTGAACATAAGAATCATTATTCTAATTAACATTATTTGAACATTATTTACCAACTGTTGAGCAGACAACACACAATGTGTAGTTCTTCATCAGGCAGAGGGTATTTGCTTGAACAGAAGCACAGCTAGTTACACAGGTTCTGTTGTAGATAAGTGAGACCTCTATTCAGTCAGACTTTCCAATGTCAACTTTATAGTGTGTTATCAAACAAACTGAAATCAAGCGTGTGTTATTAATATCAGAGGGATAATTGAATACTTTCCTAGCCTCTGATGTGGAGCCAATCAAAATAGTACTTCATCAGCTTTGTCAATTTGAGGTTTTCTGTGAGACAACGAATCCAACAGGATGTTTTTTTGCAGATCATCTCTTAATAGGACAAAGCTGGATCTTGGCCCCGGGTTTTCTGGGACTCTTTTGAAGGCAGCTGAAGTAATGATTAGAAAGCAAAGTCCACATCTGAGATATATTTCCCAATACCAAAGCCATTACTGGAACCAGATGGCCAAGACGTTTGTCTGTTTGATACTTCCTGGTTTTTAACAAGCCTTTTTATTGACAGAATGGATTCATGTTGTTTACGCATGTTGTACTGACATGATAGAGTTCAGCTCATAAAAGTATTTACATTAAAACATTCATCATCCAGTTACTCAAATCTCTGTTTCTTTTGCAGGGACAGCTGCCTTCTGTGTGTCTTTTGAGTCTGTGTATTTGCATGTTACATGAAATAACGTGGAAAAGTTCTGCCTGTTCAGCGTAGAAGCCACATCTGTCAGCATGAGCTTTGTGAAAACAAATTTGTTTGCAAAGTTTGATTTTAGACAGTGCTGCCACTCAGTTAAGAAAGCATCAAGCTCGCTATCAGCATGAGCTGTTAATGATGTATATCTCAGGATTAGCGTTTACACACCACATTCTGAGCCACAAACAGCCCGTGAAACCACAATAAACCTGACTCATAAGATACCCAGACAAGAATTTAGCATCATCAGAGAGATACGAGGGAATAAAAACATGCATGCGTGAGAGAGCCTTCGATGTGGAGATATGGCAATGAGATGTGTCATCTTTCCAAAAAGTGTGAAAATTTTTGATTGGCACAGCTAACGAAAAGTGCTCTCTAATTGACATGACTGTCAAAGCAGAAGATGGATGTTTTGGAAGATGCTATTCGACTTTTTCTAACAACATCACATGCAAAGAAAGTCTTTGCAAGAGGCCAAATGTTTACAAGTAACTGCAAGTAAATAGTTAGATATAGCTCTCTGCAGATTATTTCAGAGCTCAGTTTTCCTTAACTATAACAGTGAATTAGGAACCTTTACATGCATGGTGCAATTTCTCTAACACTGGTAGAGAATTCATCTATTCACTTCATCAGACCCTGGTGCAATTGAGCATTCCCTATTTCATATTAAAGAAAGTTGTTCATAGGGTCCCTCTTTTTCGATTTATTCCACCCTGATTAGTTTTCACCTTGGTTGGTTCCTTGGTTTCGGTGCTAGGTTATTTATGTTGTGTTCCCCAGTCTGTATTCAGTCTTTGTTATTCTCCCTATGTTCCTGCTCTAGATGTCAAACTCGGATCCTTTTACAGACTTGAGCCTTTCTGAGTCACTAAACAGATCCAGATCTTATGAGTCATTTGAGTCAGTGTGTCCTTAAACATATCAATTTCTACCAGGGAAACACTAACTGCACTGTCTCTGACTACAAACAAATTTACAAATACAAATAAATTCAAATTTGAGATCTATGATCTTATTTAAAACATTCTCAAACATTAACTATGATGCTGTTAGTAGTTTCAAGTGTTTTTATTTATCTGGCTTTATATTCAGCTGACACAAATACAACAGTATTATATTCTCTATCTCTCTATATATCTATTTATATTCTCATGGTCAGCATCACTCCTTCAACTGTACAGTAAAGCCACTTGCAATATTATTGTAATATAAGAATAATAAAATTTTAAATAGAATTATATAACTCCATAATTATTGATGTCAGATTATGCTGATGCATAATGCTGCAATTCAAATGCTCCTCTCACATAGTTTAGGCTATACTAGCTTCTAAAGTTTATTAACACACTTGCTGCAGTTCAAATTACATTAATTACGTGAAGCTACTCTTACATCGTTTTTTAGTCAATGAACCATATTAGACTCAGCTACAAAAAACAAGTGTTGTATTTGAAATAAAGTATCATCTTGGTTATTGCTGTGTTTGGCTTCTTACATGGGTGACATGACTGGGGGATGTCCTCAAATCATCAATCTCGACTCTATTGAATCAAACGGTGGAAGCAACTGTTAATTTCTGGCAGTTACTTAGGCAGCTGGACTGGGGTATTTTGTAATGAGATTGTACAGGTTAAAAGGAGAGTAGTGAACGGTTGTTTTAATCTGTATATGTGGCTCGCCGATAGGCAGAGTACAGACTCGTTAATTCCAGGTCAGTAAGAGGATCTAAGTGAATAATTGGGATCACGATACATACACAACAAGCTTCATTGTTGGGCTTCTGTTCTTTGGATGTATCTTGGACTGTTGGACTTTGTTTTTGCCTGGATTCTTTACTATTTTATGTTTAACTGTCTCAGTAAGTTAAATCTCATTTTTTCACTCTACCATCATGTCTGCATTTGGGTTTACTTTGTTAAACCAAACCCTAGCAGCACGACCTGACCACATTGTGGTCTGTTCCTGTGTCAGAGGCTCCTAGCTAACAACTCTTGACAACTCTTCTCCTGAGTTAACAGCGGCCCATCCAACACCAATGCCTGGTTCTGTAAATTGTGCAAAACTTAATATGGTTATATATAGCTATAGAGACCACAACAGTTTTGCAGTTTTTTGTACCAGGTTGTGAACACATTTATTTCTGCTGTGAAGCTTGACATTTTAACATGGGGGCTTATGAAGAATAATTCTGGAGCCAGTCTCAAATGGCCATTCGAGGAACTGGCGCTCCCAAATTGGCTTCCTTTCACAGAGGCTGCTTCTTGAAATAGAACAGCTCTTTCTGTTCTCTGTGGAGCAGAACACAGAGGTGCTTCGGGGAGGCTTCTAAATCGCTTCTGAAGCAATGTCACTTCTGGTGGTATCACAAACATGGTCTAGAACAGGCAGGATCAACTCCACCGGCCGCAGCACCGCCAGAATGCATGCCTGGTGTAATTTAGGGGTCATGCCCAGCTGCTGCAGTGGATGAGTAGAGTAGAGGTGCCTATTTTTCTGCCAGCCATACAGGCTAAGTGAAAATTATGTTTTCATAACCATATGACAGTGTTAGTTGATTTGAGGAAAATGCTACTGCCAGCTTGCTAACATGTTCACAGTGACAATGTAAACATGCTGATGTTGGCAGGTATGACAAGCCCTTTCCACTGTGAGTCTTTGCCTCTTGCTGTTCATAAATCAAATAAAATGACACAAAGTCATGCAACCATGTTTACCATCCTGCTACAGTTAAGTACAACTGAATCTGGTGGGAATGTCACTTTTAACTTCAGGAAAAGTAATGGGATGGATCCACCAAAAAATGTAGTTTGTGAGATATTTCAAGTGCTGACCAACCGACTGCCATGTCTATCCATAGTAAACGCATAAAAGAACTAAAAGAAACTAAAGAGACACCATTCAGTTTTCCATATTTATGTAAAATTTGTATGTACATAGGCAGCAATGTACTGCTGACATTCACTCTGAAACAAAATAGTGCTTAAACGGACCAGTGACACTCAAGCAAAACAAACCAGAAGTGAGAGTTGGCAATATTTGCACTTTTTAACAGGTATGACTACAAGGCGTTTCCATGACTAATGGATACTGATTACTGCAGGTAGATGTACAGATGTACAGAAATGGTAAAGTGGGAAAATGACTTACTGCCAAATGTCAGGTGACAACACACAACAACAAAAAAGAAGAAATCTGCCACACAGGCCCACACATGATGTCATGATGCAGATTGGTGGTTATGATTATCTTTAGGTTTCTCAAGTAACAAAAATAAATGTAACATTGAAATGAAAAGGAAATCATCAAAATTATTGGTAGTGCAGTCTTTAGTTTGACAAAACAATCATCTTACGGCAGCACTCGCTCATACTTCTGTCAATAAATTATTTAACAGGAACCCTATGTGGAGCTGCTCTGTACAGTATGGCCTTAAAACCAAAACATCTGCAACTGCCAATTCTGTAGTCCAATCATGTATTATATGATTCATTATTATACGATTAGAATGAGAGCGATTTAAAAAGAGTAGTTCAACACTGCAAAGAATTAAATGAGAAAATCAACACCAGTCTTATGTCTGTTCATTAGATATAAAGCTATAAAACGAGCAGATGGTTAGACCACGTTAGCATTTTAGACTAGAAACCAAAAAAAAAAGGTTAGCTACCTCTGTCCAATTATTATATGACACCTACCATGCACTTACTAAAGCTACTAAGAAACACGTCATTTTACTTACTACTAAATGTAAAAAATGAAAACTATGGGTGTACATATGTACATACGTGGTACATTTGGACTGTAGCAGGCAAGCTGTTTCGTGTCCGGTCTTTATGCTAACCCCTAAATTCCTGTGATGCTGTGATGTTGCTGTGGTGACACTGTTTCAGAAGTGAAGTGTCTTACCCGCTAGACTTTGTTAACTAGCTCTGGTTTGGTCAGAATTTGTCTGACTTCCTGCCAGCTCCGCCGAGCAGAGTGAAAAGACACTTCTGAAATATGCGCTAGAGGAATTGCAATCATTGTCCAAAACGAGTGTGATTGTACAGCTGAAACACGTTGCAACCTTTTGGAAATTAGGAATTAAGTAACCATCTGCTAGCTCTCGCTCCTTATTTACTGTAAACACATGAGCATGTGTATTGATCCTCTCATCTAACTCTCAGTAATAAACTGTTCCTTTAAACAAAATCCACTCACCTGTTAAATGAAATAGTGTAACAAAGTATCTACATACATAGTGGAAATGATTTCAGTTAGAAAGGGCTTTTACTAAAATGTCCCTTTTCTTATGCAAAAGAAAAAAAAAGGAAACCCAACTGTTAGTGTGGTGTCATCATTCACCACATTTAATTAAAACTTATCAATGGACATTTCAAAGTATATCTGTAAATATACAAAGATATATAGATATATAAACAGGACAATAGAAAGCAAAGTTTGGGATTTTAATGCTTGTGCAAGTTCATTATGTAGGATGAGATGCAACCGAAGGAGGTGATGGGGCGGGGTCTTATTATTTGAAGACATTCTCGAAGGCGGGACATTTGTAGGTCTTGAGTTTCTTTATGGCCTTTTTGAACTCTTTGCTTTGCTTATCCCACTTGTGGATGCCAGTCAAGAGGTACTGCTTATCCACCTTGCGGCCCATGATTAGATACTGATTTCCCAGATTGTCCAGCTGCTGGCAAGGACAGTCTGCGCCATTCTTCAAGTACAACACCAGCGTCTTCATGTCCTTCTTCTTCAGGTTCCCTGGTTTCAACATCTTCTTCTTCTTCTGCAGGATCACCTTGCGGTCATTGTTTTCCCGCTTCACCTCCTTGATTTTGGCTCTGACGGCTGTTGGTGGAGGAAAAAAAACAGTTACCTAATGCGTAAGTGTGGATGAGTTCTTGTACAAAATGTTTGGTCTAAATAATATTTTACATTACACACACACACACACACACACACACACACACACACACACACACACACACACACACACACACACACACACACACACACACACACACACACACACACACACACACACACACACACACACACACACACACACACACACACACACACACACACAGTTTGATCCGCCTTACACCAACACATATCAACGAATCAGTGCACATCTTTGTTTTCAGTTTTTACTTCCCTCTGAATCTCGAGCTGTTTTTCAGATTGACCATAATGCTCCTGATCTTTCACTAAACTCTATTTAACCTTCTAATCTTTCTGTTTCCTCCAGTTCCCCTTCTGAAACAGAGCATGAGTCACACTCTGGTGGTCCAAATCTCAAATCTGTAGTGGTGTTTGTGAGGCACGGATGACCTTGTGACACAGCAGTAAGTGCAGAATGTCTAATGTAGTCCTGTCAGAGATGAAGTCTTGACCTGTAGTGTAGGGAACAACCTGATTGTGCATAAATCATTTCACACTCCAGCAAAAATATGGACTGATAAAACTGTAACTTTTGCCTAATTTTCTCCAGTTTTAGACACTAAATCCCTCCTGATTTAATTTTCACAGAATCATGCTTGACATAAAAAAAACTGAACTGGCACTTCAAGAAACGTCCAATCGTTTCATCTCTTCCTTTTGTGCTCTGTTTTTCCCAGTATTAAGAGTGCACATGGTAGGGATTAAGACTTTTATCCTCTGTCTCTGGTCTCTCAAGTGGACTCTGAGAGGAGGCTTAGTGTTCAGTGAAATCAAAATGGGCAGCATTCATAATTAGTGAGTCATAAAAGAGAAGGCCTGGCCCACCCCTGAAAGGACTTCATGATAAATCCTCCATCCTCAATAATCCTTTGACGCTCCGAACTTTTTTTGCACCTCGTGTTGTATGAGGGTTTAATCTCTTTAGTAGTGGTAAGAACATTAAATAACTGAACTGTTCTGTTGTTAACAATGTTGTCCTTTGCTTAAGGCTGCTCAGACTCTGCATGCTCACACATAATTATACAATATGTAGGCAAGTTACTTTACTTAAAAACAGATTTGATTTCTGTCACTGTCTTACTGCCCAATATGTTTCATCTGACTGCCTATATACTTACTAGTTACTTTGCAGATTCTGCATACAAACATATATATATATTATAATAAAAGTTGATTCATTTCTAGATTGGTCTAGAAGCTTTCCAACATATTAAGCATATCTTTTGAGGGAGTCTGAAGTGTTGTAGAATGGAGAGCAGGAACCAGTAATACAACATTTAAACATATTTTTCTATATTTCAAACCACTGATTTAATATACACAATGAGTTCGGTGTTCCATTATTATGCTTCATATCCAACAAAACAGTAACTCTTTGTTAAATTGTGATGTGGTTGGAATCAAAACACAATTTCAAGAAAGAACATGATGTCCTCATGTGATCGTGATTTAATTTTGGTTAAAGTCAGAACACAATAATATTAAATTATCACCTAACTCTAATTCCATAAATAGAATTTTAAAGATGTTATTTGGCAGAACACTTTGTGTATGCAGTTCAAATGCCAGTTTTAGAATGATAAAAACTAGATTTACGTTATGTTGGCTGTAACTCCAATCATTTCAATTCATGCAACATTAAAGTGTCATTTTTGTAGAAATGCTCTTTTTCTATTTTGGTCCCTGACCCCTTTCCTCAGCTGGTCGAGAGGCACAGACAAGACCTCCAGCTCCCAGGGTGTCATAAACCCAGCAGAAGGGCGTGTACTGCTCCCCATTCACAAAATGGAAAGACAACTGATCTGATAAGCTGAAGTGATCAGTCCTCCGGTGCAGGACTTGCCTGTTGTACTGCATCAGCAAAGGTAAGGATCAATTTGGCAACAACAACAAAGTAAACTGTTCAAGGCAGGGCAGAGATTTAATTGAAGGGTGCTGGTGCTTTTTGGGACAATGAGGTACCATAAAACCTTAAGCACAGAGATGAATTGCTTGGGAACAAAGTGTCGAGTGGAATGAGCTGTAAATCTGTTACCAGCTGAGTGCCGCAAATAGTGTGTATCTGTGTGTGTGTGTGTGTGTGTGTGTGTGTGTGTGTGTGTGTGTGTGTGTGTGTGTGCGTGTTTGTTAGAAGGAGATTCATCAGGATTTCAGAGAAATTCAGGAGCGTCAGTCCTCATAAAATAAACAGATGTATTAGCTTGAAAATTCACATCTAACTCACAAGAATCTGCCAGAACATCTTCACATCCAGTCGCCGTAAGTCAAAAGTTCTGTTGCTGCATTCTCTGCTTTTATCAGGATCCAACAGCGTGGAAAAGTCAAATGAGCTTGTGCAAATGATGGGAAGCAATTCTCCAGGCCATCAAATGATAGAAACCACTTCACGCCTTTACCTTAAATGAGAACAGACCTTTCACAACTTCCAGTAAGTGAGGTTTTCAGTGGACAAAAATGCTAATTCACTGCCAGGGTGGGGATATTTTACACATGATTGGACCATGCAGATTAATAAAGACTTTATGATTCATTCCTCAAGCGTCTATGTCATTTCCAGCCCCTGTGTTCCATGATGAGGAGCAAGAATTCTATCTATCATCTATCTATTTTGTGGTTAAGGCTTGTCTGCTGCTAAAACCCCTACCATGTCTGTCCACTTTCAGTCAAGTCAAAACTGGCAGTATGCAATCTGGATGATGGTCTTATCTTTCGCTGGTGGACTAAAGTACGTCGCAATTAAATCTTGGGATGTTTCCATCTGCATATTTTCTTTTTTCTCAAGATAGGGCATTAACTGATGTTTGGCTTCAGCTGATTTTAGACATATTTATAGTTGCAGTTTTCTTCTCAGACCAAAACTGAATTCCATCGGCCTACTGGAAAAAGCAACAAACAAATCTTTAGCCTAGCCTAGTGGTAACATAACCACTGATGCTATCTTGTGTCAGGCTGTGCATTAGTTGTTTACCCGCTGTAATCCACTAATGTGCCGAACTGAAATCACAGCAACGTTTGTTGCATTCCAGAGGAGGTCGGTCCCTTGTGGGTTCAAACCTGCAACATAAGCAGCACAGTGTCTCATCCTCAGCCTGATACTAAATCTGTCTGTATATCCTCTCATGTCAGCTGCTTAGGGGGCTTATGACAAGCAAGCAAAACAACATCTGTCTTCATCTGAGATGAAACAAGCCAATAATGTGCCACTCTCCTCTTGGCAAACCAGGATCCAGACTGAAAAAGGCAACTCCCATCACCGCAGCATAAACAACAAGGCAATTCGTTAAACAAATGTAACTTTAAACTTTTTTCTGAGAATTGGAATAAAGTCTGTTTCTAATGTGCATCCAGTCTATGTTTGCTCGGCATGGCACCTGGAATTCAAGCTGCCACAAGTTTTGGTCCAGCCAGCGAATAAAACATGAAAGCTTCACATCTTGCATCTTGTGTGCATCATGCACATATTATTCCTGGAAGTCCTCACAACTGCAGTTCAGTTGACGTTAGTGTTTTTAATTGAACTCCAGGCCTTCGGTGTCCTTTTAAAGAACGAGGCTCATACTGAGTTCCTCATGCAAAATTTCCAACTTTCCACAAATCAAGTGGTCTATCAGTAAGAGAGTTCCTTCCTTCTCTTTTGTGTTAATGCTTTTTTTAGCCTGGTTTCCAATCCAGCTGGACTGAAGACAATCTAATGAAATAAATATGTGAAAGCAACTGCATGCATTGTCTGTGCATACATCTCTTCCAAATATTTCCAGGCTTGTCCAGAAATTTTCATTAATTTCCTAACTTTTCTTTTTTTTCAGCAGTTTGCCTCTCTAGATTTGCTAATATTCCAAAATGTCAATGACAACTGGAAACATAAGAGCATGACTCTATGGAGGCCTTCAAAATGAATGATGTGAATGATCACTGTGTGGTTGTTAATTTGAAAATGTTGAAAGATCGACTTTTTAAACTTGGCAGCAGAAACAACTTATAAACATAACACTGACATAGCATCAACTTTTAAGTTGACTTAATAGCAAACAGTTGCTTATTTATTGTTGTTGGTCTCCACCAACTCCTGAAAAAATATCTGGCTGGCTGGTTTAGCTGCTAAATGCTCCCCTTTGTTCACCAGCTAGTCTCTAACTGTCTGTTGTTTGGTGCTGTTGTTTCACTGAAAACAGCTGCCTGCTGCCAAAATAGTACCACACAGCAAAGCGAAGGCCTGACAGCTTAAAAAATGAGCTGCAGATTTTATTTGAAATCTTAAAATGACATATCAAAATTACCTGAATAGCCTTTATTTGCCTGAACATTCATTATCTTACTGTACAACACAACTCAAATGCAACCTATTTGGTCTAACCATAAACTATACTGTAAAATTAACATTGTTTGGTGCCTCCACAGCCTCTGTTGAGTGACAAGCCAATGTTATATTTTATAGCTTACAGCTCTATGTGTATCCCTGATTTTCTCATTCATGCTGTTGAATTGTTTAGTTTGTTTCCTGTAGTTTTAGCCACTAGCACTAAGCAGTGATTTTAATATCTCATAGAAGTTTACATTAGCCAATATATTACACATGTTCCGCACAGGATTATTTACATGTGCAGAAGTAAAGCACACATTGTAAACGAAGAGGCTGTAAAGCATTTTCGCAAACCGTTTCCTCATTTCTATTTATTTGTACATGTGGAGATGACTAAAAATATTTATCATGAACTACTTCATCTAAGAATAAGAAGACATTTGATGTGAATTTTCTCCAACGTGCAGAAGGTATTCTACAACAACAGTCCACCCAGACAGCCGAACAAACATCCCACTTTACTACTGCAAGGACCGACCACATAAATGTTTTAATGACTCCAATTCATTAGTCACAGAACATCATGCTGTACCAAAGCAGACACAGGCCTGCTACATCTGACCAAGACATAAAACCTCACATGTAGATTTGACATAAAACCAGGAGTTTAATTGATCTAACCAAGAAAAGTGTAGGCATGAAACGAGTTCTGTGGAGTTCACTGAAGAGGAAATGACCAAATATGGTCGAATCAGAGTGCAGTTACGGAAAAGAGCAGTCTTGCATACTTTAAGAATTTATGGACTGCAAAGCTTCAAGATGAAAGATACAACTGATGTAATCTCATGGCGCACTGATTTCACTGAGCACTGTGATACATGTCAAGGCGGATCAGAGTGATGTGTGTGGACACTATTTCGCATGTTGTGTTGCCACAGTGAATATTGGGCGGATGCTTACCAAATTCGCTGGCGCACATGTGCTCCAGCATGGCGTCTGTTTTCATTTCGTTGTCACATGGAGGGCAGATGGGAGAGTAACCTGTGGATAAGAGACGGGCATGTTTAAGAAAAAAGAGGCGAGATGTCCAACTTGCAATAATATCACCTATGAATCATTGGAATTCATCGCCACCCATTTGGGATGTGGTTCAGAACAATGAAAGAATCAAGAGGGAAACATTTCTCATTTGAAATGAAGGGGAGTTAAAGGAATTCACCACACTGCCTCAAATTCCAATTTTAAATGATTTATCCTGCAAACCTCTGCACATATCTCAGTCCTCTCTGCATGCACAGATCCTATCTAGTGTCTGGTGTCAGTCGCCTTGTCTCTCAGGCTTTGTACGATCAGATGACCTGACCTCAGAGAGGAATGTCTTCAGCTTTTATAGCCAGCTGTAACTAAGAGCTGCAGTAAACTCACAAAAAGGATCTTCCCATAATGCTCTACAGTGAAGTATAAACCCTAAAATGCAAAAAAAAAAAAAGTTTTAGAAATGTGGAAGGAATAAATGGTAATGATATTCAATCCAAGCTTAAAGGAATGCTCTGACATTCTCAGAAAAAAAAAGGTAATAATAGCCGGCTCGAAGACAAAAACCCAACTAAAGACAAAGAGCCAAAATGTGTTTTTGCCAAAAAGTAATTCAGTCTAGAGGCATATCTGCGAATATTTTACCAACACGATTTTTCAATTTTTTTTTCTAAGACCGCAAATGATCACTTTGTGCCAACAGCTGAGTTTACTTTCCAAACAAACTTGGACGTGCAGTGCGATCGCGGCGTCCTGCAGCATTTAATTCAAACCGACTGTATTTCAATATCACAGCGTGGATCTGGTTCGATTGAGCAGAAGGGTGAATAAAGAGAAAACAAATAGTTTTTTCTCCGTTGCCAGTTGTCCATTACATGTGTTTAACAAAAGCTTGTGAAAGTAACGCCCAGGTGTGAAGAGCTTGTGAAAACAGACACTGTTTACAGAGTCACAAGGTCCCTTTGCCTGTTTGAGCCTGGTTCTCCTTTAAATCAATTATCACCAGCCTGTATTCGACAGTGGCGTGGTAAGTACTGTTAGCTGACCTCTATTAAGAGTCATTATGGAGAATGGTTAAGAAGACTGGGATACTTTTGTTTGACTTCATCATTCTCAAGATCTGATATTACTACTTTCCCAGTAAATACTGAGGCAGGTGACACTCTGAGTATACCGAGTTCGGCTCTAACAGGCCGTACTCTGTGCGGTGCAGGAAAACGCTGGGTTTATTTACCACCAGCGCTGACAACAAATGATAACAGGTGATGTCTAGAGAGTGTGGAGTTCTGTGTGGTCCCCCTTTACCCTGAAAAGGGAGTCTTTTTAAAAAAAAATGGGCCTCCGTCCATACCAACATGTCAGTCAGTAACAGCCGCCCCCTCTACACCCTCAGCCACATGGGACATATTCACTCTACATACAGTGAGTACTATGTAATTTCTGAAAAATCCACATTCCCCCCATTTATAGCCAATATGTTCAGCAGAAATGTCTTCAAGTGGTGCATTTACAGCTTAAGACTGAAATATAAGTAAGTTGATGATGTGATGATGGAAATTCCCCTCTACTTTATGGTTGAGGTGTGAATAAGGTGATTGTACTTTCCCTTTTTTGGCATACACATCACCTAGGGGACGAGTAAGGACACTGAACTGAAGCTTCAAACCAAAATAATTCAAACTTTTTCTTCTCTGAGCTTTGTACATTTTTTAGGGTTTCTCTGGTATTTGTCAGCTTGACCCATGGAGTTATTGGAACACCAAGGCTATGTGACCCCCTGCCTGCCTTTCACTGATGCTGAATGAGGTGTCTGACTCTGCTTCCTATCATGGGGGTTGCCATGTCCTCATGAGCTTTGTTTAGAAAATGTTGGATCACCAGACTGGATTTTTAGCCACGTTATTTGGAGAGTGTGTTTTTCAAATCGTGTCTTCATCTTTCCGTCCTCCATCGGTTTGAATGCATTTGTCAGTATATGGCGCGCCGCGGTAGAAAATGAGAATTAATAGATGCAGGTATTCAATTTTTTGCTGCTGGACTTCCTCCCAGCATTGTCCTCCAGTTCAGCAAACACCTTGAAATAAATGACTACCATCTGTTGGAGCCTTTTCAATATTACAACATCACTCCAAGTCAATAGCAAGCAACATCATATTTACATTGAAGCCAGAGTTTATGCAGCAGATTACAGATTGAAAAGGAAATGTAACCACATGAGACTTTCTTCAAGGTGCATTGAGGAGGAGGACATTGTTAAAATGGGATGAAGGCTGATTTCCCCCCAAAAGGTTTTATTTGGCTTGCTTGTGTTGGGATTTGCATCTGCAAACACACCTTCACCCCTGAAACAACATTCCCAAGCCCATTTAACTGCACGGGTGTCGACTTTTACACAGCGGCAAAAGTGTTGGCTGTTTGTTTTCCCAGTCATTCAGAGTTAGGTAGTTATGTTTGGTTATATTAAGAAATCCCAAATGGCTGTGTTGTAGTTCATTGACCAAATACAAAAGTTCTATTATGGTTCGAGTCATTTATCAAGCAGGGACCCACAATATTTGCTCTTCTACGTGAATCTGTTGTGCAATTTTTTTGTGACAATTATATTGCATTGTTGATTGAATAATTCAGATCTGGACTGTTTAAGATGCCACTTTAAGCTCTGGCAGGCAGTGCTGAGGGAATGTCCACTTTATATTTAAGCAGCTGGAAGGGGGAGGGGGGGGGGCATTTGCAGAAAATGAATATCAACACTGGTCAAAACTTTCTGAGGAGAGGGGACATGGGCTCATGACCTTCAACATTTCTAAGGTTCTGGTTCTGGCCCTAAGCTTTGGCAACTTCTCTTTGTTTTGTATTTTCAGACATTTTATAGAACAAAGGATTAAATAAATCCAATGAAAAATGTTTGAAGGGTCAGTGGCGAACAGTCAGTGCCTGCATTAGTCTACTTCCACCTCTCCTGTCCATCAGTGGTCTGGAACACTGTGGTTCTACCGGACGACCACATGACACGTTTCTCTTGATCGTGGAAAAAAGTAACAACACACTTTGATATCTGGGAATATTTCAGAGTGACGCGTTTACCTGTCGGCATGGTGGCCTCAGTCGAGTTGGGCTGCGTCATGGCAATGCATACATCGTCTTGGGGAAACTTGTCACAGGTGAGCATCTCCGGCCAGGGGAAGCCGAACGCCTCCATGATGGGGGTGCAGCCGTCCCGCACTGCTTCGCACAGCCAGCGGCACGGGTAGATGGGCCGATCCAGGCAAACGGGTGCAAAGAGCGAACAGAGGAAGACCTGCGTGCCCGGGTGGCAGTTCTTGTGCACCAAAGGCACCCAGCTACTGGCCTGCTGCTTCACCTCGGCCATGGTCTCGTGTTCCAGCAGGTTGGGCAGCAGCATCTGGTTGTAGCCCACATTGTGACAGAGCCGCAGGTCGTCCGGGATGTCCACGCACAGGGGGGGCTTACCGTAACTACGACCACCGTTGTACATGTCCTGCTTCCAGCCGAGATACTCGTACTCTGATGCTCTGCACGCTGACATGAGCGCCACTGTCACAGCCAGTCGGATCATCCTCCAGAACGACTCAGAAGCAGACCTCATGTTTTCTTTTAGCAACAGGAAAATGAATGCAGCTCAGTGCGGCTCAGGCAGCGAGTCAACACTCACTACAAGACATTCACAGTATTAACAAGAAACAAATGTAGAAAAAGCTGAGCCCTGCTGGTCGACGTGCGTAAAACGTGTTGAGTTTCTGGTTTGGGTAAAGTCCACAGGCAGTCTCCTCTGGCTGCTCCTCTTGTGCGTCTGGCTTCTGTGAGAGTTTGGGGAAGTAAAGTGCTCTTCCTGCGCGAAGCTGGGAAACAAGAGGAGATTGTAAAGTGCGCCCCGGCCAATCGGAGTGCGTCTGCGCCTTTTGGCACTCTGCTGTCAGTCAAAAAGCTTAATTACCCAGTGTGTAGAACTCCCCGGGAGCCCAACCCCTCCCTCTAGCCCCCGCTTGTGTTTCCTTTGTTTAAACAAAATACTGAATAATTAAAAAAAATAATCATAGAACGGCAGCAGGAGGCACTCATACTATAAAGCCAGTGGGATATGAACTCTCATACAAGTTGTGCTAAATAAAACTATACCATGGAGTACTGCTTTGACTTGCCTTCCTTCCAAAGTGTAGTGTAGCGAACCTCAAAAGCTACTGAGCATGATGAAGGAAGTTCCCACAGGACATGAGGAAATTTAATTCAATTAACACTAAATGAACTAACAAAGAATGTTTAAGGAGGATGGCCTCAGTTTGTCTCAAGAATTATTATTACATTTGTACCCAGAAGGATGTTTAACAAGACTTACTGATGCGTTTCCCAGAATACTCACACATTCCTCTGTTTGAAAACAGAATAGAATGTAACATCATTGTAGACATTTGTTGAAGAATGTACAAATTGAGCAAGAAAATCTCCTTTCCAGTTACCATCTTTGTTTGTTTTAGCAAAAGGAAAAACAACTTGAGTGAAATTTGTGAAAAAATCTTTTTTTCATGCAGAAGATGATTTTTTTCATGCTGATGGTCAGAATAGTCTTTGGCATTCTCTCCAGAGCTGCAGTAAGTTTTGTTAAACTACCCTCTGGGTCTTTAAAGATTGTTTTTTAAAGAATGTGATGTTTATCTCAGTGACTGATGCAAAGAGAGGCACAAACTGGGTGGATGGCCTGCTTTCATTCCAGTGTCCCTGAGGACACTGAACGAGTACTTTCACTGATATGAAATGAACCACCCCTGTAAAGAGAATATGTCAGATCAGAGTTGTGTAATAAACAGTGCTGACATGTGTCTGACAATAAACTGCTGCTGTCTTGAGGAGTTCCTGTGAACATTATCTCATTAAAGAGGAGTCGTGATCTAATATAGCTCAGTTTACTGGACAAACATTGGGGAAGTGCTTCTTTATGCAACCTAATTACACACTACAGGCTAAAGTCAATTTACTGAGCCCCAAGTATCCATCTCCTCCTGGCTTTGTCCCATTCTAGGATAAGACTGAAGGTGTGAAATCCATCTATTTAAATGTAGGAAAATTTGCATTCCATTGTGTTGGTAACAGGTCTTGAGGAGCAACAGAAAAAACAAAGTACTTAATTTGATTTTAAGTGTGGATCCAGCAAACGCAGACCTTTCAGAGCAAGAGCTTTGTTGAGATCAATGTGTTTTACAGCTGTCTGCAGTGCAGAGAGGACACTGCTCACCTAGACATTCTCTTCTTCTTTCACTTCTTGAACTGAGACCAGGAGAAAACATTCTGCAACAGCATACAGAATGTTAAATGCATTATGCAGTATGGATGGATGGTGACAGATGGCACCATAATCAAAAGCTGACTGTAATTTGTGGGGTGCAATAGTCAAAATGAAACATTAAAGTGTCACAAATAGCTGTAAATCATTTTTTAACTATAATCAAATCAGAATCAGGTCACGAAATGTGAAACAATAATGCAACCTTAGATTGCTCATCAGTGAAATGATCCACTAACTAAGACCTCTGCATAGCAATCAGCATGCCAAAGTGGTGATGTGCATTAAACATTAAACATTAAACAGACAGCCAGCTGATTCTCCAAAGCACTTTAAAGACGACACCTCTGTTAAACAGTGATGGTTTAATAAGGGTGGCTGTGTTTGTGGCGATGCTACACAGACTGCTTTATAGGCTCATGGCATCCAACAACAGTTTGTGCATAGATGGTTGCTAAAGCAAACTTCAAATTCAGGAGACAGGAGGGGTTTTTTCCCTCTGCAGACTAGACCTGGCATTGCTCAAATGCACGAGGAAGCCTCCTGTCAGGAGTGATAGGCCTGCTAAAAACCACCAGTGGGACAGCAACAAGCCAAAACCTCAGTTGAGACAAAGAAATGTAGCGAGTAGAGAGGTTTGTATTTACTTTCCATGTAAGTGTGTGCAGCAGATAAATGGAGAAAAAAAAAGTTTCTACAAACAAAAGCAGATGCGAACATTTAGGTGTGGATGTCACTGTCGCCTCTAACGCATTCACTTTCCAAACTTTGTGCTTGAACAGTGTGTGACTAACAATAGAGAGACTAAATATTTGGAGTTTCAGGCCTCTGGGAGGAAAGAGTTTCTCAGAGATGGGCTAGCCATCTATATTCACCACTGTTTAAAGTCACAGTCTTGGCTACATGTGCACAGATTTCCATGAAAGGGCATTTTGGCCCTGGCAGAGTGAACATGTATGTCATCAGTGAACTCTGGCTGAACACTGGATCTGCTCCAGAGACTGACGAGGTGTTCATACATGGAGGATGCTGTGGGTGAAAATTCTCCATTATAGAAATAATATAAAAATAACAAGCACACCTGCTTTCTGTCAGGTAACACCAGGAGAGTGCACAGAGCTACATGTGTGGAGCTACATGGCTTTTTCTTTAGTTGAGTAGTGTTATTCTCACTGCATGGCATGACTTGATTTAGTGACATATTGCCAGCTGCTTTTGTTTTCTCTGTTTTATGATGAAGTGATGTGTACTTGACTTGATAACTGCTACATCTGGGTGAGACTTTTTAATTTTTTTTACATTGCAAGTGTTGAAACATCAGTGTAGTAAAATTCGCTTGGACTTACCTCATTATCTGAGTGTTATTGATGAAGTTACCAGACGGTAAGCACAAAGTAGTTGATAAGTTCATTATCACCATTTAAAACTTGTTTAAGACAAGTTAGAGTCTTCAATTAACCCGCATGTATTTGGACTGTGTGGGAGGAAACCAGGGTACGCAGAGAGAACCCACTTAGACACTGCCGTGTTCAGGACCTTGTTGCTGTGAGTGCTGCCTACGTGTGTGAAAAAAGTCCACTTTTCCTCTATGTCCACTTTTGTCCTCTATGATCTGTGGAGGACCTGAAAAAAAATCTCTGATGATGTTATCTGGGGTTGGTTGTGAAAACTATAAATGTATCTTTAAATTAAAAAAAAAATATTTGTGATGATCAGATTGGGGTTACAGAGTTTTAAAACACAGGTATGCAGTGAATGAATCGCTTTCGCTTTCTTTGACATCTGCTGGCAGTCCTCGGTCAGTTCGACTTAGTTTCATTGTCACATATAATCATACAGGTAAAATCATACAGAAATGTATCAGGCAGCGTCCCCTGTAGGATTTAGAGTAAAGAGCAAACATGAGGCAATATATTTATCACTTTAAATTAATTTTGTCTTTCTTTTTTTTTGCTGTTGGGAAGTCCTGGTATGTCCCCTGAACCGTGTCCACCACCTGTCAGGTGAGGATTGACTGGTCATCAGGTCTTTTAATTGAGAAACTGTTCAAAGATAGCTGAACATAATATCTGAACATTTGGTTAAAGAAACATGATGCAAGTATTTAATCATTTTGATGCTACAAGGACTTCCCATCCTGTTTGTTCTGTTCTCTGTTCGTCTTTATGTGTCTAGCACAGTGTTTCTCAAACTTTTTCAGACCAAGGACCACTTTGTCAAAAAAAAAAATTTCAGGGACCACCTGACCCCGTCTTCAGCCACCTATCCATCATTGTTTCCCATCCTCTCCGTGCCTTGTTTTAGTTAAAGTTCACAGCTTTTGCTGCTCTTTTCCTTGCTTTCTTTTCCTTACTTACTGACGTGACAGCGGAATGATTTTGTCTATAGGAGACGCCGTGGTTGCTTAGGCAACAATTTGGGCACTGCTAATTCAGATTTATCTTCATATATCCATTATACATATTTAAAAAAAATATTTGTCTGCATTTTTGTTCAGAGAACAAATTCGCTTTACACTTCAAATAATGTTAGGTAGGACTAGGGCTGATATGGCCTGTAACCAATATCTCGATATTTTTAAGCTATATCGCGATACACGATATATATTTCGATATTTTTGTTGTTGTTGTTTTGTATTGTTTATTTCTAATAAATATTGTCATTATTTCCATGATAGCATTGTAATTGCTCAGAATCAACGTAGAACAGTAGATTTACACTTGCTGTGAGACACACGTCTTTTATAGCATTTTAACACTTGTCATATTTTTTATGAATTTTTAATACATTTCATGATGTAAATATGAGCTTTAAAGCTCAATAGCTTCCAGGTCCTTTGACCTATTGGCTCAAAATCAGTGTAGAACAGTCGAGCTACACCTGCTATACGACACACACTCTTTTTTTATAGCATATTAACACTTGTCATATTTTTTATGAATTTTTAATATATTTCATAATGTACATATGAGCATTGAAGCAGTGCAGAATCATACTTGGCATATGAGACAGTGTCCACACTCTGCCGTAAGCTAGCGCTGACTTTCCAGTTTTTTAAAAGTGTTTTCAATAAAGTCGGCAATAAGGGCGCACTTGAAAATATTGGAGCAGCTGACGTGACCACGGGAAAACGAGAGACGTGACCTCAGCTGTTTTTCTTCAGAACCAAGTCGTCCGTCTCCATCTTCAATTACCTCACTTGGACTCTTGGCTTCACCTCTCCTCACTTGATACAGAAAGTACGCATGCACGCAGGGGATGTTTCTGGGTGGGCGGGGCAGTGTGCTGCGTGCTGTGAGCAGCAGGAGTGAGTGACAGGCGAATCCCCGGAGAATTAAATGCCGACGGCTTAAAACATTTACGTGACAAGTACTCGATGGTCGCGATATAGTCATTTCATACATCTCACGTAAAACAAGCCGCGATATATCGAGTATCCCTAGGTAGGACTCCACAAACTTGTGTGGGAAATTCGAATATTTTAAGAGATCCTCTCACGGACCACTTGAGGTCGCTCGCGGACCACTAGTGGTCCGCGGACCACACTTTGAGTAACACTGGTCTAGCACAAGAGTGGGGAATACTGGAGCAGAGTGGCGCTGGCCTGGACCAGTGTGAGCACTACTGGGCTCAGCAGCCTCTGCAGACATCACCATGACCCACGTTGTGCTGTAAAAGTTCAACAGGAAGTAACGTTAACCTCGGTAGCAGACTGAGCTAGCTGTTCTGTTAACAGTTTATGTGCAGAAAAACATGTACTCCAAACTGTGCCAACGCCCCGTGAATTTCTGTGCAGCCACCAGGTCGGATCTCTAAAATCAAAGCAAGCGGTACGCTGCGAGGGAGTTTTACAAGACAGTGAGCCATAGCGCTCGGCTTGGCTGCCTGTGATGACTTGCCTGGGTGCGCAGCCCTCGCCATGACTAATGCAGGCAATTTGTGACATTTGGTTATAGGCGAGGAGGAGAAGGAAAGTGAGAAAAAAAACCATGCTGCAGTTACTTCAGCTTAATGATGCTTCTGTGTACTTGAAGACTGAGGCCAAAATACCTCTCACATAACTCATACCTCATGCTGGGAAGGCAGCATTACTGCTCAGCAGGAGGGAGAGTGAACACTTATCTGGCCCACAGAGAGTCGAGAGTCCTACTCCAAGACAGCACGCTGTAAGTTTCATAATGTCATGAAGCTGCATCCCACGCTGATATATTTTCATTTGTTGAAAGTTAGCAGCAAACCTTTCACACTTTGCCTGTTCAGGAGAGTTCAAGAAACTTTGGTAAGAAATTTGGAATGTAAAATAGGAGCTTTTTAGTGGCAACGCCCGATTCAAAGTGGATGAGCATGACCATAGATTTGATAAAGCACAAAGGAAAGCTCAGTGTGTTGCATTGTAATGTGTGCTGCTTCTTTAGCTGTAATCACCAACGTGTTCTTCAGTCTGCAAGCCAAAAATGATTGATTAGTGTTCAAACACTGCCTTGGATTTCTCTCACACATGTCCCACCATACATATATACACATGCATATACTGGTATGATGTAAAAGTCCCTGGTAAACCACACTTCTCAGAAAGCAGGCCAGGCCAAGCCACTTTAAATACATGCATCCCTTCTTCATTTTGCAGATAGAAGTTCTGAGCCAGCATTTATGTAGCTGCATCAATGAAATTGTTTCATTATGATCAAATATGTGGGCTCTCCAACCTGCTAGCCAAAAGTCAATAAGTGAAAGACACTGAGAATTAAAGAATGAGACATCACTGTGAAAGAATAGATGGGAAAGGAAGTGCTGTGATTGTGTATTATGTCTTTGGGAGAGAGAGACTTTAGCTAAGAGTTATCCATCTGTGTATAATTATAAGGACTTGATTTCAGCTCAAGTAATTCTCCATTCATCATCACAATTTATGGTATTAATTTACAATTGTGTAATTATCTTCCACTCACTCAGCGTGAGTCTTAATCAGCCAAACTATTCAAAAGTTTAAAGCTGCACCCAGTGACCTTTGCACTTGGATAGATCCAAATGGCATTGAGAGGAAACTGCTTGGAAAAAGTGATTTTCCAGATCCAGAAATACAGCAAGGTGACACCAGATGTCTTTCAACATCACAGTCTGGCCTATCAACAAGGCTGATCTGTGATTTTTGTATAACTTTGGACAACGAGGAAAAAAGTCTAACACTGGTGAGTCTAACTTACTCTGGGCAGAGCTGTTTTTTCTGTTATTAGGGAATCTTCTCTTCTGCATTAGAATAGCACTAAGCTGGAATAGCACAACTAAATCGAAAACTGAAAACTGAAAAACGCAGTTATCAGAATTCACTGAAAATAGAAAACCCGCCACTCAATGTAACTCTTGTATGCTAATTTTCGACTACCACAGGAAAATTTGCATCTGCTTCCACTGACCTGGTTGTGCCACTTTGTTTTTGGCCTAAACACTGTGTACTTTTACAGTTCTGCACATCTTGCCAATTGATGTGTAAAAAGGTCGTTTTGGTCACATATTTGATATTGGAAAGTTACAGCAGTTTCCCAGTTCCAACCTGGGAAAAAGTGTTGGGGGAGGAGGTTTGAGAGCCACACAGGCACTTGTTAGAAGCATACTACATTATCCTAGCAATGATGGAAAGTTATTAAATATTGTGATAGGTGACATTGATTTCTGTGACAGATGATTTCTATGTTTGTGATGCAGGCTTATATAATGGATTTCATTTGAACAGTTTTCCATTTCAGGCTGTAACAGTGTGTTCCATTTGGACTTCACATTTAAACATTGTGACTCTAGAAAAGTATTTACAGCTGAGATGGATAGCACTCTTGAGGTGCTTTACGAGGGACTTTCAGCAACTTTCCATCTTTGCAGTACTTTCTCAAGGTAGGTAAACCACTTGAGTGAAAGCAGTCAAGGACCTCTCGACTGCACTGGGCACTCTGTGCTGTGGACACAGAGATGGGCTGTGTGGCACCCAGCTCCCCAAACACACCCACACACCTCCAGGCCTCCAGGCTCCCCCATGCTGCATGCTGTCTGTTTGACACAAAGCAGGGCTCACAGTGATGTGATGATAAACTAACACAGCTGCACTCCCCTTCTTCCTTCACACACACACACAGACACACACACACACACACACACAGACACACAGACACACACACACACACACACACACACACACACACACACACACACACACACACACACACACAGACCTCAGCTACCATGGCTATGCTTCCTGCCCAAACAGAGACTGTGTGGGGCCTTTTCTTCTTCTCACTCCCACTGAGGAAATGGAAACTGCTCATACTGTGGTCACTAAGAATAGCCAATAGCTTTTCAAATGCAAAGACAGCCCTATATTATTACTGCTGGTGCTGCAGCTCACATGCTGGCAGCAGATTCATTTAGGACAATCACATGTCAGTAACGGCACTAATTGCAATTATGAGCGACATATTAAATTAGACTTAGTTCACCTGAAATGATCCAGCATGTTGTTAAAGCATTAAAATAAACAGCATACAGTGAAAGTGAGTAAAAGGTAACAACTGTTACAGTGGTGGGCATTATCATGAGCTCTTGCCTTCAGCTCAGCTGATGCAGGCCAAATGCATCATTCTTTTTCCCCCCGAACCGACCCCATTGTGGGTTCAACAGGAACCCACTGCAGTTAATCAGGAAAGCATGTTGCCCTGAGTTCAGCCATCCTCCACAACCGGAGAGTCTCTGCAACGCTCCGCTGTTTTCCCATACGACACTGTGGGAAAGTGTCAAATTCTAATAAAATGTTGTAAAAATGTCCATACAACACAAACTTGGTAAGCTTCCAGGCCTTAGCTAGCAATACGCAGTAGTAAGTCAGTCTAACATGAGTAGCTCGTTAGCATTGATCATGCATGTCTTGCATTAAAGTACACCTTGCTCTTGTTTCGTTTATTTATATTAAAGCTGCTCTAATCAACATTTGTAACTATGGAAAAAATGACTATGAATAATGAAAGATGACTTGACTTGACTTGACTGTGATGAACCCACAGAGAATCACCTGACACTGCACTTCCCCCTGAGCCCCATTAAACGTTTTATCATCTTGCAACTCGTTGTTTTTTTTGTTTTCTGACCTACAACTTGTTTTGGTTCAGTCTCACCACTGAAAATAAAGCTGATGCCCAGAAAGATAACTTCATAACTTGGTAAAAAACATAGATATGTAATGAAAGTACCTTTGAAGACACATAGTCAGAGAAGTGGTCAGGGGTAGGGTAAGCATTAGAAGATATTCTTTTGCTTATGTTAATCACCTCCAGCCTTTGTATGTTTCTGTATATCAAAATGCATGTGTGTGTATGTTGAAACTTCTGTTCTGCCCACCTTAATGTGAACATTGAACTACTAGTAGACAAGTAAACGTGTATTATTATAAGATCAAGATTTCTTAGAAACCCTTTGACTACACTGTGTACATTTTAAAATAAGCCTGGTCAGTTTTTTCATCCACACTGAAAGGCCAGAACTGGTCTGGGTAACCTTCTGTTCAGTCTGGCTTTGTATAATCATTTTACAGACAAAATCAAAATGTTTCTTTTGTAAAGCAAGTATCAAATTATCATTTGGTCGCACTTCATAAATGCTACCCGTTAACCAGTCAGTAATTTCCAGTCTGCTGCACTGTGCTGGTGATGAAATGATTACTTTATAATGTCGGCTAATGATGCAAACACAAATATTGTTAATAAATAATTTGAAATGAGTGATCACAGATAAAGGTAAAGACGACCACATGTTTGACTAAGAGAAAACATTGTCTGTGTGTGGACAGAGTGCTGAAATAGAAAGATGTAGATGAAAATGAAGACAACTTAATGTAGTCTTGATTCAAGCTCAAGCTTTAACCTGAGGAGGCCCTTTAAATCCAAGCACCAGACGCAGAGACATGGGGATGACTTTAGCTCTTTCCAGCCATCCAGTTCCCAGCCCCTTCAGCACCATGGGAAAGCCAGCCAAGTGAGCGTGGGTCAGGTCAACCTTGTCTCCTCGCCTGACTGTCAAAATAACAGTACCTTCCCCTCTGGCTTCCAGCACTGTCTGTCAGAGCCGGGCTACTGAGAGCTGTGGCACAGAGGGGTGGAAAAGCAATTAAATCAAACATGGGTGAGTAGCTGCAGGACAAATGCCTCATCAGCGTTTTTCATCTCAGCCAGAGAAAAGCTGTTTTTTTTTCTTTTTTCTTGCAGAGGGGTAGTGAAAGAAAGAGTATTGAAAGTGAAAAAGAAAACCCTCTAAAAGAGAGCTAAGACATTTTGTGTCACTGGGTGACCAATGCAGCAGTTGGCTAAAGGGTTAAGAGAGACACTGGCCCGAATCAGGGCCTCTTTCTTCCCCAGAGATGGCCTAAAACTCGGGGTCAGACACATACTCCGACCCCTGACCCCCTGGTTCACGTCTCCTCATAATTACCTTTGCGCATCAACCCCTTGGCCACCCCCTCCCAAAGACAATGTAACAATTTGTCTTTTCAATTGTCTGTCAGTCACTCTCTTGTGGGCCATTTCAGTGGGCGTATATGGTTTCTTTTTCCATTTGTATTTATTTATTTATCTTGCTTGGAGGGGTGGGGGTTGTCTGGCTCCTGAAACAGGGAGTCTTTGTTTGGGTTGGTTTCACATGGATAACCCCCGCCCCTCTGCTCCCCATGCATTCTATCCACCTCCCTATAGACAGACCCCATGGATTTGTTTGGGGGCTCGAGGGTGGCTGATCTCAGGGTCATTGTACATGGCATTTCCATAACCATTGACCAATCAATGAGACTTTTCTCATTCCCAGGGAACACTGAGGTGCTTTTTAACAGCTCCCTATAAGGTACATAGTATCTTCTGTAATGCCCACACTCTTATTCTTCAACTTTACCTGGAACTAAACATCAAGCTGCCCAGTCTTCAAAGTGCTGGATCAGATCTTTGATTTGATGATTTTGTTACATAATACTTACAAAATGACAAATTAATGCAAAGTGCTTGCTTTGCAGAAACCTCAGACCACAGAATGTATAATGTCTGCCTCGTTATCACAGTGTGGTGTGGTGCTTGGACTCGGGTATAACCTACTTTTCTGGACTCTGGCTCTGATCAGCTGGAGAGAAGTGCTGTCAGTGTGTTTGGCCCCACATGAGTTACTTTGTGTAATTCGCTACATAGTCGTGCACTTTTCAGTCTTCATCAGCACATAGATTTTCCCATCTGTCATGTGGGTGGCTCAGTTGTCATCATCTGACCTAAGTATGTATGTAGTAGTATGTCAAGGGATGACACCTGAGCCATCTCCTAAACAACTGATGAAAACCATGATACAGTTGAAAGCTAGCGAGTGGAGGTCGACCTGGGATTTTGTCACATGAAGATTAGTGACGAACCATCCTGCTCAGGAATACTGTATCAGGATAAGGGGTAAATCACCAAATCCACAGCCCTCAGTATGTGCAGGATGCATTCTAAAGTTTTTTTCTAACATAACATTTCATATTTTGTTATCATCCTTTCACTCCAGCTCAGCAAGGAAATAGAAAGAGGAAATTATTACATGAAAGACTGTGACTTTGGAAATGACCCATTTATGTACTTCGGCACAGAACAACAACTGTGGTTTCTGTACCTCATTTCTTACAGTGTTGTTGCAGTAGGATGGCCTCACTTCATAGCCAGTATAGACAGCAGGAATGTTTGTGATGTACTAACTAATAACTTTGCAGTGTATATAGGCACAGTATTGTATTAAGACACACCTGAAAAATGTTTTTAAACCCCTTGACTCTTCCCTTGTAGCAAATTAAATGTAATAATTGCTTCCAGTGTGTTTTCAACAGTTTCTCAGGGTGAAATTATTGCTGCACCATTAGTTTTTATTTAAAATTTCAGCAGTAAATATATTGGAAACATGGCAGCACCTCAAAATTACCGGTTACAGTTTATTAGATCCAATAGAGCACTTGAGAAAAAGGTTCTCTTTGAGCACTCCTTGAGAGAACTCTTAACATTACTGATGCCTAAAAAAAAAAATACAAATTATCTCAAGATACAAAGAGGTTTTATTGAATGATGGCCATTTATAACAATAACCCCTATGTGGTCTTGCTCTGACAGCTTTTCCGAGCTTTTCTAGTAGTTTATTGTCTGACAATCACTGCATGAAATTACATGGAATGTACCATTCCCCAGTTCGAAGGCGACATAATGAGAGCCAGAGGAGCAAGAAGATGATTCAATCTTGGACTGTGAGATGTCACGCGGCTTTCTGAGGAATAAACACGATCAGTCTTCTAGACAGCTTGGTTTGCGCAAGTCACTCTTTCTGATTATCTATCACGTTTCTTATGAAGCTCATAATTACAACAGTGTTGGGAGGGAGATCTGTGCAAAGGCTGCGGTTTACTTTGATCAGTCTAATTTGCTCTCCCTGAGAGGGGTGAGAGCTTGTGCACGTGGTTGCAGTTGGTACGAGTAGGAACAAAGCAGTGAGAAGTCAACACAACACAATGCAATTAATCTGCTGTGGTACTTCAAATTGTGCAACAGGTATATATTTACTGTGCTGCCTGAATGTTGCCAGTCTGATGAGGGACACGAATAATGTGTGAGTCATTAAAGCAGCGGGGTAAAGGAGGGCAGATTGAATTTGTACTAACAAAAGCAGAGCTGCCATGGTGGGTAAAATAATCCCATAAATTGATTGAAACCACAATAGCAGAACAAGAAAACTATTTGATGAATAAAAATGTTTTTTTTTTCTGTGAGCAAGACAAAAACAAGACTCTCTAAATGCATTTATGTGCTCTAATAATGTAGTTGTAGCCATAATAGTGGCCCAACTATATTTAAAATCCCTGTTAAGGGCCAACCTTCAATTTTGTAAATTTCCAGTTAATTACCATTCATTCCCATAAATTCTCGTTAATTCCCATGGAAAGTTTCCAACTTTGAAAATTCCCAGAATTGTGCAACCCTAATGACATTCCAATCAGAGTCAACAGTACCATAATGTAACTGCGATGAAACAATCAGAAAATAACTTTTCATATCTCAGATTCACCAGCTCTCTTGATACCAGTGCCCCACTGCCCATTTTGCTCAACCACTGCTCTCTCTTTACCATAGTGTGACGTCATGTTGTGTTTCTCTAAAAGTTAAATCTGGTTGTACTGTTGCACTGTAAGCGTTGTTTTTCTTTTCTTTTTGACATACCCTGCAGCCCGCTCCACCACAGCCAAATCGCAGTAGCCCCATTCAAATGAAAAGAAAAACCTGCGATTTCATGACAGCGCCAGATTTTGTCTGAATCAGGCTTTAGGGCCATTGTGTGGTTCTTACACTTCCGCAAAACCATGAGGCACCCACAAACCTCTAATTACATAATTGCGACCGGCAGGTGGACCCGGTGTGCACCTCTTAAAATTCAATCACCCCAATTTACAACTAAATGAAATTATGTGGGAAAAAAAGTCATCTATTTATACAGGCTAAGATTTGAGTATTTAAGTAGTGGCATACCATAGAAGAAACAAGAAAAAGATACTCACAATGTGTGTGTGTGTGAGATGCAGTTTGACATTTTATTACACAAGAAATGCTCGCATAACAGTTTTGGCAGCATGTCACGATGAGAAACAAACAAATTGGTAGAACATAGCAGACAACCTCTCACTAGCTGTTGTCAAACGCACATCTCCATAATCAGCAGAGGCCACGTTACACCGAAATGACCATTATTAACGAGCGCACACAAAACACTGACTGATCAAACACTTTCCCACAAATTTTGTTTACTCGAATGCACCACAAAGACTGCAGTAACGGCCAGCTTGTGGACAATATGTATGTAGCCCACATTCTGTGGCTGCATAAGAGAAAATAACTATTCGATCGTAACCCGAAAAACATTGTGCAAAAGCAAACAAAACAGAGTGTTTTCATGCCACTGTGATTCTGATTAAACAAATGTCTGGAATACAAACTGAGATGTCTAATAAATGGCACTGTTGCTTTGTTTTTGGCTGGCACTGTCAGCCTGCAGATTTTGTTTGTGAATGAAATCTTTTATTTCCTCATATAAAGTGAACAAGCTTTAGTGTTTGTTGTTACAGGGCCTACTTATGCATCTATAGTTTTTCAGGATAATAACATTAGACTGATGCTTTGTAGAAGTTAGGACCACTGTACTGCTCTCTTTATGTGTTGTACTCCTCGAGGGTTAACATAAATAAACAGCCAGCCAAACTCCTTTTCAAAAGCCAGGAAGTGAGCCTGCTTGCTCCTTTAATGACTTTGCTCACAGCAGGTAAGTCAAGGTGACAACATTGAATTGGAGTGAAACTATAAAAGAAAGTTAAAAAGACGACTTAATAAACTGTTATGTGAGCAACAGGTAAGTATTAACTTCTTAATGTTAACATGAAACACTTACAGTCATTGCTTTCTGAAGGACGCAGACAAAATATCACTGTGAAACAGTCATCAAACTATTATTGCACACTGTCGCGTTTTTCTTACCGTTTACGATTTTACTACCTACTTCCTGTCTAAGCGGATTTCAAAATAAAAGCTCAAATTTCAAATGAAGAGTCTTTTTAACATATAAAACACATTCAGGGCAGAACAACCAGTGTGTCTTCATACAGGACAGTGAATGTTGTGTTTATCTTGGGAGGTTAATATCTGTGTAAAGAAAGAGATGATGAAGAGTGTGATGTGAGGGCTTCATGTGTGGTGGTTGGATCACTCTTTATAAGAAGAAACAGTAGGATGGAGACAATGCCATACCTCAGAACAACTTGACTTCCTTCGGACTTTTCAAAGAAATACCCAATCAGAAGCTAGGACTTAGGTAAACGGGAGGGAATCAGAGAGGCAACAGAACATCCTAACTGTCTAAAAGATGCAGCTGTAAATATTTAAACATGTAACATAAATATGTAAATTAACTCAGATATAAATGATATTAACTTCTGAGCCTTACGACTGTCAAATATGAATTAACCTCACTGCATCACATGCTGAACTGAAAGAAGAAGAAGAAAGGTTGTTTTGCTAAAGCAGAGTTATAATGAGTGCCAAACGAAGGTTCATTTCTACACCATGCTGGCTATTCCTCCAGTTTACTAAATATGCAAAGAAACTCCCATGCTTCTATTACTGACATGCAGCTAAACATGCAGTCATGATATCTGCTGCAGGGAATGACATCACATTTGAAATCAAAGTGAAAGAGACAATACAAACAAGAACTGTGTGTTGCTAATTAAACATTTAATGGCAAAATACAGCTTTTGATTAAGGATATGTTTTTCATAGTAGAATCAGTTTTAGTACAACGTCTGCTGTGTCTAAATGGAGGGTAAGCATGTTGCCATAAGCTACAACATTTATGTACAACATCTGTGTGTATCTAAATAATCAGCACCACATGATTGTTTGGTCTCTTCCTTGAGATATACAGCCAGCTCATTTCTTCTTTCTTTTTCAGCTAATTACAATCGTACTCTGGCTGTGAGATGAGTTCTGTCCTACAGCACAATCTTCAAATGCAATATTTGTATTGTAAGCATGTGATCAGACAAAACCACTAAATATATTGAACTAATTAAAAGTCAGAAACATAACTATTATATGTAACTGTTCTCTGAAGACCTTCCAGAGACATGAAGCAGCCAAAAGCTAATGTGTTTATTACAAATACAAAAGAATCAGAAAAATCCAACACAGTGATGACAACACAAGAGAGACAAATGAATCAAAGAGGGTAAATATGCCGTTCAGTTCTTTAAGTCCCGTTAAATGCATGTACTGTAGTGTAAGTCACTCTATTCATAAATGTCAGACATTAACTAATAAGTCACAAGAAGAAAAGAAAAGATTCATACTGGACAAAAATCTGTGTTTTGGTTGTCTTAAGAGAGGACACAATTCAAAGGACTGCAGAAGCAAAGCAACCAGTGGTATATGGCAAAAAAACAGCATCCAACACCGTTGCATGAGCACCGCAGCACTTCTCCCCACACGTCTCCCCATGCTGTTGTGCAGGCAGAAGAAAAGTCATCTTCACCCTCTTGCTCCATAGACAAAGGTGATGGTGGGAGCACATCAATGATAGTGCCTGTGTGGCTCTAACCAGTTACAACTCCTGAAACAGAGACATTGGTGTATGCTTTGTTAGATACGCAGAGTAGTACTACCTTTACAGACAAAGAGGTGTGTAAGAAGATGGGCGAAGGTTTAGAGCCAGTTAAATTAAAGCTTACCACTATAACGGGAAAGGATTCCATCGTTCAGAGCGACAGAGTTAGTGGTCTTAGAGTCAGAGGGTTTACCTCACATAGCTTTGTTTACTTGCCACCTGCATACACCAGAGATTTTATCCCACTCGAACGCACACATATTCCTACTCCTGCAACAGCTAAGAGGTGGAAACACCTGAATGCTATAGCACAGGAAATACCAGAGTTGTTGGATTGTGAAGTCGGACTCTTAATAGGCTATGACTGTTGTAGAGCACTAGCACCATGACATGTTATTACAGGTGTAATGACATGTGTGGTGATGAAGAGCCATATGCCATTAGGACTGACTTAGGATGGAGTATTGTTGGGAGCTCACCAAAGACTGCTAAGTCAACAGAGGTAACAGGTCTTTGCCATCGTGTGTCCGTTAAAGAGCTTCCAACATTGACACCAGCTGCTATTCTCAGAGTCCTCGAATCTGACTTCAGAGACACAAATTATGGGGAAAAGACCATATCACAAGATGATATTCAGTTCATGCAGATCTTGAACCAGTCAATACAGCAGAACTCAGATGGCCACCTGGAAATGCCACTCCCTTTCAAGACACGTCCACACCTACCAGAAAACAAGCACCTGGCTCTGGTGCGACTGCAACACCTGAAAGCGAAACTTGAGAGGAATCCCAAATTCAAGGAGGACCATATTAGATTTATGGCAGGTGTCATCGAAGGTGGGGAAGCAGAGAAGGCGGAAGAATCGCCCCAGGACGGAAATGTGTGGTACATTCCACATCAAGGGGTTTATCACCCAAGAAAACCTGAGAAAATTAGAGTTGTATTTGATTATTCTGCTCAATATGCGGGCACAGCTCTAAATGATCACTTACTGACAGGACCTGATCTCACAAATGGGTTGTTAGGGGTTCTCTGTAGAGTCCGCAAACATCTAGTTGCAATCATCTGTGATGTAGAAAAAATGTTTCATAGATTTCATGTGGGCAGAGACAGAAATTACTTGCGGTTTCTTTGGTGGGAACAGGGGAATACCAATTCAGAGCCACAAGAATATCGCATGAAGGTTCACCTCTTTAGGGCTGCGTCCTCCCCGGGCCTCGCCAATTATGGTATGAAGTTCTTAGCAAATGAAAATGAAAAACAGTATCCATCTGCAGCCAACTTCATAGAGGAACATTTTATGTTGATGATGGCCTCATCAGTGTGGAGACTGCAGGTAAAGCCATCAAACTAGTGAAAGAGACACAGGCTGTGTGTGCAAAGGGGAAACTGCATCTCCACAAGTTCATCTCCAACAACAGGGAAGTTTTGGAGTCATTTCCTGACTGTGAACGAGCCAGTGGAGTTCATGATGTAAACCTCAGCCATGGAGATCTTCCTGTTCAGACTGTGTTGGGAGTGAAATGGAATGTAAACAGCGACACCTTCGCTTTCAGTGTATCCCTGGAGGAAAAACCAGCAACGCGGAGAGGAATCCTTTCAACTGTAGCCTCTGTGTTTGACCGCCTCGGCTTCCTTGCTCCTTTTCTACTATTGGGAAAGAAAGTACTACAAGAAATGTGTCAAAAGGGCATAGCATGGGATGAACCGCTGCCCAAAGACTTAGAGCCACAGTGGAAGAATTAACTAAATGATCTGGAGAACCTGCAAAACCTTCTCATCCCAAGATGCTTTGTTCATGAAGCCCTGGGAGAGGTTAAAAGAGTCGAGTTGCATCACTTTTCGGATGCTAGTAGCCATGGATACGGTCAATGTTCATACATCCGAGTGGTGAGTGAAGATAAAGTTCATTGTTCTTTGATCACAGGCAAGGCTAGCGTCACTCCCACAAAAGTTGTAACCATACCAAGACTTGAGTTAACAGCTGCCGTTGTCTCAGCAGCAGTCGGTAGCATGTTAAAAGAGGAGCTGGAACTCAAAATTGACCAGGAATCCTTTTGGACTGACTCAAAAGTAGTTCTAGGCTACATTGCTAATGGAGCCCCTAGGTTTTAATGTTTTTGTCGCAAACAGAGTACAGAGAATCAGAGACACAACAGATCCAGCCCAGTGGTACTATATTGATACTGATCAAAATCCGGCTGATCATGCCTCCAGAGGCCTCAAGGTGACAGACTTGATCGATTCCAATTGGTTTACTGGACCAAAATCGTCACACAAGTAACAGATCCCGAGCTTATGGTAGGAGATCCTGAGATAAAAACAACACAAGCACTGCAAATCAGTGGCGAGGCGAGGTCCGGGCGCTGTAAATGCAGAGCCGGTCGCACTGCCTCGGAGGAAATGCGCCCGGCGGGGGCCAGCCAGCGCCGGGGAGAGGTCCCATGAGGGGATCCTCCCGCACGGTGCGGCCGTCCCTGACCCGAGTTTAATCCCCTGTGCAGACTGCGCGGAAGTTGCGGTGATTGGTTAAAATTGCAACACCGCCCTGAATTCACGGGGATTCACTGAAGTTGCAAATCGCAACATCGTGAATTCCTGGAGAGTCTGTGTTATGGTATCATTAACTGTACAGTCAAGCCTGACGCCGATTACCACTACCGCGCATGTGCGTAGGTGTGTGTGTGTGTGTGTGTGTGTGTGTGTGTGTGTGTGTGTGTGTGTGTGACACAGAAAGGCAGACGCGGCAGTGGAAGCTGCAGCCACAATGTAGCCTATTTCTAATTAAAAAAACAACATATCCTTCTTCTCTCGCATTCGCCAAGAATCGCGATTCATTTTTTCTGTCAACCGATGCGAGTCGTCACGCATTTGTACCGATTTTAATCGTGTCACGATGTATCGTTATACCTATGGCACAGAGTACAATATTTGTCTGAACAATTCTGGTGTAGGTGGAAGAAAGAATATTTGGCAAACATCACTCTAAGGCAAAAGTGGACGCAATGTTAAGCTTAGAGATGTTGTCATTTTCAGAGAAGAGGGATCTCCTTGCAATGAATGGAAACTGGGAAGAGTATTAAATGTTTGTAGAGATGATGATGGTCTGGTGCGTAAAGCCACCATACAAATGGATGATAAAAAACTAGGAAGGGAAGGTCAAAGGCTCTCTTATCCATTCATTATTGACCGCCCTATTCATAAACTTGTTGTGTTAGTGGAAAGTAACTAAAGGTATTTCCATAGTACCAAAACAGGTAACCTGTACTTGTGTTGAGAGATACAAACCATTCTTGATCTCAGAGTTCTTCTCTCATACTTGTTTGTGTATTGTTTGAGAAATTACTAGATTTATTCGAGGTTAAAGTTGAATGTGTATGACTGTTCATACTGTTGAATGTATTTCACCAGTACACACTTCCACCTTTAAACCAGTGAAGTGAAAAGTAGGTTATATTTCATTTTTTTGTTTTTCTGCAAAATGACTAAATGTATATTCTGTGAGTATTTATTTTCTTCAATCAGCAGACAGTGCAATCAGCTGTTAACAGGTTCAGATCTTTGTTTTATTATACCACCTCCTTATCATCTTTGACCAAACCAGCACGCAAAAACAGAATTGAAAAGAATTTATTAGTGAGAAAGTTTTGGCTGCTGCAGTTGTGAAGGAACATTTTGGTCACTGGAACTGTGAAGGAATGCCCCACTGTAAAGATTTCTGCTTGTTAAGTTGGGACATTTGGGTATAGATCTTAGGTGAGCAGTGGAGTTATGTGGGTTATAAGCACTCTCACACACAACACTATAAAACTGTCTCAATTTAAAGGGATGATTTATGCCTCTCAGACTGCTGAATGAAATATGAGGTAATCTGACTCCCGGATCCCAGTCCAAACATGCCCGACATGGGGGCAACCCACATCCTGCTCCAATGAATTGTGAGCTTTTGCCATTCTGTGTCATATTATGCACCAAAAATAAGATTTACATTATTTGAAACAAAGTGTTTAATACAGATTTTAGGTGCAAAGGTTGTGTGTATCATAATATAAGCGCATAATATGCCACTGACTGCTTGGATTCTGTCTTTGATCATTTGTGTATTTTAAAGGCCCAGTAGAACAGAGTGGCTAAGGAGGTACCTACAGGAAACGGTGACTTAACCAAGGGACTTAACAACACCAAACTGATAAAAGACACCCTAAACAGGATATTAAACAGCTAATAAACATTTAGAGGCATGTATGTTTCACTTTAAATCCTTCCCAGGAATCTTGAGGAAAGTGACTGTTTGAATTTCCATGGGCTGTTGAATGCATGCAGTGGACCACATCTGATGCAAGTGAGTCACGTGGAAGTGAGGTAATAACATTGTGTCATTACACTGGTTATTTGGGGCGGCACAAGGGACTCCTGAGTGAGACACATTAACCATGTGTGACTGAGGCATTGGTGCATGAAATACAGCAAATTGAACTCTGGAATTTATGCTGACTGGAAGAAAAAGGACAAACCTAAATTATAAAATGAAAGGATTAACCCAGAGTTCATTTGACTGTTATGTGTGTGGCCTGTTAATGTGGTTGCTGATGAGCGGCAATGACTAAATAATTTGTGTAAACCCATAGAAAAAAAAAAACAACAACAAAACAATTAAATGCATAAAACTGTGTTTGTAATTTCTTGGGACATAAATATAATCTTTTATACCTTTATTGATTTATATATTTATTAAGACATACAGGTGCTACTAACATCAATCTAAAGCAACAGAAATAAAAAAAAATTATTTTGACACTGATTTTTTTTTTTTTTCCTGTTCATTTTAATTCAGTTCCAATGGTGCAGTTCTGACAGCCGGCCAATAGAGGTCACTAACAAACTCTTTGATACCTGTTTCCAGTATAATGTTAATTCAGTAAAATACCGGGTAGAGATCAACATGCTGGCTGCTGTCAGAAACAGCTTAGCAATATTGATGGCTGATGTTTCTACTTGGCTGTTTGTGAATGTTCACAGGGAAGCAGTTTGGGGCTTTAGAGGCAGAAAGAACATTAAAAAATTCCAACACAGCACCACAAGAAGCAACTTTGATATTCCATCAAGAACATGAATATGGCAGTGAACCCCACTTTTAGATCCTTAGTGTTATTCAGTTGGCTATGAATCTCAGTTTAAAAGGAAACAGCTTGCATCTGGATAAACTTTTGCATTTGTGGCTCTTCGGCCAAGGGATGAAATGTCTCACTTCAACAGGAGAGGTCCAAATGGGAATATGGAGGCCAGCATACACACTTGGTCGTGAAAGAAGTATAGAGACATGAAGAATCTTTATGTTTTTTTATCTACACTGACCCAGTCACAGAATGTTTTCAATCAGCTATGCAAAATTGCAAAATTGAAAATCTGCAACAATACTACAATTTAGAAAATATTACGTGTCATTTTTAACAAAGTTATCCAATTTTGTTGTGCAGAAATCCCATGAGACACAGATGAATATATTTATTAGTATATTATAAGTTTTTAAATGATGGAGCAGACTTTTGATAAGCATTGTGATGCTAAGCTACTGTTAAAAGACTGTACTACGTGTTAGTTTAATCTACAGCATGCTGTCATATTGTACAAAGTGATCATTTAGGTATAACTTCAGTACAAGTGATATGATCTTTAGATCCTGTCTTAAGTCTGATGAGAACATCAGAAATCCCTGTTTTTGTTGGTTTGGTTTTGTTTGTTTGCTTTTTCCATCGTGCTTCGTCTGTTCTTTGCTATGAGGTGTTCTCTTTCATTTGTCCCTGTCTTTGGCAAAATGCTCAAGTCAAGATGTAAGTAATTATGGTAACACACGTTACCTTCAGGCAAAAACATCAAAACTAAAAATGACCAGAAAAACATGAAAATTGAACTCAGCAGATTTTCCCACCCAAACTGAGGTTATCCTTTACACCTTGTGTTCACGGAGTGCCCCTTGAGGACCAATTTTACTCAACCTTGCAGTATGACAGTGCAATGCCCCAGTGGAAATCAAACACCTATAGCTCTTTAAGCCAGGGCCCTCCTGTAGCTGGGACTTTTGGAACTGGGGCTGGACCCTTTCTGTGTGCTGTTTGTATGTTTATATGTGTCTGTGTGGTTCTCTCCAGGTACTGTGGGAGGAAGCCTAAAGACATGCATGTTAATTAGCAGCTCTAAATTGTCCAAAACAAAAGTCCAAACAAAGTTTTAAATGGTTATAATGAACTTATTAACTACTTCTACTTACCATCTGGTAACTTCAGTAACAGTCGCATAATGAAGTCCAAGCAAATTTCACTACATTGATGTAACAACACTTGTAATGTAAATAATAATAATAATAATAATAATAATAATAATAATGATAATAATAATAATAATAATAACAATAATAACAATAATAATGATAATAACAATAATGTCCACTACACATATTACCATGTGTTATTATTGCTGCTACTGTAATCATTTTTATCATTCATTGTAATTCATTGTCATTTTATCATTCATTATAATTGTACAATATGTTTGTGTTGATTTGTCCTGTACACGTGACATCCATTGCACGTCTGTCTGTCCTGGGAGAGGGATCCCTCCTCTGTGGCTCTTCCTGAGGTTTCTTCCACATTTTTTCCCTGTTAAAGGTTTTTTGTGGGCAAGTTTTTCCTCACTCGGACCGAGGGTCTAAGGACACAGGGTGTCCTTAGATTGTAAAGCCCTCTGAGGCAAATGTACTTTGTGACTTTGGGCTATACAAATACAATTATTTGATTTGATTTGATTCTGCAGTTCCTCTCTCTGTCATCTAGAGAGGATGTATAGTGTTTCTATTGTGCCACTTCAGCAAGAGCAGCCCGAGCAGCAGTAAAACCATTGTCGTGGGCTATTAACACCAGCATGTGTTGTAAATGAATGGCCCAAATGGTGCTGATTAGTGATCTCACACTGGCTATCATGAAGGAGGGGGGATTTAAAGACCCACCCCCCTTTGTTGGGAGATAAACAAGCCTATTGCTAGTGCAATAGTTGGATTTTTACATTCATACATATCCACTAATGGCCCTTTGAAAGCCAGGCTCAGGCCTCGTGATGCATGGGATGGCTGTGAAAAATGCATTCCACATGGGCGAGCCACTCAGATCTCCAAACTGAGCAGCTCTTGACAGGCTGTGAAAATCTATCTTGACTGCCAAAGTTGTTTTACTGTTGCTCTAATGCTCTTAGAGGCATGTAGTGTGGATGGTTTTTCTGCTAGCTGTCGAGTTGAACTCATTACAGTACATCATGGTTTAGATGGGTTAAGTAGCTGGTTGACTCTCATACAACAGGCCCATCTGGATAGTCACAATATGTTTTAAAAAGTAAATGAAAGTAATATTTTAGTACGTGTCTGTTTTTTTCTCAAACACTGGAGTCTATTTGTTTCTAGGCTCTGAGTTCTTTTAAAGATGGATTTATACTCAAATTTACAAAAGTATCTGCTTGCACAACTGTGGCTTTTGGGGTCTATGATGGTCCATGGCCAGGAACATCTGCATCTCTTGGGTATTATGGCTTAATGCTGTTGTGGAAACAGAAAGCCAAACTGAGTTCTGTGCTGTCCTCGGTTTTCATGTTCAAACAAACATCTGAGACAAAGAAAGGTCATGTTTTATTAAAAGGATAGCCGGTGTTAGTGCATTACTACAAATACTTCCTAACCATTTGAAAAGAATACTTCAGTGTTTTCTCTGTCTTTCTTTTGAGCTCTTTGTATCTTCCAGGTTCGGCTGTAAGACTTGCTGGAGTTGTTATAATTGCAAGAGATGTTATTCACTCCTGTGATCATGCCTGCCTTAAAATTTTATTAAAGTATATTTACATTGAATTGATGCACAGTTATTCAGTTGCAAGTATAAACTGATTTGTAATGTTTACCTTGCAGTTATCAAGGACCCGCTCTCAAAAAGCCCTGTATTCAAATCTGTACCTACTGTATAAAACATACCCACTGTTGCTCTGTGTCAGAATTGTTTTATTTTATAGCATATTATACCTGCAGGTCAGGTAATCACAGGTCTCTGGTAAAAGTCTAGTCACGTAGTGCTTCATAGTGCTGTTTTTGTGTGAGTTGTTGTGAGCACTGTGTATGACTTTGTGTGTAAAGTGTTGTAAAGTCAGTTGGTGTAAGCAGCATTTCAGTTTTAGCTGCTTTTATTACATTTTATAACATTGTATTTTATATATTTATCAAATATATTATACATTACTATAATGCTTTTCTGACAGGCCTCCCATCCTGCACAGTGAAACCCCTTCAGATGATCGCCTGGTCTACAACCAACCCAAAGCTCACATGTCACCCCGCTGCTCATCGAGCTCCACTATTTTATTCTAATGCGTCAATGTAATGTAAACACATCGGTACTTGGGTACATATATTTAGTTACTTTCCACCGCTGGTTACAGTATGAGAACGGTCTCGACTAACCGGAACCTGTCTTCACACTAAAGTTTCCCCCGGAAAGCTTATTTCGTCGCACATGCTAAAAAGTGTTAGCGGAAGATAAACAGAGCTTGTTCAACATGGCAGAGGTGAGTAACGTCTGAAGTGTGTGTGTGTGTGTGTGTGTGTGTGTGCGCGCGCGCGCGTGCGTGTGTGCTCACTGCTTCATGTGACACGGTGTTCTCTGTGTGAGAGTCAGTCTGACGGAAAACAAGCTGTCTGTCTGTCTGTCTGTCTGTCTGTCTATAAGTCTATAAGACTGACTGTCTGTCTGTCTGTCTGTCTGTCTGTCTGTCAGTCACTATTAATAAAGACATGCAGCACCTATGGAGACAGAGTAACAGTCCTCACATTGGTACATCCATGACAGGCACTCAGAAACAAAAGTCAAAGTAAGACATGACTTTGTTTCCAAACCTTAGATTGAAAATAGGAAAAATTCATTCAGTCGTTTTGTCATGTGATAGCAGTAAAGGTTTGTGTGTTGCTGTCCCAGTACACCATGACAGCAGGACACACAGCCAGAAGCAGCTAGATGGAATGCAGCTGACAGTCTTCCTGCTGTCCATGTCAACATGTCTCATTGGACAGACCTCTGAATCACTTTCTTCAGCTGATGTCCAGATCAAATCATCAAGTGGAAGTTTATGTAACGTGTTCCCTGACGTAGTCTGAAAGAAGGAGATGTTGTTTTGATGTTTAATTTCCACATCAGCAGAGTGTAGAGATAAATAATTCTGACACATTTCTGATGACTTTCAATACATTCATTTTTTTTAAACATGCCCCACATGCATGGGGTCCTTTTCAGCACAGACTCCTCTATTAATATGACTTATGATTTTGTGCCAAAAATCTCAAGTACTGTTTTCACCGATGACAGGTCAGTGTACCACATGTATCAACTGTAACTTCCTGTTTCCACAGACTCACAGCCTGCAGGACATGAGGCAGCAGGCCGCCGTCGCTGCCAAAGTCTTCATTCAGAGAGATTATACCAACGGCACTGTGTGCCAGTTCCAAAACAAGTTCCCATCTGAGCTGGAGACCAGGGTAGGATAAACCTCCTGACTGTGCTCTTCACTGTGACCTGTTCAGTCATGCTCTCACATATCTGTCATGTGTTGTGGATGAGTTGACACTGGTTTTCAGACTGGATTATACATACACATGTGCATAGATGGACAGGAAATCAGTCAGTTGGTAAGTCAGTATCAGTCCAAAGTTTGGACACACCTTCTCATTTATTGGTTTTCTTATTACTTCCTACATTGTGCATTTCATCTCGAAACAACTTTAAATGTGTCATGTGTCAACCATCAAACACTCTGATGAAACTGACTCTGCCTCAGGACATGAAGACCAAGAGTTCTCTCTGCTGCAGAGTAGGGCTGTAGTGATACACTAATCTCACGATATGAGACAATACACGATATTCAGCCAATGATACGGGCTGATGGGTGATCCCATCTAAAGTAACTAAGTCTCTAGAAAGAGAGTTTCTGAGGTGCTTGGGTCCAATTACAAGAACTTCAGTTTTGTCTGAATTTAACATCAGAAAATTATAGGTCATCCAAAAAAGTCTAAATACATATCAGGTTTTACAGCTGTTTCCAAACTTGCTGTATGAGAATGCAGATCAATGCCTTTTGAGGGCAAGAGGTGATGGATTTTGTCTCTAATAGAGTAATAGGCTGCTCTGGCATTACTGAGAGCCTTCCTGTATGTTCTGAGATTATCTTGCCAGACTAGATGAGATTCTTCCAGTTTAGTGGCATGCCATTTGCGTTCAGATTTACATGCCTCTTGCTTTAATTTACGAGTCTGCTGGCTATACCATGGTCCTAGCCTTCTTTGTTTAATTGTCTTCTTTTTCAGAGGTGCAATAGAGTCTAGAGTTGTCCGTAATGAGCCGGTAGTACTATCAACAAGATGGTCTATTTGTGAGTGGCTAAAGGAAGTAGACAAGTCCTCTGTTACAGTTAAAAATGGCATTGAATTCAGTACTGAAGGAATCATTTCCTTAAATTTGGCTACAGCACTATCAGATAAACATCTGCTGTAGAAGTTTCTGCACAAAGGCTTATAGTCCAGTAGTATGAACTCAAAGGTTATTAAAAAATGGTCAGACAGAAGTGGATTCTGTGGAAAGACTATTAGATTATCAATTTCAATGCCATATGAAAGAACAAGATCAACAGTGTGGTTCAGACAATGAGTCGGTTTATTTACACTCTGACAAAAGCCAATAGGTGGGTTGCAGTTACGTCATCACGGGAGCGCGCAAATTTGAAGTGGTGGACAACCTGGGCTTGGAGCCATTGAAACCCATTCAAAACTTCATTTTTTCGATCTGACACAGAATGTTTGTAATTAAAGGTAGCCCACTTTAAGTGCGGAATTACTTTTCTAAAGATAGCGTTTTGTTTCCTTGGAAACGGGCGTGGTTTATGTGTTAGTCATTGTTGGTGGACAGGAAGCTCCTGGAAGCGAACGGGGCACCGGCGGGCGCCGTAGCTGGGGAGATCCGCGAGAAGGGCCCGGCGCGTGTCCAGAGTCGCCGCCGCCGACCGCCGTACCCGGTCCCCTCCGCCGGCCCGCCTTCCGCGCGGCGTCGGACACCGCCCCGCGAAGAACCCCCCACGCCCGGCGACGCCGCGAGGCGCCGCGCGGACCGAGGGGCTCCGCGAGGCGGGCCGCGCGCCGCGCCTCCGCCGGCGGAGAGAGGAGGGCGACAGGGCGACTGCTCCCCCAGCCGCGGCTCGAGCCCAGCCCCGCTTCGCACCCCAGCCCGACCGACCCAGCCCTTAGAGCCAATCCTTATCCCGAAGACACACATACCTTTAACAAAGTGGTCGCCGCAGATACGAGCATAAGCAGTTTCAGCTCCCTTAGTCTTTAAACGAAGATTAGCTATCCACTTTTTACGTCGTTGTTCGGACAGTTTTTTCCATTTTTCACCTCTATGGACGATTACCTTAGGTACTCGGTAGTAACCCTTTCCCTTCTCTCGGTTAGACCGATTGGAACAGCCAAAAACTGCACAAAATTGAGGCATTGTGGAAGCTGAAAACACTGTGATATCAATGGGCTGTGCTACCAGTTGACCACCACTTAAGGTTCGCGCGCAGACGTGACGTAACGTGCAACCCACCTATTGAGTCTAATAGAGAGATAAACGCAGTACTAAGACTATCATTGTGGTTGTTCACATGAATGTTAAAATCACCTACAATAATTACTTTATCTGTTTTAAGGATCAAGCCTGATGCAAATTCAGATAAAAATTCAGAATAAGGACCAGGAGCTCGATATACTGTAACAAATAAAATTGGCTGCAATGTTTTCCAGGTTGGGTGAGTGAGGCTAAGAACAAGACTTTCAAATGAATTATAATTCTAAATAAGGTTTAGGATTTATTAATAGACTTGAGTCAAATATGGCTCCAACTTCACCACCTCGACCAGTACTTCGAGGAACATGAGTATTATAATGACTCGGTGGAGTGGATTCATTTAAGCTAAAATATTCATCCTCCTGCAGCCAGGTTTCAGTGAGACAGAACAAATCAATATCATAATCAGATATTAATTCATTGACTAAAACAGCTTTAGATGACAAAGACCTGATATTCAGGACTATGGCCCCCGGTGTCGCTAACTTCACGTTTCGGACTATGGAGCTGCCAATGACCAGAGTTGGCCTCTCAGCGGGTGTGTCGCTGAGCGGGGAAAATCTGTTTGAAACGTGGAGTGGTTGGTGGTGTACCGTGGGCTTCAGTTTGGGGCTATGCCTACTTCGGACCTCCCAGCTGCTCGGGAACTACCGGGGACGGCTAACTGAAGCTACCTGTGGTGGTACCGCACCGGCTCCCGGGGACTGGCTAACTATCTGAGCTACTGACTCTTCGGTGGTGCGGTACCGTGCCTCTAACTCACTGACCTTCGCCTCCAAAGCTACAAATAAACTACATTTATTACAAGTACCGTTATCACTGAAGGAGGACAAGGAGTAACTAAACATGTGTCACACGGGACAGGAGAGAGCAGGAGAGGAGAGAGGAGGAGAGCAGAAAGACGCCATTGCTATGGCTAGGCTAGTTAGTGTGGCTAACAGAAACTGGTGGTTTGTGGTTACTAGAGTTAAGAGACCTGTTCGTGCACAGACAGAACAAGTTAAAGGATAGTGCAGAGATAAGTAGATAGTCGCTGATGAATCAGACCTTCATGGTCAATGATCAAAGAAACCACGACTGAGGTCAAGAAACACAATGAATGAACATTAGACCAGTGGAAATCTGGACTTTGGTCTGATGACTCAAATGTGAGGCAAAGAAGGTGAATGGATGGTATTTGCGTGTGTAGTTCCCACTATGAAGCATAGGGGAGGTGTGATGGTGTTGGGTTGCTTGGCCGGTGTCACTGTTGGTGATTTATACAATATCCAAGGCCACCATGGATGCCATAGCATTCTGCAGCAACATGTAGCTGCGGCTCAGGAGGTAGACCGGGTTGTCTAATCAGATTATTGCCGGTTCAATCCCTGGCTCCTCTAGTCTGCATGTTGAAGTGGGCATGATTTATGGATGAATGGTAAGCTCCTAAAAGTGATGGCAGCCAAAGCCAAGCTTACTGTTTTTGTATGTACATATAAGCATTGAAGCAGTGCAGGATCATACTTGGCTTATGAGACACTTTTTTTAAATCAAATTTTAACCATTCTTCATATTTTATAAATAAATGTTTAATACATTTAACACCCACGTCTTATTTTGAAAACCGGAAGTGTCCACACGCTGCAGTAAGCTAGCGCTGACTTTTACGTTTTTTTCAAAGTATTTGACATAAAGTCGGAAATAAGGGCGCACTTGAAAATATTGGAGCAGTTGACGTGACCACGCGAAAACGAGAGACGTGACCGCAGCTGTTTTTCTTCAGAACCAAGTCGTCCGTCTCCATCTCCATCTAACTCGCTCTTCACTTCTCTCCTCACTTGATACAGACAGGGGATTTTTCTGGGTGGGCAGGGCAGTGTGCTGCGTGCTGTGAGCAGCAGGAGGGAGTGACAGACAAAACTCCGGAGAACTAAATGCCGATGGGTTAAAACATTTACATGACAAGTACTCGATGGTCGCGATATAGTAATTTCATACATCTCACGGAGAACAAGTCGCGATATATCGAGTATATTCGATATATCGCCCACCCCTAGCTATCACTCCACTTCTGAAATGGCGCCCATTATCATTCCAAACCTTCCATATCTGAGTGGATGCACAGTCACAACCAAAATGGTGTCCTCATGTGAACAAATGGAGAATGCTTCCTCTCTGGGAGGTAAAAGGATACCCTCCATCATAAAAAAAATCGCAGTTTAAATATGCAGTATGATGCCAAGCTGTTTAGTGGCTTCCATTTTTAAGGCAGTCATTTGTGTCAGACAGTGTTAAAAAAAAAAAAACAATGTTCTTTGAGCCAACTTTTTTTTTACACCAGGGTTTGATTCTCCGTATAATTCGTGTTCTGTTTTGCACAAGTTTGCATGCAGTAACATTGCATTCTTGCAAATAATTATCTTAGGCTGTGGGTTTTATTATTTTTGGGAGCCCTTTCCTGTTTTAATGCTGTTGGATAATTGTGCCAAAGAACGGCAAAATGCTTTCCCAGTGTTCTGAATCTATTTCGCAGCTAGATTGCCAAACCATTCACAGTTTCATTAACTGAAAATTGACAGTTTTCACTGACCTGCGTCTAATATTCATTTCCTTGGTTCACATTATATTTACTGAGTTATAATTGAGAGAATTTCCTCTTCTTCGCTTGAAGTTGAAAACCCTGTTCAGCCAACATTTTTCTAGTGCTCATATGGTTGCATCAGACGTAATGGAAAGATGCTCAGGAGGAGAAATGTGGTTTGAATAACAGCCTCTGAATTGGAAAATTAGAAGAAGAACAAAGGCTCTGAATGGCGGACCCAGTGGTCTTAGGCATGTTTAATACGGGTATTAAACATGCCTAAGACCACTGATGTGTTGGAGCATGTTGTTGCATTCCTTGGGCACAAGGGAGCAGAACATTGGCAGGTTTTACTGAGGCTCAGGAGGCCCCTGGCTGGCTCCTCGTCTGGTTTGGATGCTGCTTCTTTTTCCCCTCAGTATTACTGAAAGACCACCAGATCCACTCTGGACACCAGCATGGGACTGGTCAACGCCCCAGTCAAAACAGCGTCAGAGTCCAGCGGTTCTCCACCCTCCATCAGTCTTCCCTGCAGCAAACCTTTATTTGATTTGATTTGATTGTCAGCCAGTTAGTCTGCCAAAAGCTACGTGCAGTCTAAGACAGCAGAGATGTGTCCTTATCTTACCAAGGTGTGCCTGAGCCACTGGAGAAGGAGAAATCATCAAAATTCCTTCATGGATTGTCACTGCGTGTGTCCTGCTTCAGGGCTTTTATCCTGTTTAGTTATTAAGTGAAAACATTCACAGAGCATATGGCCAAGGCATCCTAATAATTCCAGGAGGTGTTTCCAATGTGGGAAGGAGGCCCAGCATTCCCTTGATGTATGACCAGTCCAAGAAAATTCAGCCCCTCATTTGTCTACAGATGGAAAGAATGGGAGAGAACTATCTGGTGCAAATAAGACGAGTTTCCACACAAATGTCCCAACAGAGGCACACTACTGTCCAAACATACACCTGGCTTTGCGCCTTATCTAATGACTTTAACCCCTTGATATCTCTTTATGGTTCCATGGATTTCAGATTGACAAACAGCAGTTTGAGGAGACGGTGCGGACACTGAATAACCTGTATGCTGAAGCAGAGAAGCTGGGAAGCCAGTCGTATATTGAAGGTTGTCTGGCCTGCCTCACAGCGTACACCGTCTTCCTATGTATGGAGACTCACTATGAGAAGGTGAGGGACATTTTAGCTCACACACACTTCACACTCAGAATGAATTGACCTGTGTAATAAACCTCAATGCTCTTCTTATTCTTCTCATTTATTTTTGGTCCAGTGTGTTAAATTTAGGGGCCTCTACTTACAGAATAAAGCATAAATGGAATATAATCTTATCTATTTTTTATGATTGTGTTATCCCCTAAAAAAATTATTTAAAATTTAAACATTGTTTTTGTTACCTTAGAATAAGCTATTTATATCTACAGATGCTGCAGGACCTCTGCCATTTTGCACTGCCATGTTTCTACAGTGGCCCACAGCAGACAAACTGTACACTGGCTTTAGATAGGGTGTTTCACAGTTTTGTGTACTTTGCATTGACAAAAACACATCAGTTGTGTTTTCATAATCTATCATTCATTAATTTCATAATTAATTTCATAAACCAGAATCCATATGGGCAATTGCACACCATCAATGCACAGCCATTCAAAGTTTTTGTTTTGCTACTGACAGGCTGAGGATCCCCTTTGTTTAACCAGAAACAGCAGATGTTGCTGTGATCAAACACACCAAACTTCATTGACAAAAACAGTAATTTAACATCATCAAGCTTCATTCAAACTCGACAGAAACTAAATAAATTCACTAAAACCTTGTTTTGTCTTTCTATAGTTCCAGCAATCAGCAGCTCTGGTTTGGTCAAAGTAAACCATTCATTTATATTTGAAAATATCCGAAGAGGAGTGAAAGGAAAGTTTGGCAGTAATAGCTTGCCTCCCACATTCATTCAGACCAAGCTGCTGAGACAGTAGCTAGCGAAGCTAGCTCGTTGCAACATGGCTAATGCCTTAAATATTCCTGAAATCAAAGATCCTCCACCATCCTTCAGATCTGGAGTTTGGAACTACTTTGTTTTTTTATATTCTGCCGAGAATAGAAAATAAACTATCAGGGACCCCCGAATGATACAGTAATGTATTTGGTTGATACTGTATGTTAGAATGTTTCAAATGTTTCAAAATATATTTAAGGAGCTATTTTTTTAAATATATACTCTGCATGCATTTATCTTATTATTATTTTTTACAAGGTGCTGTTTTTGTTTTTTATGGTTCTAACTTGTAAGTATGCACAGCAGAACATGAGGCAGGCGGAGCTGTAACAGATACATTTCATTTAATTTTAAAACTACTTTTGAGTTGAAACAAATGTTGGTAATTTCAATAAACTACAAGTTAAAAAGGCATGAAAATGTCTCTTTTTTGTATCAAAAAAATATGGAACAGTGACACTAATCACTGCAGTGATTCTTCATGATGGCCATTTTCATCATAGTGTACCGAAGCTATGTGTGCTCATGTAGTTGTTGTTTTGTTTAGAATTGCTCACATGCCTCACATTAACTGCACATATGTTACCATCTATTTTCTTGTATAATCTGTGTATTTTTATCAGATGGTAATAGTGAATGTAAGAAGAGTATAGGCTACTTGTGGCAGACTTATGGGATTTAATGTTGGGTAAGGAACAAACTTAAGAAAACTGCCCTAAGATAAATAAAACATTACATGAACAACACAAGACTAACTTTTTCCTCTGTGAGGTCTGAACTGAAATAAATCTGCTAATATGATAAATCCTAACAAACACAGAAACAACATGGCTTCTCTCCCAAAACTGCTGCATGCTCATACAGCTAAACAAGCTCCAAATATCCACCTGTGTGTTTCCGCAAAGCCCTGCTGTTGCTGTCATTTAGTTTTTCATCACCTATTCACTTGTCTAAGCTTCTGACACCATAGGGTGGGGTGAATTAAGGGTCCAGCTCTGTTGGCATGGTGCTAATACTGGAAGATAATCCGGGCACAGTTCTCTGTAATAAAATGAACAAAAATAAATAGATTATTGGAAACAGAAGCAGCCACCAAATCTCTGGTCAGATTCAGCACTCTTCACCACCATGATTAAACCCTCAGATGAGGGAATATCATCCCTCCAGTTCAGAGACCTGTAGCTGTTCTGGTAGCATGTGGTCACCCAACAACTTACTAATAAACTTTATGTTGGACTTTCCTTCAAGTTGTCACCCTTCTGCATATGAGCACTAGATAAAACTTTCAGTGATACCCAGCCCAATGAATGACTGTCCATTCTAGAAGTAGAGTGTAGATATCCAGGATCTTCCTGATTGACCTCTGCATGTACACATCAGTGACACAGTGTATCGGTGACATTGAAGACAATTGGAGTGAATAAGTGTTGTTAGAAGCTGCTGTGTGGAAGCTGTAAGCTTGGCTGTAAATCAATAATTTTATGACCTCTAAGAGAGCGATTGTGTACATCTGAAATTCCTTTTGCCCCCCTTCATGTGGACTGTTAACAGAACCGTATGTCACTGGTCTTTTCCTGTTCTTTGAATGTGTCTGGATCCTGTCTGAATGTACCATTAAACATCTAAATACCATGATACCTGCATTATTTAGTATATTTTGTTGAGTTTCTAACAAACCCAGAGAAATTAATGTTTTTATTTTATTCAAGGTAAGGCTGCATTATATTTAGCTGGACCTCTCTAGTTGCCATACCTTCCAGGGAAAGGGTGAAGTAAAAAGTTGATAAACAAGAATAAACATAACGTGACTAAAACTTTAATACATCACCTTGTCTGTGAAATCAGCCAGTTTAGGGATGCAAATTATCGATTAATTCATTAATCGTTAGTTGATTTACCTTATCGGTCGATTAACAGTTAACTGATAAGCGGCTTTTTTCCTGAGAACATACATTTCTCATGGTGTCTTTAACATAAATCAAAATATTGCTCATATACTGAATAAAAAATGCATGTTATATTCCTCAACTAATGTTTTATTGTACCAGTGGGGATACGGTGCAGATATGGCATTTAACCAAAATAAATTCTGCACAGAAAATTGAAATAAATAAAAAAAAACTGTTCACTGGCTCACCTGTAGCATGTGAAATATTAAGCAACATAAAATATTTTTTAAAGCTATACAATATGGGCTTAGCCTACACAATATTAAGCCTACATATAATTATCTGGTAAAGTTCTAAAAGTAGTAAAAACTTGAAACATTAGCAGCAGTACTTATAATCTCCCTTGTTCTGAGAAAGGTATCAGTAAGATTACTAGCCCTGGAAACTTACAGTAACATGTAGTACTGAACACAGTTTAAATCATACCTGAGGAAGGTGACAGGAAAATTGGAAGGCCTCTAGAAAATTTCCGCAGAAATTTTGAGAGTGACGAGTGGGCTATTGCCGGGGGTCTGTATCCAAAAAGCACACCTCAAATAGTAATTTTTAACATGTTTATTTAGACACAGGAGCAGCAGCGGGAGCGCTAACACACTAGCAATTAGCATTAGCATGTTAGCAATCAGCATGTATTTAATTCTTGGTCAATTAACCGTTTACATCCCTAAGCCAGTTTATTTTTTTTCTTTCCAAACTTGATTTTCTCAACAAAGCACCAAGTAGAATCTATCTAAAGCAGAATCGTTGATTCATTGATAAGGCAATAGACAGAAAATGAAAACTTGAGTTGGGTCTTGTGTATATATTAAAGTGAGTTATGGGACTGAGATGCATTCTTTTTCATTACAATTCCACCTGTAGTTTGCTGTCTATGAAAAGTGTCTCTGAGACTGTTTGTTCTACCCTCTTTAGGTTTTGAAGAAGATTGCAAAGTACATACAGGAGCAGAATGACAAGATCTACACACCACGAGGACTTCTCCTCACCGATCCTATCGAGAGAGGCCTGCGAGTCGTATCCTACTTTTCTCATTTAGCCATTGTTTATTCTCTTCACTCAACCTTTACTGTTGAGCTATGTTTGACTGTAAATAAACTGCAAACAATGACCTCTAAATAGGTTAATCAGACATTTATCTCACTCTTTGCTTCATGGGAAATACAAAGAAAACAAAAGGAAGTGTAAACTTAAACTTAGATTGCCAACCTTTAAACAAACTTAGAAACACAGAACAATAAAAAAAACAATCTTGTTACGCAAGAGTGGGCATGTGTGGGAAACTTTGGGTAACTTTAACTTGTTAAACATACCCTGAGTTGAGGACATGGAGTCACACCACAGCTTTAAGTAGAGCAAGGAGCTTTCACAATGACCTAATAGATGTAGTGATTTACAGGCCTGCCCCCACCGCACCACATCCTTCCCTGTAACTGCTGGATATAAAATGGAAAGCAGCAGTCTGGGCAGCTTACAGGAAATCCAGTGCTACATATATACAGGATACACCAGATAAAAGTCGGATTGTGTTGTAAAGTATGTAAGCCATCTGCATAAAATCAGTGACTAAGTGAGGGGGGGTATGTAACTGCTGCTGCTGGGCTGACTTTGACATAGGAGCTGTGAGATTGACAGGAATGTCTCAACTGAACTGTTTTAACGTTTGAAGCAGGGAAACATGAGCTTAATACAACCAGCTGAGTACATATCCTACCAAGTCTGAGAGGTTCAACGTTTTTCTAATCACTTACTAGTCCCTCCTCCTTATAGTAAAAAGAAACTGCTGTTTTGCTAATGTTGATGTAGCATTATTTATTTATTTAAAGAAAACAGCATATTCATTTTTTTTTCCATGTCAAAAGCTACCTGCTTTCTGTGGAGTTTGCATGTTCTCCCTGTGTCTGTGTGGGTTTTCTTCGGGTACTCCAGCTTCCTCCCACAGTCCAAACACATGAACCATGACAGGTTAATTAGTAACTCTAAATTGTCTGTAGGTGTGAGTGTGAGTGGTTGTTTGTCTCTATGTGCCCAGTGATGAACTGGAGACTTGTCCAGAGTGTACCCCCCTCTTGCCCAAAGTCAGCTGGGATAGATTCTAGCCCCACCGTGACCCTAATGAGGATAAGCAGTTACAGATAATGGATGGATAATCTTCAGCCTACAGTGCTGCTCAAAAGTTTGTGAACCTTACAACGATGGTCAGATTTTTTGTAAAAAAAAAACTAGAATAACCTTATTAAATGTTAAGTCATACCCCAATTCACAATACTGGCATTCCAAATAACAGACTCAAACTAAATAAATGGTTATATTGTCATTCTTTATTTTAAAAAAGGGTTGATTTATCAATCTCAATCTCTGTGACTCATTAGTCATTCACATCTACTTTGGAGGATATTTGCCATTACCAATGTACTTGTGTCTCTTGGTAATATTTTAGAAGGTTGTCCACTTCTAGGCAGAGTTATAGTCTTGTTCAGTACTCTCCATTTGTAGATGATCTGCCTCACGTTGGAACGATCAAGCTACATTTTTTTAGATGACTTCATAGCTTTCCCCAGACAAATGTGCTGGCACTACTCTCCTCCTGAGGTCCTCTGAGATCTCGCTCCCTGATTCATGATTGACCTGTATGGGTTCACCTGTGATCACCCAAGTGACCTGGTTTTATCTTCGTTTTAATCAGTAGGTCACAATTTCGTCCCTAAACAGCTCTGATGGTATTGGTCCATTTCAGTTCAGTTCAGTTCAGTTTGTCCCGCCAAATTCTATTTAACTGCTTGTTTTTAACCAATGCAGCTCATGGTTCACAAACCTTTGCACCTACATAAGTTGACCAAAAACTCTTTTTAATTTAGTCTTAACTACACAATAGATTTTTCTTCAAAGAGTATATTGGATTGATAAATCTGCACCTGTCATTTCATATAAAAAATAATACTATTGATGAAATAAGTAAATCAGGGTGAAACAATAGAAAACTGCAAAAAGTTCACAAACCTTTGAGCAGCACTGTATATTCAATAAAACTCAGTAGAAACTGTTCAAACTGATGGATCTTTCTGTTTCTTTGTGAATATATAATATATTTGCAACACATTCATATAAAATTAGGACAGGGTCATGTTCACCACTGTGTCCCATCACCAGTGTTTGGGAGACACTAATTGTTGAAGTTTGAAAGTAAAATGGTTCCCCCGCCTGCTTTATACAATTTCAGTTGTCCAGCAGTCCAGGATCGCCGTTGTTGTATTTTGTAATGCGCCACACATTTTTAATGGCAGACAGGTACCTGGACTCTTTACCACAAAGATATGGAATCGAACGAATGTGGTTTGGCATCATCTTGCTGAAATAAACAGCAAAGACCCTGAACGCGACCATTCAATTCTATTATTTATTGTATAGAGACAGCTAAAGAGTGACAGGGATGCAGGGACAGAGAGAGAGAGATGGGGAATGACATGCAGGAAAGAACCACAGGTCGATTCAAACCCTGGGCTTCTGCAGCAAGGGCTGAGCTTTTGTACATGGGGCGGCTTCTCTACCAACTGAGCTAAACGACACCCCTACAACCTAATACCCTCTTACCATCACTGATGCTGGCTTTTGAAGTTTGACTGACCACAGGACAGTTTCCACTTCCCTTCAGCCTGGATGTTTGATAAATGGCTATGTTGCATTTTTATATGCAGTGATTAACTGTACGCATACCCACATTGTTTTTCTGCTTGAGGTTTCTTCCTCTTAAAGGAAGTTTTGCTCATGGTGGGATTGTTGGTCTCTGTGAATATTATAAAGAGTACAGTCTAGACCTGCTATATATGGAAAATGTCATGAGATAACTTCTTCTTATGATTTGGCAAATTTTTACTGAATGACCTTCCTTCCTTTGGAGGATTCCCTTTTCACACCCGATCATATACTATCACCTGTTACCAGTAACAGTCTTTTGTTGCATCTGTTTAAACTTTTTTGGAAAGTGTTGCATACATTTCAAGTGTGTATTATATCTGGACGTTACTGTATTTAATTAATTATATGGTTGAAAAGGATTTGAATCTGAATCATTGCATCAGTGCTGTTCAGGGGGTGTTCTTTCTTGGTTCCATCAGGCACTGTCAGCCATCTAATTAAATTGGTGCAGTATCTGAGTCAGGGGACATTTGCAGTAGTTCGTGATATTACTGAAATACAAACAGCTAACCAACCAGCTGAGGGGTCTGTGTTTTTAGTCCCACCTGTGATTTAACTCCCTATGTAACTCTGTGCTAAAGTTAAAGGTGTTGTGGGTTTTGACATTTGGGTCACTGGCTGTGGCTCACAAAGTGGAGGTTAACATCTAATGTCTGTCAGCTACTACAGTAGGAACCACCCAGGCAGCCAGCCAGCCAGAGGCTTGAAGACGCTGATGGTGGTGGAGGTTTAGAGTTCATTCTATCATTGAATGTAAAATGAAGCCAATCTTGCTTCAAATGGCTTTCCTTTGACTGAATCCTCATCAGGTTGAGGTCACCATCTTTGAAGACAGAAGCCTGACTAGATAAAAGCTATGAGGTGAGTCTCATAATTAATATTCCATGTACCGTATAACAAATCTGATGCAGAGTTTAACACACATTTTGAAATTCTTCTCTGTGTTCCATCCTAAAGGCCTCTTCATGTGTGAGTAATATTAGTTAACTGCCTTACAATCAGGAGGACTGTTTCATAAAGTGTTTAAAGGACTATGGCTGCATGTTGCATAGTGCTCAGTGTTTTAGGTGATGCAGTACTGTATGCACATGAAGCAGTGTTGCAGTGCTGCTGTCCAGAGCACACAGCGAGCCAAAGCCAGCATCTGAAGTGATTAAGTGTCCTTTCAGCACAGCAGCCTGCTCACTGCAGTTACATGTCTTTAAGTAGCTGTAATCAAACAATTATTGCATCTTACTCCAAATAGCCCATTTCCTCATTTACTTTGCTGGCCGCCGGGTTCTACCACATTCATTTCACATGAGGAACTGGCACAGTGGGATATTATGCCTGTTTGAAAGAGCTGCCCATCTAACAATGAGATACTTGAACTTGAATACTTGTATTTGTGTCTCTAAAAATGTACATTTGAACGCTGCACAGGATGGGGTGGGAGACTACAAGTACCATCCTTGTCTCTGCCCTCTGCTCTATGTCTGTGTCCTGGATGTATGCTATTGAATTTTCTGTCTGTGGGCGGGGTCGCTGAGCAACACACACATGCATTATTGCTCATTTCCTTTGCAGGGTTGTGTGGCTGTGTTTGTCTGTGCTTTAGAGTGTATTGTGTATATTTAACGCTTTATCTCTTAAAGACGATACCATTTAACTATTTAGTAGCCAGTCCAGTGTGTGGTTCCACAGATGTATACAGGAGAGTAGAGTGAGTTGAGCCAGTTTTTACTTGAGGCATCTTTAGTGAGGACAGGACAGTAATGTCTGTCCAGCTAAAATACATATATTGTATATATGTACAAATATTTTAGGGAGTGGTGTATGCATGTAAAATAATCACAGTTTGAAAAATATGACGTTCCAAAAACAGTGCTCTCTTGGCTCAACTTGCCCCAGATGATGGGTAATTAGTGAGCCACGTATAATGTAATGAGTATATTGTCATGCTCAACGTCATATCAAGCAATAAAGAACCACATTACATCTATTATTCTTGTAACTTCATCCGTTAAATTGTGTTCAATGTTACCTTCCCCGTTGCCAGCATAAAGCCCAACCAGTAATGCTCTGTTTCCAATCTTTCTTTTTGTCCTTTAGTTTTATTACACTGTAAATATGAGCTTATTAAGATCATACAAGTCACCAGAAATGATTCAAATATGAGGGTGTGTCATTGATTTGAAGGGAGACAGTTTCTGGGAAATGTTTTTCAGCAAAGAAAAATACTCTCTTCCTCATTTATTCTCTTATACAATTTGTTTTATTAAGAACATTCCTCAACAACAGTTATCTTTCCATGACAGTTATGTGCTATCCCGAAACGCACTCTTCTGTTTGAATGCTAAAAACATGGCGAGACCGCACAGTGAGATCGTCAGCCACAGATGGCTTTTATATATCTGCAGATCTTTCACCCTGGCAGACGCTGCAGTCTTTGCCTCAGGAGGACATCTCGTCCCATAAATTGTTTCAATCTCTGTTACAGTAAATCCCTTCTTTTCCTCTTGTGTGCAGAATAAGACAAGGAAGCTCATTTTCCTGGTGTCATCCTAGGATGCTGGGCCTAGATCATTCTGTTAAGTTCTTTGTGCAGATGCTGGTCCAGGTCCAGGTCCAGGTTCATCAAGCAGAGTAAGATATACCCCATAAATATTTTACCTATGGGGAATGGTGTGTCTGGCAGCAGTCTTGAGACCACAGAACCCTGTGGATGGACAAACCATTGCCCTACTACCGTACAGACCCATACAGGCATTAATCTCCTTGTTTGAAATTTTTGCTGCTCTCCCTGATACATATACATGTCCTGTTAAGGAATGTAAACCCAGGACTTTTATAAGTAGCTGTTGAGAGAAGAGCATGGTGGAGCTTTGCCATGGTCAAAGACAGGGTAAACTACAGCCAGCAAGCAGACTGAGCACACATACAAAATATCCATCTTTCCCAGTGTTAAAGCCTCTTTACCCTGCCAGCTCCGTCTCCTCCAGCTTAGACTGATACATGAGCATATTAGACCGGCAGCTGCCTTTTATCAAAACTCATATACTGACCATTAAGCTGTGTCACCACCCCGGTGGCAGTTTGTTAAATCTGCAGTGAGGTTGGTTAGTTACATGACTGACCAAGGGTGAAATAGTCTGTAGTAGTGAAAGTAACTGCAGAGTTGGATGTTAGTTCTGTTTGTGTGCTTTATTCACTGTATAGAAAATACAGATTTACACAGCTTTAAATGTTCCATGATCTGGAGAGTAATTTTACTCTGATCAAAATAAATCTGTGATCAATATTTTGAAATCACAGCCTTGTGTGTTTTCCAACATATTATTTATTTAGTCTGAATAGCTTGAGCCTTGTCATTTATAAATGAGGAGGGCGTTGACTTATTGCTGGCTTCTGGCTTCTCCAGAACAGAAAAATACCCTTAGCGTTTATCTATCAAGCTGTCCTCTCACATCCTCTCTCCTTACCCATCATGGCTGAAGGCCAAGCAAGCTTAAAGCAGTTTTGTTCTTTGGCTGGGAGCCTTCCAGGTGAAAGGCTGAACAGATGATGGATGAGCCTCCAGTGGGATGACTGCACTGTAGGAAAACAAGACTTGGCTCAGACAGCTCCTGACTGCTAAGCATTCATTGGGATGCAGATGGCACCGAGTTGGTGTCCTGGCATTCCATGCAAAAGACATTCTGCATCTGATAAGATGCTGTTTGGCTTGAAACTTGCCGCTTAGCCACAGCACACCAGCAAACCTGTAAATTAGGCTGCACACATGAGAATATTTAGTGTCAATGGGGAATGTTGGACAAGGCAAATGCATAAATGATATTCATCATTACTTTGCTGTTTTTTTCATTGTCTGAAATTAATTTTTCCTCAGCTGCCAAGAATAGTTTCGACATACCAAGCCATTCGAAAGATTACTTTTATGCTGCCTTTTTTCCATGTGATGAAGTGTTTGGAGAACACTTTGGTCACCATCTACACATCGTTTATAATGAAGTGACAGAGCTATATGAGTTTTTGATCCCAATACTTTCCATAAGAGCAAAGATGAGAATGCTCTCTGCAACAAAGCAAGCATCAAACGTAGTGTTCTGAAATGTTCCCATGACAGATGGCTTAGTTTAAATATTGTGTAAGCCGCACCATCTCACTGGTGCTCTTATAGTGAACCAGCTTCATATCTGTAAAACACAGTACACTGACAGTATGTCTGTTGATAGTTTATATGATTTCTGTTCAGTGTGAAGGTAAAATACACCAAATAAAGTTGAAACAGTGGGCTAGTCAGTGTATCATGGAGCGAAAAGTTCAAATAAATATATGAACATTACAGGTAGTAACATTATCCTAATGTGGATAACATAATGGGCGGCTGTGGCTCAGAGGCAGAGCGGGTCGTCCACCAATCAGATGACCGGCGGTTCGATCCCCGGCTCCTCCGGTCTGCATGTCGAAGTGTCCTTGGGCAAGACACTGAACCCCAAAATTGCTCCCGAAGGCTGTGCCATCGGTGTGTGAATGTGTATGAATGGCTAGGTCCTCAAACTGATGAGCAGTTGGCACCTTGCATGGTAGCCAAGGCCATCAGTGTATGAATGGGGTGAATGAGATATGTAGTGTAGAGTGCTTTGAGTGGTCGGAGGACTAGAAAGGCGCTATATAAGTACAGTCCATTTACCATTTAAGTGTTTATTTCACTGTTGGGTTAGGTGCGTGTGTTTCTCACTAGATTTAGGGCCTTTTAGACCCGCATGTGAAAATAGCATGTTCTTTTTTCTGGATTTTCCTGGAAAACTTGCTCTGAGTTCTTTCCATAGAAATCAGTCCACATGCAACCAGGAAAGTTGTGGAAGGGATCATCACTACCCTGATAACAAGAGAAAGTGATTCATACAGGAAATGAATGCTTGCAGAAACATGCATCCTGAAAGGAGTTCAGGTGGCAGTTGAAGGCTTGGGAGCAGTCGACAGTTGAAGATTAAAAAGCACTTGACAGTACAGGCTTTGTGAGGCGTGTCAGCCAAAGGTGGACGCGTTAAAAGAACTTGAGTTGTCATTTTCAGTGTGAAATTAAAGCAGTTCATACGACAGCTAATGGTTGAAGTGTAGCATTGAGAGGTCAAGTGATGTGTCAGTTTAAGGTTAATCACAGCAATGAGAGAAGTGTTTGTGACAGAATGTAGTCCCTCTCTCAAAGACTGAAAGGACGATGAGACAGCGTCCTCACGGCTGTGTGGTGTGAGGCCTTTGCACTCTCTAAATGGTACACGTGCTTTTCCTCTTTCTGACAACTCACATTGTCTGTTGGGAAAAGGTTTAATTTAGTGTCATACCTCTAACTAATCTCTCCGTCTCTGTAGCAGCTGTTTGACTAAGTGGAGCTACAGGGTCCAGCACCAGTGCCCACCTCCCCGAGGACCACCACGACCTGCACCCTTAATACTGCGTCTCTACAATCTATCCCCTCCCACCTATGACCTGCATGTCCCATTCAGAGTATACATTGTGACAAAGTCTGAGATTTATTATTTGTGATTCTGTCCATTCATTTACGGATTAAGGGTTCAGTCCAGCACGTGTGTATGTATGTAATCAAGCCAACACACATTGCAAGTTATTTTTTTATGAAGGACTATGAAACTGGTTTACACCCATGTTATAACTGATTGTCTTGGCTGAACTGTTTATTAGTGCTTATTAGTGTGATTTGTTTCTCAATGTGCCACACCTCGAAGTCTGCTCTGCTAGCTCTGTCTTTCCTGCATGTTTCCTTTGCAGCGTTTGACCTAATTACTGTGTCTTGTTCAGGATCCAAACATTCCAGTCAAACTGTCAGATTCTAACCTTGATACACGTTGATTTGATTTTATAGATTCTTTTTGACAAACCAAAACTTGTGCTTGCTATTTAGAATGGAATATTGATGCTACAAGACACACTTCTTTTTGTTTTTTGTAAACTGTGGTATGCACACATTTGGTGACTACTATAGATTTTTGCCTCATGTCTATATATACATTAGTATTAAAAGTGCTCTTGTTAGCTGACAGTGCCTGTAATGGCTTTGAATGTTGCCTTTGTTGAAGTCTAAAAGCCCACATCACACCATGATTCACTAGTGACATTATGCAGTGGTTACAGTTTTTTCTAGTGGACTTGCTGCAATCAGTGGATTCCTTACAGCTAATGCTTCACATGGAGTTTGGTGAACTTTCGTTGTTGACTTGTTGATAGTGCTGACCTTTGAGAGGAGGAAGAAGAAGAAGATGCTATTGTAGCTTATTAGCTGCGTTGCATTGTTCACTTTTACTTCTTCAGTTGGAGTATCGACTCAGTTTCAACTGAGCTAACTGACATTTAGCTCACCAGCGACTAGACCTGCGAGTCACCAAATTCCAGAAGCAAATCCTTTGGAACGACGCGCAGATTAATCTGAATAATTTAGCTGTGACCAGGGCTTCACTGTGAATGTGTAAACTAGATCTTGGCTTTGTTCAACACAAATCTTCAAGCTAAGATTGTGACATGTTAGTGAAACCCTAGAATGTTGAATATACTATCTTACATATGGTGGGTATTGTTTAACTATGAAATTGCTACATGTAAAAGTATAGATTTTTGAATGCCATAACTAAAAGTTCAATCATCATGATTTCTAATTATGTAAATAAAATATTAGATTTAGATTTAGCTCATACCTTAACTGAAATTTGATGTATTGAACTTTTCTATGTTCTTTTTCCAGTTGAAATCCAATGTTTTGTTAATCTAAACCCTGTATGCCAATAAAGGAAATGTGCACATATTTTACACTGTGTGTGTGTCTGCTGTTATGTTGGTGTTGAGAGTCAATGCACATTTTAGACACTTGAGAAAAGAGCAACAAGACAAGTTCCTGGTGATTTAGAGGCAAGCGGTTTAGAACCGAGGGCTGATCGAACTCCAGGGCTTTGTTTCAACTTGGTTTGCTTTCAAGGGCAGTATTTTTATTTTGTGTAGAGTTATGCAGCAGGAAAGCTCTCCTGAATCCACCAGAGCTGCACTATTTTTCAGAGCGGAGGTGAACCCTGACCAGATGAGGTTATATTCTCACAGGAACAGAAACAGCGGAATGATTCAGTGAGGAGGTGAACCATCTTGCAGCTGTATGAACCTGCCTGAGTTCAGCTGTCTACAAACATGCAGCCTGCTGAATGGTGACATCTCCAACACTGCTGTGTGTCTGTTCTACATTCTTCTGACCTGTGAAGGCATAATGGAATAAAAAATCCAAACAAGGATCAGTAAATGTCATTAAGTGACATGTTCCTTATTTTACTTGTGTTTTAATTACTTTTTATTGCTGATGAGTGAATATGTTGAAACAATGAACCCTTCCCCAACTTCTTCTGTGATTTCTATGTAAAGAACACAATTCAAAAGATGTGATGTAAACTTCACATTACACTACAGTGTCAATGTTTTAGTGCTTAGAGATGTGAGTCCACTAACATCAACGAAACATGCATCCACTCGTTCAAAGTCAAAGCTAACATTACTGCACAGCATGTGAGATATATTGTATTACACTGTGGTTTTAATTCCAATTCGGACAAACTGCTAGCTGACAGAAAATGCTGTATTGGTGGATGTCAGCAGATTCTTTCAGATTCGTAGTGCTGATCTGGGCTTGGTGAACTGTTTGGCTTGCAGTTTGGAGGTTACTTTCTCAGCTGGACACGTGTGATGTGGAATTCAATGCTCTGTTAAAATGCAGCTAAAGCTAGAGAATAGACGTGAAGCCAAATAGCATTATATTTCCTTCCCAGGATTTGCCTTCATCACTGTTTCTCAAGAATGCTATGGCACTTTGACAGAGGAAATGTGGCAATTTCATAAATCATCTTCAAAATGACTTATATTACAAGAAATATATGGTATTTACAGCTCTTCCCATACATTCCCTGTTATACATTGTGGTTTTCAGCTGTGGTGGAGCATAAAATTACCCTTTTTACTTTCCTGAGATGGAAAAAAAAGCAAACCAGGGGGGGAACTGCACCAACTTACTCTTAAAAACTCATAAAAATTTTGACTTCATGACCACATTGGGACCCCCTGTCTTCTTTTTCCTGCCAACTAAAATATAAAACATGATCACAATGACCCCATGTGACATTTTTGGTCAAACTTGGTCTGTCAATTAAACATCTGTTGCTGAAGGAGCCAACACCAAGTCTGAAGAGTAATCCTTTGGATATAAAGGTATATTGTGCAAGATACTCCACTTTCTAACCTCCTACTGTTCTATTACAATATACACTATAAGATGTAAATTGTCAAAATATACAATTACAATTACAATAATCTTAACCCATATCCCAAAGTGTGATAAATATGAACACAGGCATCACAAATATAACAAGACATTTTTATTATTATTTTTACTTCACACCATGTTTTTGTTTAGATTGTGTACCAGAAAAAAAAAAATGACACAAGCCTTAGGTTTGGTTTACTATATCTCTTGTAAAAGCACCTGATATTTTCAGACTTTGGACTGATGTTTTGCTGTGCTTGACCCTTCTGTGCTTCATTAATTATATGCACTTTTAAAAAATTTTTTTTACAATAAATCCCCTAACTGTATGACTCCGCATTACTTCTCCTTCTGAGAAAGCATCTTCAAACTGTCTTCAGATGACGTTATATCATTTCTACTTTCATGTTCTTAAACATGTATCCTCACTGGTCTGCTCATGTTTTCACGTAGACATCAAACAAGTGAATTGCTTCTGGTAGGTGTGCATGTGAGGTGTTACCTGATAAAAAGGGGTTGTTTTCATAGTGAAATAGGCCTTTCGGTATGTATGCATACAGCTTTTACACACACTCTTTCTATCTAAGAGTCATGAGAAGATTACAATATGAGCCACTAAGAGCAGATCAGTGTGTTTGATGGCTTTCACAGCTCTCAGCAGTCACAGGTCGTCCTGCTGTGTGATTCAGCTCAGTTTGCACTGCGGCAACAATTTGCCCAAACAGAGAAACGTCTGGCTTCACTCCAACATCCACAGCTAGTGTTCTCCTACAGAGAAAGCAGCCGTAATTTAAAGACCACATAAAGATTTGGAAAAGCTTACTGCCTCAGCTCTTAATGACTGCATTTATGACAACTGTAATTCATCAGCTTTATGCTTTATTGGATGTACTCTGGCAGAAAAAGTATAATTGGACTTTACTGTAAACATCCCTCCCTTCTGCCAGTGGGCTTTGAAATGAGATCTGACTGTGGCAGATGGGGAAATACAGGATTGTTTGGTATGTAGACATACTCCCACTCCTATAGCTTTCACTCACAGCTGTATGTTTTCTCACTGTCTGTGTGGGTTTTCATCTCATGCTGCAGTAACATGCAGGTTAGGTGGAGCAGAAACTCTGAACTTGCTACAGGTTGTTGTCTGTAAGCCCTTTAGCTGGCTGGAGTGCATAGCACTTCTTTCCCAGTGAATGCTGGGACAGACCAAGACAGGACAAGACAATGGAAGGGTGGGTCACACAGAGCAGTTAACACTGTACTGCACCCCACATCTTCTACAGAGAAAAACATGTAATGTCTGTTTTAGACCACAAGAGGTCAGTTGTGTATCATTTAAGGCTCCAGAGAATCCTGGGCTGTCGCTTTGTTTTCTAGGAATATGGGAAGCTGTGCAGATAAAGTGTAATGCATGTAAACATAAACATAGCAGGTTTGTAAAAACGGATTTTAATATTCTTATAGACCCAATGTCCTTTAACATGGACATGTTTAACAATCATTTAAAATAATAGAAAAATGCATATGTGTGTAAAAACAACAATTTTGGAGTAGGCACTCTTGAGCATGGGCAGAGTTTCCAAAGTCAGTGTCGTTAGTGGACGTTGTGGCTCAGGGGTCTGTTTCACAAAGCAGGTTCAACAAACTCTGAGTCAAATCCTGAACTCTGAGTTGATCTACTCTGAGATGGGAAACTCTGAGTTTTCGGTTTCACAACAGCTGATTTGAGTTAGTTTAATCAACTCAGAGTAGTTTAACCTGGAGTTAAACATGAGCTCCACAGACATATAAAGCCAGCATCAATGGAGCCCAGATTTGATGATTGAACATGGAAACTGGCAGAAAGAGGGCAGCATTTTTCACCCCAATAGAATTGGAAATATTAATGACTGCATATGGAGAATATGAGCATGTCTTCAGAAAGAAGTGCAACACTGCAGTGGCTGCTAAAGAGAGGGAGAGGGCATGGGAGAGCATTGCTGCTCGGGTCAATGCGTAAGTTTAAATGTAATATTTTGCAATCACAATAACTATTGAAGGGCAAATTGCATGAATGGAGCCTATTAATTTATTTCATGTAGGTGCAATCCGGCGGTAGAGAAGCGCACTTGGCAGCAACTTAAGATGAAATATAAAAACATTGTTCAAACAGGTCAGACATCTGCATGACTTGACACTGAACTTCTTTGATTCCTTCCATAATGCTCTTTTAACACTCAAAAATGTCTTCTTTATATTGTATTAAACAATGAAGCCTAATAAACTAACCCCGATTTTTACTCAGCCAACAGAAAGAGGGCAGATGCCCGAAAAACAGGTGGTGGCCCAGCAGCCCCACCTCTAACGGAAGGCTTATTGAGGTAGAGTCTTTATGTTACCAAGATTTTTCTTCCCATTGACACTTCTGACCACTGTGGTGGAGTACAGAGTGACACTGAAGTATTAACACATTCTCATCCTTTGCTCAGAGTGTGGCTGGGCAGCAGCAAGAGACTCCCCTGACCTCAACTGCAGAGATTGACACAGTGAGACCGCTGTTCATGAAACTCCAGAGATTTATTGTGTGGAATTTATGTGCAACAGGTTAATTTTATGTCCTCTTTATGTGGTCCCAGTTACCAGTAAAAGAAATTTATAAAATTCTCCTCCTGAAAAAAATCCAGAAGACGATAAAGAAATGCTATACTTCGCCTGCCAGATTAAAAAAGCAGATTTGGAAATCCAAATACTGGAACATAAATTAAAGGTGGGTGCATGGTCACATGTCAATTATGTCAATGTTAACTATTGGAACATTAACTTAACTAGCTTTTGTATCTGTAGGAAATAAAGAAGACCAACTGAAATGTGCCTCATGTTTTTATTTGTGGTGGTGCTTTAAACTCAAAAGAGATTAGTACAAATCGTGTCTCTGACCGCTCGGCCATCCTGCATAGCTGGCAGGTGGACGGGGTCTTCATCGGGGTCATCAATCGATATTTTCAAGAACAACACATCCCACAATAATATCCCTCTCAGGCCCTCTCAGGGGTCACCCTGAGGTGACGTAGGCACTAGAAAAGGGGTTTCAGCAGGCCTATGGTCATCTCCACCCGGGCTCTCGTCCTGCTGTGAGCACGGTTGAAGTTTTGTTGGGGGCCTGGCTCAGGGTCCGGGTAAGGGGTCAGCAGCCTTGGTTGGCAGGGGTAACCCCTGTCACCCAGCAGAAGGCCGTCAAACTCTCCTGTAATGTAGAGAGGATGCATGGGGTGTTGTAAAGAGGGGAGACAAGAGAATTTTACTGCAAATCTTCAGGTTTCTCACCGTGCTGCAGCCTGGCACTCAGGTTTGACTCGCTGTATATCCTTGAGTCATGAACAGACCCAGGCCACTTGGCCTCCACATTGGAGATTATGTGTGCAGCATCACATATGATCTTGACAGTGCAGAGAATGACAGATATTAGTTAAATTATGAGGAAGTGCTTAACACAGTGAAACTTCTTAGTCTACATGTACCTGCACATTAATGCTGTGAATGGACTTCCTATTCACATAATCAGCCTAATTATGTGAGGGAGCCGTGATGGAAATGTGCGTACCATCTATGCAGCCAATCACATTGGGAAATCCTAAAACTAATAAAAATTACTAATTCAAGTCTGAGGTGGCAGCACAATGTCATAATACAGCCTGATATTAAAGGAATTCAACAGATCTCTACATCCTTCACCTGCGATCCTGTGGAACTCTTCCTTAATGGCCCTGACAGGTTTGTGTTCAGGGAAGACAACAAATATAGGTAAAAGTCTTTTCAGGGCGAGGCAGACTCTTCTGATGGCCCTGCATACAGTTGCCTTACTCAAGTGCTCAGCATCTCCGATGTTATACAAAAAACTGCCATTGGCAAAAAACGCAGCGCCACACACAAAATCTGCTGCGATGTGAGCGCATGACTGTTACTCGTGATGTTTGAAATGTGCGGACGGATGAGGTTGTGTATGTAAATTATAGACTGTGAAGTAAAACGGTACCGCTCAAAAAGAAAATTGTCCGGGAGGGCTGAAAAATCTATGCGTGGTCTGAGTACTCTCTTCCGACAGATATGTAATTCCCTGCGCAGGATTGCTGCACCTTCGTCCACAGGATCGTGATCAAATAGACACGCCATGTTCAAAAAGTTGACACCAAACGTTGCCTTCTGGAACTAGAGGACGTTCTGACAGCGCAGGAATGAGGAAATCAAATTAAGTATGTGGCTCTGAAAGTGGGCGGAGACAGAGAGAAACTCAGGGTTTCTTCAGGAAAACCTGGTCCCAACCAGGTTAGATTCACGGAGTCTGTTACTATGGCAACTGAGCTTGAGGTTAAGTTACCTCACTTTGTGAAACAGGTTAGAGTTAACCCTCTCTCTCGGGTTTGACTGACCCTCCTTTGTGAAACGGAAAACTCTGAGTTTCCGTGATTCCAGGGTTAACAGACTCTGAGTTTTCAATAAACCTGCTTTGTGAAACGGACCCCTGGTCGTCTAAATGAGCTCCAGTTTGGCTACAGTGTTAAAGGGCTGTTTACATGTTAACACTTCAGTGATGTGATATCCCAACAATTGATATTTAGACACATTGTGCTGATACTTCATATTACAATACACTTACAATACTTTACACTCCTTTTCTAAAGTAAAGGATGTGGATGCTTATTTCACCACTGGCAGGTTGATTTGCCATCTGTCCTTTATTGAGTGTGCCTGAAAGCGCACACTATATGTTATCCACCACACTTATTGAGTGTGCCTGAAAGCGCACACTATATGTTATCCACCACGCTTATTCTGTTTATTCTTATGCCCCTTTTTTGGCTCGCATCTCTCTCTGTTTATTGCGAGAATTTTCGAGAGCTAGAGTGAGTGATGTCATCGCTAAAGTGGAGATGGAGAGAAAAAGTCAGCGAAAAATAAATTTGTAAACTGCAATTGTGGCCGCAAATGCACAGCTACAGAAATTATTTATAGCTAGAAACGTAGGAAAATTTGTCGTCTCACTCACATTCACCTGCTAAAGCTGTCAGATATATAGTTTTGGCGGGAGACGCAAAGATGCGGCAGCAACACCCATTGACAGCCTCATAGACTGCCATGTTAGAAATGTTGTGGAGGAAAGCAGAAGTAACGTTTCTCTGAATTGCGGTTAAGGGAAAATGTCTTCATTTATCGACACAAAACAACTATGTAGATGTTTAGGAAGGGCTCAGCATGCTCAAAGTTAAGCCGGTTTAATGATTCCTAAATCCGAACTCCGAAATCCTGACAGAGACAGAGAGTCTCTGTCAGGATTTCCAACTGACATTCTAACAGGTGCAGTAACTGCTCTGCTGATTAGAGTTGGTCCTGGTTGCTTGGCAACCTCAAGCCTGTCTGGAGAAGGAGAGGGGGGAAAAGCCAAGCAGCGGCCATCTTAGCAGTTTTGGCACTTAATTGGAACTTGTCTGTCTAAAATGGCACACAAAGATAGCAGAGCAGCTAGCGCGTTAGTGCTAGCTGTAAAGACATGTTATTTGCTAACAATAGCGACCAATGCTAAAATTTGCGCTAATTAACATTAGCCACTAGGAATTAAATACAAATGCTAATTGTTAACATGCTAATGTTAACATGCTAATGTTAATTAGCATTAGCCACGAATTAAATACATGCTAATGTTAACTGCTTTACCCTTTGGCACATAGTAACACCAGCACCTTAGAGACTAACAGTTGTTTACTTTTTAAAAGAAAGAAAAGAAAACAGAACACTAAATTTCTGTATGTGTGGTAATGACATTTCAAGAAAACTACAAAAATAATGAATTTACATTTCTTTTGTAAACTTTAAAGGATGACAGAACATGTTCTGAACCGGTAACATAAATCAAAGTATAAATAAGGCATTATCATTCACTGTGAAACGCTGAGTGTTGATTATAATGGAGAGAGAGAGAGTTAACTGGAGGGTAACTGATGTAGCTGTTCACTGTCATGATGATTCAGAGTCTGTCCCATGTAGCCACGGGAGCGGCAAACACATAAAATCATAACGTGTCACAGTTTTTGCTGTTCCTTTTGTTTTGAAATATTTAATTATCAGCCAGGTATCAATGGTAATTAAAAATATACATCTAGTGGTACATTGTAAATCTCATAGATACATTTTGTACTTACACTACAGATGGGAAACAGACAGACTTTAACAACTCCACTAAATGACCTATTACTTAAACCACCCAACTACAACAGGACGACTGAAGGACATGTATATTAAGGGATAAAATACAAACAGATTATACAACTGTATGAAATTCAATGTGTATCATGCTTATATACTGTAGAACAGCTGGAATTAATAAAAATGACTTAAATTAAATGATATTTTCCAGATATACTTTATTTATCCCAAGCTGGGAAAATACAGTGCAGCAGCAACATTACACACAATGACAAAAGACAACATAAGTATAAGAATAAAAATATAAAGAACAAACTATACATAATAAAATATCAAAATAGCAATAGTAAATAAAACATATTGTACAAGAGTATATACAGCAAATTGGAAATGTTGAGTGTTGAGTTTTTAGCTGTTATTATACAGTGTAATGGCATGTGGCAGGAAAGATTTCCTGGAGCTGTAGCAGCCTGTGGGAGAAGCTGCTCCGCTGTCTGTCCACTGTGTGGTGGAGAGGGTGCTGCTCATTGTCCATGATGGATAACAGTTTATTCAGCGTCCTCTTCTCCACCACAGTCTCAAGAGACTTAAATCTGAGTCCAAGAACAGAGCCACCCTTCTTGATGATCTTATCAAGTCTGTTAGTGTCGCTGGCTCTGATGCTGCTGCCCCAGCAAACAACAGCAAAAAAGATGGCACTGGTAACAACAGACTGGTAAAAGATCTCCAACATCTTGCTACACACGTTGAAGGATCTGCCTTAGGTTGTCCCAAAGTTTTCAGGGGGGGTCTTACCCGTCATTGGTGAAGCAGCCTTACCTGACCCTTTTCTGATGAGTGATTGAGTATGCTTAGGTTGTCCCAAAATCAGCCTTCCATACTTGACCTTTTAATTTTAGAGTCATATCACTGTTTTGTTTTGTTTTTTTCAGTTAACATCTATTTGTTTCTCTCTTTGTATCTCCCATCACAACATGTGCTGTGTTACTGCACGGTGACGTTCTCTGTTTTCTTTTACATGATTTAAGTCAGTTTAAATCATGTTTACTCTCAGGAGTAGTGGGATAGTGCTACAAAGGTTGACTTACATTGCTTATATTCATTCAACATCTAGCTTAAGGCTGAAGGCTTGTCGCACACTGTGCCTGCTCAGAGAGTGCGACAGGGTCAAGTAATCATGGCTGTTCCTGTCTTAGATTGTTCCAAAGTTTTCAGGGGGGTCTTACCCGTCATTGGTGAAGCAGCCTTCCATACTTGACCCTTTCTTATGAGGCATATAACTCTATTTTGTTTTTCATCAGTTCGATTATTTTACATGAGGTTGGCAAAGGTTAGGTTAGCTCTGTATTTACTAAGTCAGGGTTTGGTTAAGTTAATGCAAAAACTGTTTGATTATCCAGTCGTTCGGTTAATTGGTGGTTGCATAAATATTCTGCTCTAATTTACATCTTACATGCAGTCTCAGTTATGAAGAACATGCAGTACAAAGGCGCATCAGAACATTGACAGCACGACATTGGATAAGTTGCAGCCTACCTCTGTATCTCTGACCTCGTCCTCGCTGAATGGCTTCACTTACAGCCACTCCTGCTCCACCACACTGAAAAAAATTAAACATTGGCTCAAATTTAAAAAATTGAGGTAATCGATCACAACTAATATTGTGCTGTTATACAACATAAATATAAATAATATTTGATTTGACCTAAAATATTTAACTTCATGTAAACCAATTTCTGAAAGTTGAACCAAAGCAATTATTTCAGATTCTCCTAAATTAAAATAAATACATTGGATTTATTACTTAATGTAACAAAATCTATTTTGTCAAACCTGAATATTTTAAATTCATTTAAACAACTTTTGCATATGGGAGCAAACTAATAATTTAAAGTCATCCTAATTTGTTTATAGACCTGAATTTAAAAAAAATATATAATTAATATCTTTTGATTTACACTCAAGCCATTCCTTTTCAACACATTTATTGTTGAACTTTTTTTTCCAACATAGACCCTTAACGGTCCATTTTTTGTTTTACAAACAGCAACTAAATTTTCTCAAATCACTATACATTTTTCACAAAATGTATTTTAGTCCTATCAGTGCTTCTGAATAATAACAATTTCCCCTGAAATACATCAGCAACCAGTAAAAGTCTGTATCTTCAGGTAAAATGATTTTTTTATTCAATCACTCCTCATTTTTTCTCCATATTGTAGTAACATAGAACAGTGCTTCTCAACCATAAGTTTTTTTTTCTCTCAAATACAAAGGGTAATCAAGACATGCATTTTCAAGTGAACAAACAGCAAAAAGTGAATGTCCTCAGTTCTTTCTTTCTTGGTCTAAAAAAAATTAGCAATAAACAAATCAGTGCTCTCCAGGTTTTCAGCACAATGCCCACTTGTGCCTGTGAAAACTTAGGCAGATTCTTTTGTCAATACTGCAGCAGAAATGCAATTATGCAAGTGTAAGTTTGAAACACCAACCCCAGATAAAAGGGTACAAAGTCTTGGTTATAGAAATGCCATTAAATCAGGCCAGACAGGGGAACTCAACTGTGCCTACTCTTGGTTGGGTACTCAGCCTATGGATTTTTGGGGACATCTTTTTGCCACCAAGCTCCATCAGGACTTTTTGCACAAACTCAAGGGTGTACTGCAGATGTTTTGGATATTTTATGTTGAGAGTGTAGTTGAGCCCAAAGAACAGCGCAACAGCCGTTGGTATTGTGGGCACCTTACTGAGGACCTCTGTTCCGTCAAGGACGATTTTAATGTCGTCGTTTCCACTGACGATTGCCATGGCTGCTTCATTTTCCTGCATATCCTGCACACAAAAAAACAACAAATGAGAACAATTAGAAAGAGCATTTCTTGAAGACAATGCATGTCAATGCTGAACACCATTGTTAAAGCAATGCTGAATCCACTGAAGAAACTGCTGAAGCAATGCTGATAAGGCTGATGCAACAACTGAAAAGTATAACTTGTAAGCTAAGAGATGCATGGTGATGAATTTAAGTACACAAGGCAGTTAAAATGTTAAAAATGCATGTTTAAGTGTAATAGTTGAGTAGGTTGAATAACTGTTTCCAGTATATAACAGTGGATTTAGATTCTTCAATCAAATTTGCTGGAACTGTCACAATATTTTGATTAATTAAATGGGTAATTTAGAACAAAATCCGACTCCTCTCGCTCAATTTATAACCAATCACAGTTCTCCACCTTCACCGTCTTCCTTCAAATCAGTCTTAAGATGTCATGTGTTGTGATGTTCTCTCTCTCTACCCTCATTCAGCACAGAAAATTTCTCGACCCACCTCCACCCCTTCACCCCCTCAATCAAATTATAGACCATCTCCATCTTCAACCAGAGGTTTTAGTGTCAGGAGGCATCATTCCTACCACCACCAGTGTCTAGGCCCAGGGGATATTTTCTCAAAAAGAAGCTTCACATCCTTTGTTTTCTAAGCTGATCTACTCCCCAGGGTCTAAGCACCAAAGTTTATTTGTGCACAATAAATGTCTATCTGTCTCACAACCTGTCTTATTTAAATCTTAATAGCCTGTCCTGATTGAAATAAAGTGTTTTGCTTCTCAAAACTATGTGTTCAAAAGAGCAATACATTTGCATCAGAAAACTGTTGTCCACGAAAAAGTCGTATCACTGCGTGCCGCAGTCTGTCGACAACTGTGCACGTTTCCATCTAGTTCACAGTGTTTACTGCTCGTATTATCATACATTATGCCACTTTTGCGTTCAATGACCAACAAAATAATGCACACTAAATCTTATTCAGGTCACCAGGCTCAATTTTGAGAAAGCGGAATCGTCTACAATATGTATCAGGTGTAATTTCATATTTTGCCAAAATTGGTGCTTTAACCTTTTCATATTTTTCTGAGTCTTTCACGTCCATCAGACATAAGCACTGCATGCTTTGCCAGTGAGTAAAGGAACTAGACACACAGCCCATCCATCTTTAGGCCAGTGACATACTCGGGCCATTCTCTCAAATGTTGTTAAAAAATGTTCAATGTCATCATCTGGAGATAATGGCAGCAGTTTGGGATCCCTCTGTTGTCTGTAACCCAAACTCGCCTGGCTCATCGTCTCATCTGGGTCATCAAAATCCCCATCATTGTTGTCCCGACCATCATTTCTTTGCGGACGGTAGTTTTCATCCATAGTGTCCAGCTCTGTTCTTTGTTCTTCTGTCGTCATGCCTACATGCTGCTGCATTTGGGAGACTTGATGCTGCATGCATCTCCATCTCTCCTCTTGACGAGAGGGCTCTTTCTCTCTTTGCTGGTCTCTCTCCATTTGTGCTTGCATGAGCAATCTCACCAGACCTGCTAGTTCGTCAAGCTTGTCTTCTGTTTTTGCGTCTGTCCTGGTGCCTGGAGCACATACTCCACTTGCCCCCTCATCTGGTTCTTCTTGCCCATTTTTCTTCCCCTGCCTTGGCATCATTTGCTGTAACGCTCTGATCCGGTGCTGTGTGCCGTCATCTACCGACCCCCCAAATACAACAAGTACTTTTTAAATGACTTCTCTGATCTGCTGGCTGAAATGATGCCTAAGTACGATCGTGTCCTCCTTGTTGGGGATTTTACACTCATGTGTGGCATCCTGACAAGCCGGTGGTGAAGGACTTTTTAAGCCTCATTGACTCTTTTAACTTGGTGCAGTGTGTGTCTGGTCCCACACACGAACATGGACACACATTAGACCTTGTCCTCTCCCATGGTCTGTCTGTCTCCAACTTGGAAATGTGTGACAATGTTTTTTCTGATCATTTCCCTGTGGTGTTTGAAGCTGCCTTTTCCTGCTCTACAGTCAAATCTGGCGCTCCTGCTCGGAGTCGTCGGATTTTTAACCCTGCCACTGCTGGTCAGTTCTCGTCTGCTTTTAACCGACTGTGTGTTCCCTCTGGCTTACCTTCTGCAAACACGGAGGAGCTAAATTCCTGGTTTCACTCCTCATGCCGAACCATACTGGACTCCATTAAAAACGGTGCAGCTCAAAGTTGAACCTGAGCCATGGCTTAATGAGAGAACTCGTGCAGCTAGACAGGAGTGCTGAACGCAGGTGGAATAAGGACAAGCTGCAGGTCTCGTACCAAATCTTAAAAAACTGTTGGAGCTGCTATCAGAGCACTGTTAAGAAGGCCAAAAGACAATACCTGTCCAACCTTGTTCAATCTAATCACCACAACCTGCGTGTGCTATTTAAAACCATCGAGGCTGTTCTTAATCCCCCCAGGTGTGCATAGAGGCATCCTCCGAAATGTGCAATAGTTTCCTGCAGTTCTTTATTGACAAGGTTTCTACTGCAAGGGCTCTCATCTCTACTCCTGCATCTGACCCCTCTGACCTTGTCCCTTGCTTGGCTGTGTTCGATTTGTTTGAGCCTGTGTCTCTGAAGGCCTTAGTAGATGTGGTTGACCGGATTAAACCATCAGGTTCCCCCTGTGACTCTATCCCGCCTCACTTTTTTAAAGATGTTTTCCCCAGTATAGGGCAGACGGTTCTGGCCATTATCAACAGCAGTCTGTCTTCTGGTGTTGTCCCCCAAAGTTTTAAACATGCTGTGGTGCAACCCCTTCTCAAGAAACCCAGCCTTGATCCTGGTGTGCTAGCCAATTTTAGACCCATTTCCAAACTGCCTTTCATTTCAAAAATCCTGGAAAAAGTTGTTTTTACTCAATTGAAATCATTTCTGGATGAGCATGAGGTCCTGGAGGTCTTCCAATCTGGTTTTAAAACACTACATAGCACAGAGTCAGCTCTATTAAGAGTTTTTAATGATATCCTTATGGCGAATGACTCAGGAGATTAGGTGACCCTTCTACTCCTTGACTTAAGCTCAGCTTTTGATACGGTGGATCACAGCATTTTAGTGTCTCGGTTGCAGCGAGTAGGTATGGGGGTAATTTTGTCTCAAAAAGATTTGAATGCGTACAATATGATTTGAATGCGTACAATATGATTTGAATACATATGCATACATTTATAAATATCCAAATACAAAATACAAATATAAAAATGTGACATACAAATAAATAAACGAATTTGTATAAATAAATGTGGATTTGTAAATATATTTTCGAGATTTGAAAATAAATGTCCTTGACTTTGTGTGTGGAGTCAGCATTTGTGGATCCACTTTTTGCTTTTGTGGATCCATTTTTTGCTTTTCTCGCGATGACTTAATTTTGAGACATTCCTACCGCTCACCACGATTCACAAATAAATGCCACCAGATTTGAATACAAATAGCGGTACACCCTTCACCGAACATCCAGCAGATGGCAGTGTTGTGCAACGGTGCAGACCAAGGTACTTTTTATTATTCTTTTCTGGACATAATGGAGAGAAGCTGAAACCAGTAACGAGTGTTTTTTTAGTTTTTTCGTTTTTGATAAAAAACGAAAATTCGGCTCAATTTCTCGTTTTCTGTTCTGTTTTTGCCCGGTACTCTTCAAAATAAAAGTTCTTCCGTTTGACAAAGTTATTTCTTTATTAAAGAGTGACCAAACATCCTCTTTTGGCCGGACATTTTTACGTCCTGTCTGGGGCTCCTGAGGATTTTTTTCTTTATAGGTTCATGAAAATGTCCGGTTTTCAATTGACTGACGCTTTGCACAGACTGTCCTGTGTGTGGACCTGCGACGTGCACACTGGCTCAATTCGTGGCATCGGCATCTAGTAGTGGCATTTCCCGGAAATGCCACTACTAAATACCACTATCTGAGGCACATGCCGCTAACCTGTAGAGGCAGATGCGTTTCTGGTTTCAGCTTCTCTCCATTATGTCCAGAAACAGAATAATAAAAAGTACCTTGGTCTGCACCGTTGCACAACACTGCCATCTGCTGGATGTTCGGTGAAGGGTGTACCGCTATTTGTATTCAAATCTGGTGGCATTTATTTGTGAATCGGGTGAGCGGTAGGAATGTCTCAAAATTAAGTCATCGCGAGAAAAGCAAAAAATGGATCCACAAATGCTGACTCCACACACAAAGTCAAGGACATTTATTTTCAAATCTCGAAAATATATTTACAAATCCACATTTATTTATACAAATTCGTTTATTTATTTGTATGTCACATTTTTATATTTGTATTTTGTATTTGGATATTTATAAATGTATGCATATGTATTCAAATCATATTGTACGCATTCAAATCATATTGTACGCATTCAAATCATATTGTACGCATTCAAATCTTTTTGAGACAAAATTATCCCCATAAGTAGGCATCTCTGGTACCGCACTGGACTAGCTCAGGTCCTACCTGGCTGATAGGACTATGTGCGTAAGCCTTGGTGGTTCTGAGTCCCGCTCTGCTCCGCTGTCATATGGGGTTCCACAGGGTTCAATTTTAGGGCCCCTGCTTTTCTCGCTGTACTTGCTGCCCCTGGGTTCCATCCTGAGAAAACATGGTATCTCTTTTCATTGTTATGCTGATGATACCCAGATCTATGTGCCACTAAAGAAGAAGGACACCTTCTCTTTGAAACCACTTCTGTTATGTCTTGAAGACATTAAAGCCTGGATGACCTTGAACTTCCTAAAATTTAATGAAAATAAAACAGAAGTAATGGTGTTCAGTCCCAGTGGCTCTTGTGAACCACTTCCTGTTGACTTGGGCCCCTTGGTGCCTTACAGGAAGCAAACAATTTTGTAATTGTTTGCTTCCTGTATTACTTGGGTTTTAAAATGGACAGTGATTTTAAACTTGACCGGCAAATCAGTGCAATAGTCAAGTCCAGCTTTTTTCATCTCAGGCAGCTGGCAAAGGTGAAGCCCTTACTCGCACAAAAGCACTTTGAAACAGTAATCCATGCCTTCATTACATCACGGCTGGATTACTGTAACGCACTTTATCTTGGAGTCAGCCAGTCCTCCCTCGCACGTCTCCAGTTAGTTCAGAATGCTGCTGCTCGCCTCCTAACTGGAACGCGTAAGAGGGAACACATTACTCCAATTTTAGCCTCTCTCCACTGGCTGCCTGTGCACTTTAGAGTCCATTTTAAGATTCTTTTATTTGTTTTTAAATGCTTAAATGGTCTCTGAGCTGCTCCGCCCATACACTCCTGCCCGGTGCCTCAGGTCAGCTGATCAGTTGCTCCTGGAGTTACCAAGGGCTAAACGGAAGCTCAGAAGGGATAGGGCTTTTTCCACTGCTGGTCCTAAATTATGGAACGACCTCCCTCTACGCATCAGACAAGCCCCTTCACTGTCCATTTTTAAAACACGTCTTTAGACCCATTTTTATTCCTTGGCTTTTAACCCAGCATGAGACTCTGTTTCTGTTTTTGTTTTACTATTATTTTTATATTGTTTTTGTCGTTTATTATTGTTTTTATATTGTTCTTTGTTTTATATGTCTTATTCCATGTTTTATTTTATGTACAGCACTTTGTGTCAGCTGCGGCTGCTTTTAAAGGGCTTTATAAATAAAGTTAGTTGAGTTGAGTTGAGTAACGTGGATCCCACCTCTGACACCACTTGTTAGGGGACCACAATTACAGCTGGAGCAAACAGGCAAAAGAACATCAAGGCAGGATTGTAGAGTGTCAGACGTGTCTTTTATTGGTCCATGTTAACAGCATGGCAAACACTCTCCATATCATACCGCAATCACCCAATGATCCCAAAATGGTGTCTTATATAGGGTGTCTGGGTAACGAGGGAGAACCTATTCACTGTACCGTCTAAGAAACACTTATTATTATCCCCATAATCCTCCGCTATATACATACACCCACACATATTTACCAACATAACCTCCCCCCAATTCTAGCACACACTAACACTAATAAAATACACTATTTCCCAACACCCCCATCAATCACCACTTGGATGCTTCCAGAACTACAAATATGGTGACCGTTCCCTGGGGAAGCCTTTTGCCCGAACACCCTGGAGACAAAGGTGACTGGTGAGTACCATTTCACATACACACACACACACTTTATTATTCCCAATAAATTAACACACAATTGCACACATATTAGATTAATCACATTATGCCACTTTTGCGTTCGAATACCAACATAATGCACTAAATCTTATGTCCCTCTTTTGCAGGTGGAGCCATGTGGCCATCACAGAACCTACCAGCACCAGTAAGATTTAAAAGGACAATGAATGTAAAAACATTCCATTATGAATATCCAATATCTATATGTATATCAAATGTGCAAATATGCCATGTGCAAAGTGTGCAAACCCAATAAAGTGCCACTGCTTTACAAAAGTGCCTGTGCAATTCTTAAAGTGCATGTATCTCAGTTAAAGTGCATGGTGCAATGTTCCCCCAACTCCATCTCAAGCTCCAGGGAACAAAGTCCTCTTCGTTACAGTGATGGAAAAGAGTTCTCAACAGGCCACAGCACACAGTGATACGAAAGGAGAGAAAATAGCACCACATGATTGTGAGGGTTTGACTTTTTCATGGACAACAGTTTTGTAATGCAAGCAAAACGCTTTATTTTTGTGATTTTGTCAACACTAAAACCAGGCCGGAACTCTGCTCACAGGATGCAGTCAGGGGAAAGTCACTGTTGATGCACGACACTGCTGATGGGAATGTCATACAGCTGCATGTCAAAAACCTGAACTAGGCCTGCAAAATATCAGCAAAATGTGAAATGTGCGATCAAACTGTTTAATATCGTGATAACAATGTGACTTGATAAATAAGCAAATCTTCAGGTGTACATATGCAGTACACAAGGGCTATTCAACTTGGTCCACAAAGGGCTGCAAAAAACAACAACAACCTGCACTACACCGGCCCTTTGTGAACCAAGTTGAATAGCTCTCCATGTCGGAGAGCATTTTAATGGTTAATAATTGGTTAATGAGCCTGTTTTGAGCAATTTGGCCATAATTCTAAATAGTTACAAATTAGAGGAATGTTTATTACCTGAAGTATTTACACAGCGCTATGTTGCATCTCAAAACTAAAGTTGGTATATAGGTATTGTCTGTGTTAGTGAGAGAGATGCCCTTATCTGGCATTCTTTAATGAATGAATGAATCACCCATGTAGATCATCAAAGATTTGAAGCTGCACTCTTCTAATTGTGATGTCCACAGTCTGAGGAAGAATAGGTATTATTAAAAGCACATACACCCCAACTATTCAACTATGGATCCACTGAGAACAAACTCATACATAGATACCTCATCTAAAACCTGCAAAGTTGCCTTGGTCTGCTCTTTCACACGTCCTCCCTTGCTCCTGATGACCTCAAGCAGTTTCGATGTGTGCTTGTCCAACTGCGCTAAGAACTTTGTCTCCAAGGGAACTGTTGTCACCCGCATAAACTCAGCATTAATCTGGAGAAACAAAAACAGCATGCAGAAAGAACTTTGGAAGTGTATTAAATAAATTCTCTTCTGTAAAGACCTATGTTTTGAAGGTTCAAAAATCATCTTTCATGAATGTCTAATTAATGGCTATAATAAATATATTAAGTCCCTCTCCTCTCAAAATATGGCTTCATAATGGCTATAAAATAAAATACCTGACAAAACATAACATATGTTGCCTTATTATTAAACAGTTAAGTTTAGTTTCTAAATCACCATCCTCTCTCCCCTTATCCCACTTTCACCTGCCTGTCTGCTCCAATCTGACATCGCGCCTTCTCCCGCTATAACTTAAGTAAATACCCACTTTGTATCTGACGGCACACAATACAACATTTAATTTTAGTTCCTGTTAAATTAATATTCACCGCAGTTCTGCTGAGCTCATGAGACCGTGCTCAAGCTTCGCTGCTCCCACACACATGCACCATGCGGCCAGCTTCCTCTCCGGAGCTCCGGTGACCCATAAAACCTCCGCTAGGCCTTGACAACTGCAACAGTTGCGACATTTGTGATGGCAGTGATTGCACACAAAAGCACAAACTTAAGACAGACTCTTTATCTGGGGGATAAAATTTAGGCCCAGTCATCTTTAAAAATCAGAATGACTTACCTTAACGTTGCCACGCTACCGTAGGGCCTGGTATTTTTCACCACGTCTTCTGCAATGGAGGTGGGATTAAGGCGGATAGGTTGCCGCCAGAACTTTGAAAAGTGCGAAAAGTTGAAAAGTTCCTCTGCTAGCTTTCTGACTCGTTTGCCCCTTACGTCTCTCTTCTGCCTTTTTCCTCTCTCCACTTGTCTCTTGTTTCACGCCTGGACAGCAGACTGTTTCTCCTCCTGATCATCCACCTTCCCTTACCAGTCAGTCATACTGGGGTGGACCAGTAGAAAGTAGTAGGAAGAATTGCTACTTTCTGCTGATCCACTCCTGTACAACAGACCGGTAATTCTTCATCAAGTTCTGGACAATGGACACGACCATCTTCATTGTCTCTTCCACGTCCTTTTCTTCCTCCTCGTTACCTGGGTTGTGCACCTTGCAGGTGTGTCAGTCCTTGGTTTGGGTATCATCGTGTGAGCGCAGTTGCAACTCAAAAGATCTTCCTCCTGCTTATTGGAAATGTAACCTGCTAAAGTTTTTTAGCTAAGAGAGCATGTGTACTCCTCCTCCAACACGATACAGTACAGAATAAGTGCTAAGCTTCAGTCATATTCAGCAAGTTAACGTGAAATAATCTTTCCTTCTCAATGTTTCTTTGAAAGAGCTGAAAACACGGAGCAATGACTGCAAAGTTTTGACCTCACATGAAAGCACTGTCCTGTAATTAAATCCATTATACAAACTTCAAATCTTTATACAGACCTACAATTTAAACTACCTCTCTTTCTACTACAGAGTTCAGTCAAACTACACAGTTCACCAAGATTTTGTACTATTACTATTACTCTCTACAATTCTACCTTTTCATCTGAATTTCTACAGTGTTACACAACATTGTATCACTTCATACTATTCTACTCTTTTCAACCAATTTCAACATTTTTAAGATATATCTCTTATGGCCTTTTCAAACTGTATAGTATAGAGACAGCTGAAGAGTAACAGGAATGTGAGGGGGAGAGAGAGTGTAAGAGACAGGGAAAAGACATGCAGAAAAAGGGCAGCAGGTGGGCCGCTGGGGCCGGCGGCAGCAGAGGGCACCCACACCGCACTTTCCGCAGGAAATGCAGTTTTCTTGTTATTATTGAGTGTTCCTGAAAGTGCACACTCTTTAAAACCTCTCAGGCTTATTATTCTTATTGAGTGTGCCGGAAAGCACACACTATATGTTATCCACCGCGCTTCTTCTTTTTATTAATATTCTTATGCTCTTTTTATGTCTCGCTACTCCTCCCACAGTTTTTGTCGCACATACACAAAACGGGTATTAAAACGATTGCTATGACTTTTTTAGGCAAATGGTTTTCCCAAAAATCGCTAAAAACCACGCCAAAAAAATGAATGGGTGTGTATTGCGAGAACTTTCCAGAGCTAGAGTGAGTGATGTCATCGCTAGAGTGGAGGGGGAGAGAAAAAGACGTTGAAAAATACATTTGTAAACTGCATTTGTACTCAAAACTCAAATGCACAGCTACAGACGTGATTATACCATCAAAACGTAGGAAAATTCGAAGCTGTCTCTGTTATAATTTTGGCTCCCTAGGCGTTAATTGAAGTCTGTGTATGATATCAGACTATCAAGACTACATTTTTAATGTCGGCCATTTTATCCTTGTCTCTCACAAACACAAACACATAGATAGAGAGACAGACACACCACACACAGGCAGACAGACAGGCAGACACACACACACACAGGACAAATTTTTCAAAATAAGAGTCACTTCAAAATAAGAGCCCAGTAAAAAGGCAATGATGACACAGCTTGTTGTATTACAGTAATACTGAATTTGCTGAGCAGTGTCAGTAATAATGCATGGGTGTAAACCTCTTCATAAAAAGCCCACTCTAGACCCAGAGGTCTTAGCCAACTACAGACCGATATCAAACCTTCCCTTTGTGTCTAAGATACTTGAGAAAGCTGCAGCTAATCAACTGTGTGACTTTCTCCATGACAATAGTCTATTTGAGGATTTTCAGTCCAACTAACCAACTACCAGTTAACTAAACTCCAAGCATGCCTTAAGGATATAAAAAGTTGGATGACCTACAACTTTTTGATGTTAAATTCAGACAAAACTGAAGTTCTTCTAATTGGACCCAAACACCTCAGAAACTCTCTTTCTAGAGACTTAGTTACTTTGGATGGGATCACCCTGGCCTCCAGCTCCACTGTAAAGAATCTTGGAGTTGTTTTTGATCAGGATTTGTCCTTTAATCTCCATATAAAACAAATTTCGAGGACTGCATTCTTCCACTTACGTAACATCGCTAAAATCAGACGCATTGTCTCTCAAGCGGATGCAGAAAAACTAGTCTACGCATTTGTTACTTCAAGGCTGGACTATTGTAACTTTTTGTTATCAGGCTGCTCTAATAAGTCTCTTAGGACTTTGCAGTTAATTCAGAATGCTGCTGCACGCGTTCTGACAGGAACCAAGATCAGAGATCACATCTCTCCCATTTTGGCTTCCTTGCATTGGCTACCTGTTAAATCTAGAATAGAATTTAAAATTCTCCTCCTTACTTACAAATCTCTTCATGGTCAGGCACCATCTTATCTAAAAGAGCTCATAGTACCTTACTATCCCTCTAGAACACTGCGCTCTCAGGATGCTGGGTTCCAAAAGTAGATTAGGAGCCAGAGCTTTCAGCTATCAGGCTCCTCTTCTGTGGAACAAACTACCATTCTGGGTTCAGGAGGCAGACACGGTCAACACTTTTAAGAATAGACTTAAGACTTTCCTTTTTGATAAAGCTTATAGTTAGGGCTGCCCCTGCTGTGATCCTGCACAACGTCCACTACATATATTAGTACTGTCATTATTACTACCATATCTGCTACTGTGGTCACTTTATCATTCATTGTGATTCATTGTCATTTTGTCAGTCATTGTAATTGTACAATATATTTGTGTTGATTTGTCCTGTACACGTGACATTCATTGCACGTCTGTCCGTCCTGGGAGAGAGATCCCTCCTCTGTGGCTCTTCCTGAGGTTTCTTCCACATTTTTTCCCTGTTAAAGGTTTTTTGTGGGCAAGTTTTTCCTCACTCGAACCGAGGGTCTAAGGACAGAGGGTATCACTCCCTGCGCGGTGAAGTGAAAATCCGAAGTACTGTTTTCTGACTTTTGTGACAAATCATTTTCATACTCAGTAGTCCCATGTAGAGGCTCAACTGTTACTTACCTACAGTCCTTTGCTTCCTCATTTACTGCCCCTCTGAGAAAATGCCCAGTTCTCCAGCTGTGTATTATCACTTCACACTTTGTTGTCTTGAAATGTATCATCCACATCCATTCCCTGCGCTTGTTTGTAAACTGCTGATGTCGAGGCAGAGGGGGGCAGGGGGTTGGACGAACACACTTAATTAAAAGTGTTCACTTCTCGTTCATCCATAACGCCTGTTCTAGGGTTGGCAATGTCATGCAATGGACCAATAAACGCTCATCTTGTTGCATGTTAATTGTTGTTTGTCATATTTTTCTTGCTGTCAATTACATCTATTGTAATAAAAAAAAGTTTTTAGGTAACATTAGCTATGTTGAAATGGACATTTAAGTTCCAAGAAATCTTGGATATGATAAATAGATTAAAGATTAATAGATTATTAGATTAATTTAATTTAAATGACCTGACACTTTTAATTAAGGTAAAAATAGGTTTGCAAATTAAAATAACAACCCTAAACAGTTCAGTGAATTAAGTCCAAGTCAACTTCACTGAAAAAAAAGTTTACTCAACTTAATACTTTAATTAAGCTGAAATACATTTACAAGACAACTACCTTAAGTAGTTCAACCAACTAACAAACCCAATTCAACTTAACTGAAACGATTTACGCAACTGATTGTACAATATGTTTGTGTTGATTTGTCCTTTACACGTGACATCCATTGCACGTCTGTCCGTCCTGGGAGAGGGATCCCTCCTCTGTGGCTCTTCCTGAGGTTTCTTCCACATTTTTTCCCTGTTAAAGGTTTTTTGTGGGCAAGTTTTTCCTTCACTCGAACCGAGGGTCTAAGGACAGAGGGTGTCACTCCCTGTACAGATTGTAAAGCCCTCTGAGGCAAATGTACTTTGTGACTTTGGGCTATACAAATAAAATTGATTTGATTTGATTTGACCAATTTAAGTGAACAGAGATAGTTTTGCAGGTTCAAACAACTACCTGAAGGAGTTAAGTCAATTCTGAAATCTAAATCAACGAAACTAATGCAGATGTTTACACAACAAGGAATATTTAATGAAGATGACAAATAATTCTTTTTCACTTAACTTAGATTTTTAAGGCAGCCCTTTCACTCATATTTTTAAAATGAAACGACATGTTACAATTTACAGTGTATGTGTGTGTTATGTCCCCTTTTTGTGTCTCACATTTTAACCTGACAAAGCTCATTTCACATGATGCAGACCTATTTTATATTTTTTCTGCCGAATGCTTACTCACCAGTTACATTACATTACTGTGTGAAGCAGTAAATCAGTTTACCTCGTATCTTATTAGGATTGAATAGTGCAGCGTTATAAAGATAACTGTTATGTTAGCGTGCATCTGTTCAAGGGATGGAGGAGCAGTCAATATAAGCCACATACTTATCTCAACCTCACCGGAATAACGTTCCGAAAGCGCAACTGCGTTAAGTGGTTTGTCTAGGTAGTCATCACAGGTCCCTATCTTTCATTTCGCACAGTAAAACAGAAAGCTGAAAAATACAATTGCAGTAAAAAATGTGCAAAAAAATAAAATAAGGAGTAACGCAAAATAATTAGACAGCGCTGCTCTACCCCGACCTCTCACTCTTCCTCCCCCTCTCATTCTCACCGTCCCTATTCCTCCTTCTCTCTCAGCAATGTCTTCCATTGTTGTAAAAGAAAAAAAGATGCTCACCTGTTCTTTTATTACTTCCTGATTAACGTGTTAAACAATTCTATAACACCTATTTGACCAGGTGGCACATACTGTATAGTTGCCAATGAGCTCATGTAGAGTCATTTTAAATGGCAGTGTTTTGAAATTGCAAACATGTGACTTTATGTCAGATTGTTGTGTCTTATGCAGAGAGCCGCGTTCAGTACACTTTAAGACATTTCCAACTGCAAAATGTGTGTAAAGCAGAAAATGTGTTTAAAGTTTTGGAGATTTGAGATGAGGTTTTGCTCCCTGTGTGTCAGTTTAAATATTTGTGCTATCCATGTCATTTCAGTGTGTTAGCAACTGGACAAAACTGTATTGACCTGATGAGGGAATACCCATTTCACGAGGTGTAAATTAAGATGAGACACTATTGATCAACACATAAAATGCATTAGTAATTGTAATAATATAATGTATATCATTCTGATAAAGCCTATTTTGCATAATGTGTACTTTGGACGACGACGTGCTTTGCGGTAACGTATTGTGTCACTTCCGGTATTGGTGTTGTTGCCACGGTGCTCTCTGCTCTGCTCACCTGAACAGATTTCCGTATATTTCTCACATCAGCGACTTTCTACTTTTTTCTGCACTATCCTTTGACTTGTTCTGTCAGTGCACAAACAGGTCTCTTAACTCTAGTAACCACTATCTGATAGTTTCACCAGGGTCCGTGAGTTAGAGGCACGGTACCGCACCACCGAAGAGTCAGTAGCTCAGATAGTTAGCCAGTCCCCGGTAGTTCCCGAGCAGCCGGGAGGCTGGGTGACTGAAGGAGACATAACCCCAAACTGAATGCCCACGGTACACCACCAACCGCTCCACATTTCAAACAGATTTTCCCCGCTCAGCGACACACCCGCTGAGAGGCCAACTCTGGTCATTGGCACCGGGGGCCATAGTCCTGAATATCAGGTCTTTGTCATCTAAAGCTGTTTTAGTCAATGAATTAATATCTGATTATGATATTGATTTTTTCTGTCTCACTGAAACCTGGCTGCAGGAGGATGAATATTTTAGCTTAAATGAATCCACTCCTCCGAGTCATTATAATACTCATGTTCCTCGAAGTACTGGTCATGGTGGTGGAGTTGGAGCCATATTTGACTCAAGTCTATTAATAAATCCTAAACCTTATTTAGAATTATAATTCATTTGAAAGTCTTGTTCTTAGCCTCACTCACCCAACCTGGAAAACATTGCAGCCAATTTTATTTGTTACAGTATATCGAGCTCCTGGTCCTTATTCTGAATTTTTATCTGAATTTGCATCAGGCTTGATCCTTAAAACAGATAAAGTAATTATTGTAGGTGATTTTAACATTCATGTGGACAACCACAATGATAGTCTTAGTACTGCGTTTATCTCTCTATTAGACTCAATTGGCTTTTGTCAGAGTGTAAATAAACCAACTCATTGTCTGAACCACACTGTTGATCTTGTTCTTTCATATGGCATTGAAATTGATAATCTAATAGTCTTTTCACAGAATCCACTTCTGTCTGACCATTTTTTAATAACCTTTGAGTTCATACTACTGGACTATAAGCCTTTGTGCAGAAACTTCTACAGCAGATGTTTATCTGATAGTGCTGTAGCCAAATTTAAGGAAATGATTCCTTCAGTACTGAATTCAATGCCATGTCTAACTGTAACAGAGGACTTGTCTGCTTTCTTTAGCCCCTCACAAATAGATCATCTTGTTGATGGTATTACAGGCTCATTACGGACAACTCTAGACTCTATTGCACCTCTGAAAAAGAAGACAATTAAACAAAGAAGGCTAGCACCATGGTATAGCCAGCACACTCGTAAATTAAAGCAAGAGGCACGTAAATCTGAACGCAAATGGCGTGCCACTAAACTGGAAGAATCTCATCTAGTCTGGCAAGATAATCTCAGAACATACAGGAAGGCTCTCCGTAATGCCAGAGCAGCCTATTACTCTTCTTTAATTGAGGAGAATAAGAACAACCCCAGGTTTCTCTTCAGCACTGTAGCCAGGCTAACAGAGAATCACAGCTCTACTGAACCATCTATTCCTTTAGGTCTAAGTAGCAATGACTTCATGAGCTTCTTTAATGATAAGATTATAACTATTAGAGACAAAATCCATCACCTCCGCCCTCAAAAGGCATTGATCTGCATTCTGATGCAGCAAGTTTGGAAACAGCTGTAAAACATGTTACATATTTAGACTGTTTTTCTCCCATCGACCTTCATCAAATAACTTTAATCATTTCTGCAGCTAAGCCGTCAACCTGTCTCTTAGACTACATCCCAACCAGGCTGCTCGAGGATGTTTTACCTCTAGTTAGTCATTCGTTATTGGATATGATTAATCTGTCTTTATTATCAGGATACGTACCACAGTCTTTTAAGGTAGCTGTAATTAAACCTCTTCTTAAAAAGCCCACTCTAGACCCAGAGGTCTTAGCCAATTACAGACCGATATCAAACCTTCCCTTTCTGTCTAAGATACTTGAGGAAGCTGTGGCTAATCAGCTGTGTGACTTTCTCCATAACAATAGTCTATTTGAGGATTTTTTAGTCAGGATTTAGAATGCATCATAGCACAGAGACCGCATTGGTCAAAGTTACAAATGACCTCCTAATAGCATCAGACAAAGGACTCATCTCTGTACTTGTCCTGTTAGATCTTAGTGCTGCATTTGACACCATTGACCATTAAATTATTTTACAGAGACTGGAAGATCAAATTGGCATCAAAGGAACCGCCCTAAGCTGGTTTAAGCCGTATTTTTTAGATCGATCTCAGTTTGTTCACATCAGTGATGAATCCTCCATGCATACCAAAGTTTGTCATGGAGTCCCACAAGGTTCTGTACTTGGACCACTTTTATTTAGTTTATATATGCTTCCTTTAGGGAACATTATTAGGAATCACTCTATCAATTTTCATTGTTATGCCGACGACACCCAATTATATTTATCAATCAAGCCTGATGAAACCAATCAGTTAACTAAACTCCAAGCATGCCTTAAGTATATAAAAAATTGTATGACCCACAATTTTTGATGTTAAATTTAGACAAAACCAAAGTTCTTGTATTTGGACCCAAACACCTCAGAAACTCTCTTTCTAGAGACTAAGTTACTTTAGATGGGATCACCCTCCCAGGAAGGAGTTGTTTTTGATCAGGATTTGTCCTTTAATGGCCATATAAAACAAATTTCGAGGACTGCATTCTTCCACTTACGTAACATCGCTAAAATCAGATGCATTGTGTCTCAAGCAGATGCAGAAAAACTAGTCCACACATTTTTTACTTCAAGGCTGGACTATTGTGACTCTTTGTTATCAGGCTGCTCTAATAAGTCTCTTAGGACTTTGCAGTTAATTCAGAATGCTGCTGCACGTGTTCTGACAGGAACCAAGATCAGAGATCACATCTCTCCCATTTTGGCTTCCTTGCATTGGCGACCTATTAAATCTAGAATAGAATTTAAAATTCTCCTCCTTACTTACAAATCTCTTCATGGTCAGGCACCATCTTATCTAAAAGAGCTCATAGTACCTTACTACCCCTCTAGAACACTGCGCTCTCAGGACGCTGGGTTCCTTGTGGTTCCTATAGTTTTCAAAAGTAGATTGGGAGCCAGAGCTTTCAGCTATCAGGCTCCTCTTCTGTGGAACAAACTACCATTCTGGGTTCGGGAGGTTCGGGTTCGGGTCCTAGGAGAGGGATCCCTCCTCTGTGGCTCTTCCTGAGGTTTCTTCCACATTTTTTCCCTGTTAAAGGTTTTTTGTGGGCAAGTTTTTCCTCACTCGAACCAAGGGTCTAAGGACAGAGGGTGTCACTCCCTGTACAGATTGTAAATCCCTCTGAGGCAAATGTACTTTGTGACTTTGGGTTATACAAATAAAATTGATTTGATTTGATTTGTTTGAAAAATACTTTCAGCAGTCAATGTTTATTTACAACCATCATACGATTTTTAGATGCACTGAATCTGACATCTGAAGCGGTAAAAAACACATCTGTGGGGGTGAATACTGCCAAGACCTCAGGTAAAACAAGCAAAGGCTTCTGGGAAATCCAGTGCAACGAGAAAGAGAATCTTTTAGCACATGGTGTGTGTTTCAAAGACACCAACTGATCGCAGTGTGATGAGCTAAAGTCAATCTGTGCCTTTGAATGAGCCCCTCTGTATTACACCAACAACAGCTTTCCATCAAAGTAAACAAGAGAGAGCAGCAAAAATTGGGTTGCTCTGTGACTCAGACTTTTATTATAGCTTAACACATAAAGCACATTGTTTCTTACGCTCAGTTCAAGTATACTGTTAGTATACATAATGTAGCTGTTCAACATGTACTGTACCCTCAAAAAACAGAGGACCAGTTTGATAGCACCATTATAAAAAGTACAATAAAACAGGATTCACACACACACATTATTGTACGTAATGTATTTTTTTTTTAAAACAAGGAATAGAACTGTAAAAAAAAGAAAAGTAAAAGTGTTGTCTGAATAGAAAAACAACACATTTGCAGCTCTGACTGTCTAAACAGGGAGACGTGTTGTTCCATGTGCTCTCTCAGTGAGGAGAAGATGCTTTCTGTGCCACAGCAGGGTGGATGAGCTCCTCTGTTTCCTGGTAAAAGCAGCACCAAGCCATAAGAGGAGTCGGCTGGAAGTTGCTTTTACTACTACAGAACAGTCCTGTGATCCTCCTGTAAAGCCGACAGAGTGCCACTGGCCATGGAAGACTTAAGAGACACTTCAGTAACATATAGATATATGAGGTTTAAATGTATCCTTAATATTTGTATTATTAACAGGAAGAAGAAGAAAAACTCTCCAAGCCTGTGAGTGCGCATGCTGGTGTACGATGTTTGACTGACAGCTGAGCTGACGGGGACATGAATACACAAAGCTCTGCTAACTGCAGCTTACACGCCGATCTGTTAGCAGCTGTGTGTCACGCTGTACAATGTTCTACAGCTGACAAGCTCATTAGCTCTCTACCTGCAAACTGCCCTGGTGGTTAGTAGCTCATGCAGCTAAGGTGACATCCATGCCTGTACAGAACAGAAGACGGTAGAAGAAGATAGCTAGAAGGCTGATTAATGTGAATTGTTAAAAGTTGGTCTTCTGTGTTGTGCCTCGAGCTGCTATGCACAGACTTTCATAAATTAGAAACAATGATGTTACTGCTGTAAAGTATAAAGGTGTGTGCATCCAGAAGTTTAGAGGGATGGCAGTGTTTTTAACATCCAGTCAGTCGACATTACAGATATCTTTCATTTAATTATATAATTATAATCTTGAAATTATAACACATACAGCACAAGCTGAATCTGTAATGAAGTTTGAATAGAAGTTAATGGTGTATGTTGTAATTAAATGATATCTTTAATCAGAACTGATACTGATCAAAATCACATTATGGATATGTCGGATTGGCATTCAAACTAGTCCAAAAGTAATTATTAGCAATTATCTACAATTTAATTGCTAGCAGGTCATGCCCCACTCTGTAGCTGCCTGGTGAGCTAACCGCTAACATGACTAGTGCACAGCTCCGAGAGATTGCCTCTATTTTATCACTGACTCCAATAGGCTACGATAGATTTCTCTGTTTTGGTTGTCCATCCAGAGAAAGCACAGGACGTGATGAACAAAGTGGATGTGCGTACTGTAGAACATGCAATTTAATTTCAGTTGGACTTGAACAAATCTGCTCACACTGTCATTTCAGCATGACAGTTAGACATCGGAGCATACTGATTTGGCACAACTTCTAAAACAACAAGAGAAGAAAAAACAAATGCTTTCAGGCAGAGTTCATTTCAGGGTTTAAAGAGAATCTCTCCTACAGTACTGTAACTGAACGAGGAGAAAAGAAGCATGAGGTCCTGTATTGCTTCAAAAGCAAAATGTAAAGAGGAATGAATCAGGATGATGCCTGAATCTGAAGTTTAAATCAGTCAGGGAAGACATATCCCAATTTTATCTGCATCTTTTTGCACGACTGGAAATCAGAAATCTCTGACAGAATGCATGCTGGACTCTAGACTAACTAAGGTTCTTCCAGCACTTTGCAACACTAACGCCTACATAGGATCATAGTGCAGATACTTTCCAGAGCAAATTCAAAAATAAAAAAGCCAATTTATGCTCCAGTTACTTTAGAAAAGACACTTCGAGGTATTTGGTGATTAGTCCTAAAGCCGAAACAGGCAGATAGTAATTTACGATGAACCAGCTGTTTGTTTTTGGAGGAGGCTTGTGTCACAGCTGGATTTGCAATAACTTCTCAGTGAAGATGTCAACGTGAATAACTGACATGCTAAAGAAATGGTCACCTCAGTGTACGTGGACTTTCCAAACACAGATCTCTGCTGTTGTTATTGATGATTCCTCTCCATCCTGACAGCTTGAGATGGGCATCCAAACTGTTTGTAGAGTGTAGTGGGTGCAAAGTGTTGCAGCAGAGTTCTGTTAAAGTGCTGCACAGAGAGGACACATTCTTGATGACATTCTCCAACACTGCACTTTGTGTGAAATACCTGCTTCTACCCAGTAGGTTTAGTTAACCAGTCATTGAAAAACATGGAGACTGAAAGCGTTGCTAAGGCTGTAGCTGCCTCTCTTTGGACAGGAGGAGAATCAAATATTCTTTCTGCTGAGGGGGAAAAGAAGAGTGAAAGAAAGCTGCTGCTCACAGATGAGGGAGGACATAAAAAGATGTTTTGACCAGGGCAGGGCTGGCAGGGTGAATCCACCACAGATGGAAATATGCAGTGGTTGGTGGGCTTCAAACGGCCTCCACGCCAGAGGGGTAATGGCTGGTCGACTCCTCGCCTCTGCTTTGCTTTGTCTTTACCTGTGGGTCACCTGGTTGTTGAGGAGGCCCGGGAACGTCTGTTCTGTTTCCGTGCTTACTGAGCCACCTAGCAGAGACAGACAGAGTTAGCGCCTACAACACACAACAGCACAACAGTTTGAGTCACCTCCACTGGTACATGTGCATGTGGGGATTTGTGCCCTCCCAAGTGTGCTAAATAATAAATCAGAACATTTTATGTTGCTCCTTACAGCTGTTACCATAAACATGGTCATAGACTAAAGCATAGGTTGTTCCTCACAATGGGAACAGCACTTTTTTAAAATAATCCTTACTCATTACTATGACAACCTGTTATCATGTGACCATACGGGTCATGTGATGACCACTGATAACTGGGCAAATTGGGACCATGAGAACGTAAAACTTGTGCCTTTCTGATCTACCGTCCACTCAGAGCTCACATGTTCACACACGCACTTTCATACACTGATGATTCAGGAGTGTGCAGCTCACACTGATACTCAGCTCAGACATTCACAGTCACAGCTGTCTTCAGCTATTTGAGGTTCAGAATCTTGCACAAGCACACTTATTTGATAAAAATTACACAAACAAGAGTCTCAGTATTTCAACCAATGGCCATAGTAGTCATTTTGAGCATGCTTTATAGACGATGTATCAACATCTCTATAATGCATTTGTTAGGGTGACCAGACGTCCTCTTTTCCCCGGACATGTCCTACTTTTGGGACCTAAAAAAATGTCCGGGGGATTTTCAAAATCGTCCGGGATTTCGTGCGAATGTCTCAAAACACAATGTATTGCCAATAGAATTCCACTCTGTCTTTACCAGAGCGATAATACAAAAAAGGTGTCCTCTTTTTCAACTACCCAAATATGGTCACCCTACATTTGTAGTTGTATTTTTACAAAGCTAAAGCTAGCTTAAACTTTGAGCTAAAACCAAAGTAAATGTCAGCCAAGGTGAAGGTGAGGGTTCACATCCTGAAGTCTCTTGGTGCCTTGAAAATCATTTTTTCTTAGATTTTGTATTGATGAATGATACACATAACTTTTTTTTCTGTTTCTGTGCAACTGCAGGTAAAATGAGGCTCTTAGGTGTTCCACTAATACAGTTTACAGTCTGAAGTGACCTGAAGTATAACAGTAGAATAATTCTTACATCAACACTTAGCGGACAGAAGACAAATAAGTGTGAGGTCGTACCATTATGGCAGCTGTACATCCACACACGATGGCCATCATATCGACATCTGCATTTCACAATGTTATTGGAGTAGTCTGACTCGGGTACTTCGTAGTTTGGATTAATTACTATCTGTGAGGGGAGAATATGAAGAAGTCATGGATGAACATGTCCATCATTTGAAATTGTACGTGTGACATATGTAACATAAAACATTACCTGGAAGATGTAATCTCCAGGTTTGAGGTCAGTTATGTCGACCCATTGGCAGTCGATGTCATGCCTGTAGGTATCCCAGCAGCCCACTGTGATACCCTGCTCGCCAAAGTTAGCACATTCGTACCTCTTTTCAATACCTGCAGTAGAAGAAAGAAAATGAGTCACATATTCAGTCCTCTCCTTTGAGCTCTGTTTTGGTCCCTCCCAACTCTTTAACTACTAAATGCTCCATTGTGTTCACCAGCTAGATGCCAACTGTCTGCTGCTGGGCAGGGCATGTAAAGTGAGACTATCAGAACAGCTGCACAGTGACACTGTGAGCCACTCAGAGACCTTTACACCAGACTTTACACACAGATCCATTCTTATAATAAAAATATTGATTGATGTGATTTTACAGCTCATTATAAGCTACTTAAAAAAAGAATACTCACCTTCATCACACTCTGAGTCCTCCAGGCAAAAACTTGCTTTGTGTCCTTCTGCCACTTTGGTTCCATTGAGGCTAAACAGGTCATAGAGCGTGAACACCTCCATGCTGTGATAATGCCTACACACACACACACACAGAACTGTTGTTTTACAAAGTCAGGCTGATGATGCAGCACACGTTTAAGAATGGCACTTCTTCTTGTGTGCTGTGGCTGCAGTCTCTTCTTTCGCTCTACTTTAAGCTCACAGCAGCAGATTGGTACCTGTAAGCGTCAACATTTCTTTGAAATGGTTTTAACACCACGTCAGGTTTTGCCAGTCAAAGGTGTCAAACATTTGACATGTTGAGAGCTGGTAGCTGTGCGAACCTGCCAACCGTCAAACTGTTCCTCCAGCCAGCACAGCAACCACAAAAATGTGGGACTTTTTGCAGCGTTATGTACAGTAGGTTTAGCATAGAGCACACTGTCAATTACAGGGCTGGATAACATATGGAAGGCTGAGTCATCTGTTTTTCCTTGAATTAAATCTAATTTGAGATGTCATCTATGAATCCTTCATGTGTTCTTCAATTATGAGGAAAATGAGGTAATGTCTCATATCATGAAGTTCAAACTGTCGATCATAGAAAGACTTATTCAGAAGAAATTGCTTACGAGGGACTTTATGCATGTGATTTCTAATTAAATTGTGATTTATGTCTCTGAAATATACACTGGTTACAAATTCTCGGTCTGTGATTAAGAAAGCTATTGTATGATAAATGAAAATCAATTTTAGGATGTGAATCTGCCTGCTATCATTTCCCACAGGGCGCTCATTGTGCTTCAGCAAGCTCGTTGTTCTGTGAAATGTTGCACAACTTTTCATTTTGGACACCGAGTTGGATTTTTTTATTCATGCTTCCAATATTATGTTTCCATATCTTTCTCCTCCTGTCAAACAATCCCATCCATCACAGCAAGGGATGACAATATTTAAACATAAGTAACTTGTTTCTTTAATCTAGAAATAGAAAAGATTACTTTTTTGTCTTAATGTCCTAAGATAATCCAGCTCTGTACATAATGCACAGGCATGCTAGTGGTATTAGTCTTCTCATCCAACTGTTGAAAAGAAAGCAAAATATACTTGTTTTACTTGATTTGTCCCAAAATGTTGAACTATTGCTGAGGAAGAGGCAAACATGTATTTCAGTTTAAAGAGAAAGAGAGGATGAATTTAGAGCTGTTCTTTAAACACTATACTCAAATTAATGTTTGACTTTTGGCCCTGACCTGTGACACTGACCTGTGACAGTCGTGCCACACCCACGAGTGTCTGCCAGCTTTGGGCCGGAAGTCAGACTGGCCGTTGTTGTGGATCTGAGAGGAGAAGCGCAACAGGCGGCGGTAGGAGTTGGCTGGCACCTGGGCAGAGGTGGAGGACAGGCAGTTCTCCTCGTATGCACACTGTAGCATGAACATGGGCCTGTCCTCCATGTAGGTAGTCTGCTCCACCACTTGAGGGTTCAACACAAGGTCTGGAGCCGCTGTGGATGGGAGGATCAGAGGAAAGAGAAACCCACAGAGACAAAACAGATTTAGAAACAGAGGAACGAAAAGCGTGGCATGTGTCGAGTAAATGAGTAGTTTCTGCTTCAGGCTGCAGAGCCCTCTGCTGATTCAGGACGGTGTTTCACTTCTGCAAACATTTAGAGCTTCACCAGAAGAAGAACTCATTTCATTTGTTGAATTAAATGTGCAGAGCAAAAGAGTGAACATATCCATAAATGATTTACTTTCTTACATGACTATACTTAAAAAGGACACAGACAAACTTTACACATGAATGTGTCTGTCTTACTCTCAGAGCAGGAGACTCCAGCAGCGTTGCGTCCGCCTCCTTTGGGGCAGCTGAGGTGGGCTCCATGGTGCAGGCAGTGGGACAGAGACATCTCAGTACCAGAGCAGCGAATGCCGCTCATCACAACAGCGTCTGCGCTCACCTCTCCCGGCCAATACCACGTCTCCTGTTGTGAAAACATGAGCCACGGTTCACAGCTGACATTAGGGTGACATCCACATATGTAAAAAATTTCAGCACTCTCTGTACTCAGAGCTCTTCTGTTGATAAATCAGATCAAATCCGTCATCGATAATTCCACTCTGTCTCCCTCCCCACACAAACACAACCTCAGAGTCATTTTCTACAGCAACCTGAACACCACGCCAACTGAATCACCAGAATTGCCTTTTTCCACCTAAAACACAGCTTGTCTCCACTCATCAATCTCCTCATCGACCCACGCCTTCATAAAGAACTCTGCTCACCCAGTCCCACTCGCATGACCACATCACTCAGAGACTACTCGGGCTCCATGTCACACAAAACGATCCAATCCAAAGTCCTCCTAACTCACAAAGCCTCATGAAGACCTGCTCCACCACCGCACTCTGTCCTGCAGCCTCCGCTCCATCAGTGTACCGTGTAAAGTTTTAAGCATGTACAAGGAAATATTATATTATGAATTAATTTTTTCAAGAGAGTGTTGTTTCTATAGCACCAAATGATAGCAGACGTTATCTCATGACACTTCCCTTACAGAGCAGGTTCTGACTGTACTCTTTCTAACATTGTACAGAGACTCAGAGCATCCCACCTTGAGGTATTAGAGGTCAGACACCTTGTGATTTATTTTCAGTTTTCTCTTTATTACACATTAAATATTTATTGTTTTTATGCTATGCATCTCTTACATGTACATGTAGGCTGATTCATGACGATTGCAAAGCCTTTTTTCTTGCTATGCATTTCCTGTTTTGTCCATCCACTTCCACACTCCACCTGTGATATAATGCAATTACTTTACCACCAAAATGAATTCTTACAACATGATGCCAAACTGATGAGGAACTACACGCACAACTGTCAGAGAGTAAAGAGGAGCTCACTGCAGAATGAACTTCTTCTGTGCCTCCACGAATGTCATGAAGAAAGGCGATTCTCCATTTTGGCCACTAGATGGCAGACGCTATCAGTTTACAGCATTATGGATGGATTAGGCGTGAGAGTTGTGCAATATTATATTCACGTCTTTAATAAATTAATGAAGGAAAGTAAATGTAAACCTGACATTCTATCACCTTATAGAAATAACATTTAACAGTGTCCCTGCTCTGCTCTTCACTCCATAGCTCTGTGAATACTCTGGAAGGGAGAGAGGAGCGGCCACAGTGGGAATATTGAAAGTACTGTATATGGCTGTCAACATTAAAAGAAAAAAACATTTCATTATTTAATTATAATTTCCATTTTTATGCACGCAAGATATGACAAAATCAAATCAAATAGACAGTACATTAATCATAACACCAATATACTGATAATAAAACGATGTGCCTAACCTAAAACGAATTAAGCTGCAACCGCTTTAGCATTTTTATTTGAATTCTGTCCTGATTGTTTCAAATGACAAGAAAAGGTTCTGTGAAATCTGTCAAAATCAACCATGAACAAGAATATTTCATTTTCTGTTTATTAAAAATGCGCTCATAAAACTGAAGATGTCCACTTTATATTATACTGATATACTGAGTGTCAGAGTCAACCTGTGGTGCAGTTCTGGGGTTTATGTGACACTGGGTGTGTGTGTCAGTATAAACCTGTCCTTAAACCCCTTAAAGAAGACTAGAACCTGCTTTTTAGGGGAGCCGCGGATCAAGATGGCTGCTTAGTGCGGGGTCTCCTCTCAGCTCTGCTAAAAGTTTGCAAAGTCCTAGTCATTGACGCTTTTAGTTACTCGTAAAACATGTCTAAACAAACAACGCTTAAAGTCTGCGAGAGCGGTTCCAGATCCCGTGGGTCTCAGAAGGGTAAAACCACTCCGGCAGCCGAAGTCGCGGACGCTCCGGCTAGCCCTCAGACTGAGCTAGCTGTGGTGCTACACGAGCTACAGTCACTCCGCACTACTGTCGTCGCGATTAACACCAAGATAGGCACTCTAGATGGCTTCGGGGCAAAACTCGACAACGTGGAGAGACGCATAGCTATGATGAATAGCACTGTCGATGCTGTACAAAAGAGTTTCGTAGATCTCCAACAAGATATTACTGCTAACGCTAAGCGGCTCGCGGAAGCCGAAGGGCGCATTGGAGACGCCGAGGACAGCCTGCAGAGTGTGACATTGAAGCTGACTGACGCCGCCAAACGCATCGCCTATCTGGAGTCTAGGACGGAAGATCTGGAAAATCGTGCTCGGAGAAAGAACTTAAGGCTAGTTGGACTTCCCGAAAATGCCGAAAAGACCCAGCCCATGATTGACTACATCCAGCAAATGTTACCGGTCTGGTTGGAGCTCGACGGCGGCAAATCGTTCACCTTGGAAAGAGCGCATCGCACTCTGACAAGACCGAGACCGGATCAGAACAGGGCCGTAATCATTCGCTTCCTACGATTTCAAGACCGCGAGTTCGTCTTTAACACAGCTAGACAACGCTCGCTCTCTCACGATGGTCATAAAATCTTCTTTGCACAAGACTTATCATCGGAAACCATGAAGGCACGGAGCCCATTCAATTCCGCCAGGAAAAAGTACATTGAAGCGGGAACCTTCCGAGGTTTCACCTTACGCCCCTGCAAAATGAGGGCCCTACACAACGGGAAGATAATCCTTTTCTCCACACCAGAAGAAGCTGAGAACTTTCTTCCAAACTCCTAAGCTTCGAAATGGAAGAATACAGGTAACCACAGAAGGACTGTTATGGACAATTTAGGTGCGCTACAAATTAATGCAGGTTCTGTAAATTATTTTTATATTCTTACATTCTGTATTCTAATTCATTTGAACTATATGCAGAACTGCCACTGCCATATATGGTGGACACTTTATTTTATGCACCTACTATAGGCCGTTGTTTGTTTGACACAGGCTGCTGAGGCAGTCAATATTGAAAAGCGTTAAGATTATGCTTAATATTTATCATTCTAGGACAGTATGTGTTTGAACGCTCAGGTTGTGATGCGGAGCTGGGGGGGACCGGGTGGGCTGTCTGAGTGAAGGGACTACAGTTACATCACTCCTCACTAGTGAGGATTGGTATTTGCCCTCTCATGTTTAGTTTAAGTAAGGGAGGGAGGGGGTTGGGACTTCAAAGGATAGGTGTCTATATATGTTTAGTTCAGATGTTCACACTTTCATTTACTTTTTTCTCTTACTTTCTGTCACGCTCAGCATGGTCATGTATGTCATCGCATTTGAAGCAAAATGGAAAGTCCAAAACTGTCTGATTTAAGATTTACAAGCTGGAATGTCAGGGGGCTCAATAAGCTAACCAAATTGAAGCAGGTAATGAACAGGCTCAAAATCCTACATTCTAAAATAATTTTCCTTCAGGAAATTCATATAACAGTCACTGAAATTGAACGAGTGCAGCGCAGGTGGCCGGGTCAAGTTGTATATGCCACATATAATAACTACGCTAGGGGAGTATTAATTCTTATTCACAAAACAATTCCTTTTCAACTTACTAACATAATCCGTGACCCCCAAGGAAGGTTTGTAATCGCCCAGGGTAGGATCCTGTCTCTCGCACTGAATTTGGTCAGCATATATGGTCCTAATGAGGACAACCCTAAATTTTTTGAAAACTTCTTCTTAACTCTGTCTTCATTGTATGGCCTAAATGTTATTGGTGGAGATTTCAATTGCACTCTGAACCCATTAGTAGACCGCTCTACAAAAAGTGACCCCCACAAAAAACAATCTAGGAAAACAATTTTACAATATATCACAGACTTAAATTTAATTGAAATCTGGAGAGAACTTAACCCAGATAAACTGGAGTACTCATGCTACTCTGGAATACATAAATCCAGGTCTCGCATAGATTATTTTTTAATATCGCAAGAACTGGTATCCAAAATTGAGAATTGTTGGTATGACTGTATAGTCATTAGCGATCACTCCCCCATTTCTATGTCTGTACAAATGGAGAAAATTCAACAGTCCCCCCCTAATTGGCGTCTGCAAGCTAGGTGGTTGAAGAATCCTGGATTTGTTAAATATTTAGAAGATAAAATTGACATCTACTTTCAGACTAACACTAACCAAACCAATGCATGTATCAGATGGGAAGCCTTTAAAGCATACATTAGAGGGCAAATTATCAGTTTTACGAGTACAAAAAATAGAAAACAAAAATTAGAAATTAATGAACTAGAGAAGCAAATAAAATCTTTGGAAATGGACGTAAATGATAAAGATGACCCTGAAAAACAAAAACGGTTACTAATTTTAAGAATGGAATATAATAAATTAACATCTGATAAAGCAGCAAAAAGCTTAATGTGGCTGAATCAAGCCTTTTATGACCAGTGAAAAAAAGGCTGGCAAACTGTTAGCTTGGAGAATAAAAAAAACACAATCTGAAAGAGCCATTAATGGCATAACTACTCAATCAGGAGAGATGTCAAACGATCTTCAGGATATTAATAATACATTTAAGGAGTTTTATCAATCACTGTACAGGTCGGAATGCTCCCCCATGCCTGCTGACAGAGATACCTTTCTGGATCAGCTTCAGTTTGAAAAACTCACAGAGGAGGTTAAAGAAGACCTAGATAAAGACATTACGATGGAAGAGCTATTGCAGGCCATTAAAAGTATCAACTCAGGCAAAACTCCAGGGCCTGATGGCCTACCAATAGAGTTTTATAAAACCTTCCAGAAGCAGTTGTTGGCCCCACTTTTGGATATGTTTAACGAGTCATTTAATAGTGGTATACTGCCACCAACTTTAAGACTTGCCACAATAATCCTTATTTTGAAACCTGGGAAAATACCGACCGACTGTTCCTCATACAGGCCTATTAGCCTCATGGGGGTAGACACAAAAATATTGTGTAAAGTTCTTGCTAAAAGGCTAGATCCACATATTCCCTCTTTGGTACATAGTGATCAGAATGGGTTCGTACGGACTCGTCAAGGATTTCATAATATAAGAAGGGTCCTCAACATAATCCATTCTAAAAATAATGCCAGGGATACAGCACTACTATCTCTAGATGCTAGACAAGCGTTTGATAGAATTGAGTGGCATTATCTGTTCAATTTGTTACCAAGATATGGACTTGGGGGAAAATTTCTGAAATGGATAGAATTATTATACACCAACCCTACTGCACGCGTAATGACAAATAACAATTTATCAAGTCCGTTAACACTAGAGAGGTCAACTCGTCAGGGCTGCCCTCTCTCTCCATTATTGTTCATTTTGGCCATCGAACCTTTAGCCATGTCCATTAGAGCTGAAACTAATCTGTCAGGAATAACAATCGGAGGTTATGAACATAGGATATCGTTATATGCAGACGATGTGATTCTCTTTCTGTCAAATTTATCCAACAGTATCCAGACAGTGGTACACTTAATTGAGAGATTTGGTCAGTTTTCTGGATACAGTGTGAATAATGCAAAATCTTCTATACTTTTTCTGAACAAAGACGAAAGAAATAATCCAGTCATAAAATCACCTTTTTTAAACGCGAGGGAGGGCTTTACCTATCTGGGGATTAAGATTACTCCCCAAATTAGTACAGTTGTTCAAGCAAATTATGACCCGTTGATGGGAGAGGTACAAGAATTACTTGAAAAATTGACAATAATGCCAATATCTTTGATTGGCCGGATCAACATAATCAAGATGACTATCTTGCCGAAGTTCTTGTATCTGTTTCAATCACTTCCATTGGCACTACCAAAATCTTTTTTGAAAGATGTTAATAATGCATTTTGTAGGTTTATCTGGAACAACCGAAAACCTAGATTAAGACTCAGACTACTGTATTTGCCATATGATAGGGGGGGGTTACAGATGCCCAGTTTACAGTGGTACTATTGGGCGGCTCAGCTGCGCAGTGCTATGTTTTATTTTGTCACACATTCCCCTCCAGCATGGGTTTATATTGAACAAGCATCAATACCTAAGTTACCACTAAGCCTGTACTTGTACTCAGCAGATTTTAAAACTTTAAAGAAAAAAACAACAAATCCGTTCCTTAAAAACTCCATTGATGTATGGTTCAAAGCTCATAGACATATTGGTGATACACCTCCCATCTCCAGATTTTCACCTATTTGGGGTAATGAGTGGTTCTCTCCTGGCCGTGCAGATGGTGGTTTTCAAGCTTGGGCCAACAGGGGGGTGCAAAAAATCGGAGACTTATATGACTTGGGCACTTTACTAACATTTAACGACCTTTGAAATATTCAATTCCAAAAAAACACTTTTTTAAATATCTTCAGTTGAAGCACTTCATTTCATCAAGGTGTCACCAGGACACACAGGAACCGCCTCTGTCATGCCTTGAGGACATTGTGTTAAAACATATGAATGGGAAACGCCAAATCTCTATACTGTATGCAGCGCTTGTCTTGCATGATGAGGAATCTAGCCATGACAGGAGGAGGGCATGGAGTCTAGATATCAAAGAAAATATTGAGGAAGCTGAGTGGGCGACAGCTTGTATGAAAGCTCAAACACAAACTATTAATACTCGCATGAAACTGTTACAACATAAGTGGCTAATGAGGACCTATATAACCCCTGAGAAAATCAATAAGTGGTTCCCTGACACTCCAGATACCTGTGTGAAATGTATGACTGAGAAAGGCACTTTGATTCATTGTGTATGGGAGTGTCCTAAATTGGTAGCTTTTTGGAAAATGGTTGCTCACACTCTAAGTAAAATCACAGGTATTCAAGTACCCTGTGCTGCAAAACTTTGTATTCTAGGGATATATCCAGATTACTTCTCTGTTAACTCTAAGTGTAAGACTCTGATCAACTTTGGCCTCCTACAGGCCAGGAGAATGGTTGCTTTATCTTGGAGAGAGACTGAAGTATCTTCTATAAGTTCTTGGATTAGAGAGATGGCGTTGTATGTTGCATTAGAAAAGCTAACCTATGTAATCAGGGGTAAAGTACAAGAATTTGAAGAAGTGTGGGCACCTTTAATGGACTTTCTCGGGCAACAGTAGATAATATCTGTCTGTAGGGCTATTGAGTGTGACAACTTTATTTTTATTTTATTTTATTATTTTATTACTCAGTTTATTTCATTTTTTATTTATTTAGTATGCGTATGCAGGGTGATTTGCCTGCATCTTTTGTGTTTTGTATGGTCTTATTGAAAATCAATAAAAATATTGTTTAAAAAAAAAAAAAAGAAGACTAGAACCTGACTGGCTGTTCATTTATGTTGACACCTTGTAGGAAACGGGCACAATAAAATATGAGGACAAAGTATCAGAGCAGAAGAGGACTCTGAAACCAACCCCACACCCTGCTGCACCATGCATTGTGTATTTAGAAACTTGGAGAAGTTTTCTCTGGTTTGCTCAGTGGATATGGCAGATACCAGTGACCCTCTCCATTCAGGGAACAGTTCTCACATCACAGCACCAGATGGACCTTACTGGTACAGTCAGAACAGAAGGATAAACTTCACTGTTTCTTTCTCTCTTATCTGAGCAGACTCTGGCCACAGAACGCCGTCCTGACATCCACAGTTTGACTAGATGTCATGTTTTTACCAAATTCAAAGACTTCAAGTTTATACTGTGCTGCTGTCAGGACGATGAACCGCTCCATGACGAAAACTTTAACAACTGTACTCTACTAAAATGTTTAAAACTTCTGATTTCAGACTTCTGTTAAAAACTGAGGCTGTTAATAAAGTTTCATCTTAATTAAATAAACATGAATATCCTAGTCTGTCATGGCGCATACTATAAGTTCTTAACCAGAGAAGAACTCTATCAGTAACTTTGACTTCATTATTTCAGGAAGAAGCTACTTCCAGTGCCTGGTCATCGGCTCAGTCACTCAGCATTGCTCAAAGATGGGTCGGTGCATGAACACAGGTAACGCTATATTTTAAAGGCCCCATAGTTTCCATTATTCTTAGCAAATCAGCGGACATGGAAATGTTTGTTTGAATTATCTATAAGGAAGATGGAGACTGACGGACTGACAATGGTTTATAAAAAAATGACTAACTAAACTCAAATATTTGTCTCAGAACATTTCCTCTGTTTTCCCTATAATACATAGTTCTTTCCAGGAAAATAAGGAAGTTTATAGGCAATGAGAAAATATAAATACTAACTTGAGATGTGAAGTGCAATAAGAAAATCAAACTAAACTTTCCTGCAGAAGGATCTATGTTAGTTCTGCTTTGATATACTGAAAAACATTAAACTAAATATTTACCATTTGTTGTTTTTGTTCTTAACCATTTTATATATTTAAGAGGTTGTAACATTTGAACTGAAGGAAATGTAAAAGACAACTCACTGATTTTTCAAAGTTTGACTGCTGACACTCGTACCTGGAAAGCGTTGCTAGCGAAGCCCAGGCCCAGCTGTCTGCAGACCACCATGGCCTCCATGGTTCCCCAGCCATCACTGCACACCGTCCCCCACACCAGAGAGCCGTTCCTCTCCACCAGCACCTCCACACGGCCTTCATAGGGGTTTCGGCCTCCACTCAGACGCAGCTTTGGGCATGAAAATTAAAACAGATGTGCCGACTTAAAGGCTGAATTGACTTCCCATTCATTTCACTTATACATGAATCGTGATGACATGATTTTTAATGCATGAAGTTTTTTTTTTTTAAATCTAAGATACATTTGGTAGCAGGTAATAAACATTACTGCAAAGACAAACACAGCTTACATGACAACATATATGAGAGAGCTATCAAATATAATAATATATTTAATAATAACCAGTTTTTGGAAGAAAACTGTTACTCAGCGAGGATGTGATGAAGTGTTTGATTAAACCAAGCTGAGACTCACCGACTCCTGGAAGCCCATAGCAGGAACGTTACATCTCACAGCTGCATCCTCCTCATGGCTGCAACCAAGAGCCTCCTTGTTGAAGTAACACTCTGTGATGGACTTCTCAAATCCAGAGCACTCCACTTCATTCATATGCACTGGGCCCATACCTGAAAGACAGAGACAGAACAACGTGTTTGGAAAGGATTTGTTTTTTGGCTTCACACTGAAACTGAGAGGAGGAAAACAAATGATTATTCTGGCTGAGAAATGTCCTGATTTCATTTCATCTCATCACTTCTGTTTAAATTACAGCTCTGGTAGCCTGCCATCACCAAACTAATCCGCAAATGCCAAACAAAACATCAAGAGCTCGGCAAGTGCGCCTGGTTCCCAGGCCACAGCTAAGTGTATAATCTAAAACTTTGAAAGAATAGTTTAATATTTGGGGACATCTGATTATTAACATGTGAACATCAAAACAATTAATATGAAGCCAGCAGCAGATCGTCTCAGTTTAGACTTCCAAGACTGGAAACAGGGGAAACAGCTAGTTTGGCTTTGCTATTAAACAAAAAAAAATCTGCGTACCAGCGCTATCATCAACCAACAATACATAACTCATACACATAACTCTGCATACAGCCACAACATGTCATTTATACTTCAGTTTCTGCATCTAATGAACAAGACATAACATGATACTTTGTAAACCAGTTGGCACCTTGCATGGCAGCCATGAGTGTATGAATGTGTGTGAATGGGGTGAATGAGATGTGTAGTGTAAAAGTGCTTTGAGTGGTCGGAAGACTAGAAAGGAGAAATATAAGTACAGTCCATTTACTGTTTACCATTTTTGTTTCTACAAACCCATAGAGAATTATAACCACCCTCACACTATACATTGCATTGCACTGCACAGCTGTTTGCAACAACAAAAAAGCTCTGAGAAGCCAAATGCACACGACCTGCTGAGCAGCGCACAGCAGACAAACAAAGTTGGCGACTAGCTAAACACATTCAGAGCCAGATATTTCACTCAGGAACAGTGCTAAAAGGGGTGACAGTATTGGAATAACAGTTAATATATTCATTGAAAAGATGGAAAGCAGGATTGCGATTGCAGATTGTAAAAAAACATATTCTGTGTATATCAGTCAAATCCAAATACAAGCTACATTTGATGTCACAGCAAGGAGAGTAAAGGGGTAGACAGTGTTCTCTACAGGCTCTGTCCACAGTCCAGCTGAGCGAGGCTTGCCTCATCTCTGTTTTCCTCTTGCAGTGCACGGTATATGTTGCAAATTGAAAAGAAATCTTCATGCACTTCATATATCCTTGCAGAAAGATATCTCAGCTCAGGAAAGAATTCCCATCCTCCCTGAACTGTTCCACCCAGTAAAGTCTCTTTCATCATCAGGTCTGTGAGTTCATGATACTCTGCTCAGTGGCTCAGAGGTTGTATAAGGAGACACCCTAAAATATAGAATTACAGCCTAAAATATTTGGGATATGTGGTTTTGCTACACAGTCATATCCTTCCACCCTGTGTCATGTCGGCAATATACATGTACAGTTGTTCCAAAGATAAAGACTGTCATTCTGAAGTCATTGGCATGAGACTGTGTCAGGTCTACTATGTATTTACTCCAAGCTGTTTTTCAGGTTTGTTTTTCTGGGCATGAGCATTTCTCTTTGCTTTTCCTCCTGATGTATTACACACACAGCAGAAGTCTAGCTTAGATTAGGCTTCTTTTTTAATTCATTCAGCAAACTCTTGGAAATCCTTAAATGCTCCTTTCCTCTGAGTCATCTCTTCTGAATGTGCAGCAAGGAGCACCTGGAAAAAGACTTCTCTCGCATAAACAACAATGAAAACGTAGAAACCACGTACCTTGTCCCAGACGACCTCCAGACAGGGCTTCTTTGGCCGTACCAAAGCCCAGTTCTCGACACACTACAGTGGCAGACAGCAGGCTCCAGTTGTCATCACATATAGTGCCCCACTCTCCGTTTTTCAACACCTCCACTCTGCCCTCACCTACGATAGCCCCACCACGAAGACGGACCAACGGCTGCTGCAGAGGAAAAAACGGAGACAGTGAAAAAGACGTCAGTGTAAAATGTTCAAATTCTAAAACCACATATTTAGATTTGTTAAAAAATAACAGACTCAGCTGAAAGTTTGAAAGCTAAACTTTTCTTTCTCTGTGTCAAGAAAGCTGAGGCAGCAGACTGGGTGGCTTCATGTTTATAGAACATGCTATCATTGTGGTCCTCCTGTTAACTGTTTGGACAAACTTGAAGTGTGAAGTAAACACATTAGCAGAACAGTTTAATCGGACTTATTGCTATTTATGTTCACAAAGTGAAGCCCAGACATCCGGATGAATATCCTTTTTCCAGCTTCAGTTCATCGCTCACAGGGTGGCACTAGCATGAGAATCTAATCGAGAAAAGTAGTCAGCATCTAAGAATGTGATACATCATCTCATAAAACATTGGGTGGTGAAAAGTCGGTATCCAATACACTGTACATGTGTTTCAGACATACAGTGTTTTTAATCGTGTAGTGATGCCTGGAGAAGTGGGTCCTAATTTATGCCTCAGATGTGTGTGTGAGTTATGAAAAGCTGACATGTAAAACTACTCATCTAAAAATGATCTGGCAGTATTTTCACATTGTCACATTGTTACAGAGGAAGAGCAGAATTTACAATAAATACTGACCCATAAACCACAAAGGATGCACTTGAGTGAAGTATTCCTTCCTCCATCCACTCATCCACTGACTCATAGAGACAAACAACCTACGACCAATGGAGGTCACCAGTTAACCTGCATGTCTTTGGACTGTGAGAGGAAGTCGGAGTACCCGGAGAGAACTAATGAAGACACTCCGCCAGGTCTCAGCTGCCTGAGAGGTTGGAACCAGGAAGCTTCTATAATACTTATTAATACTCAATAATAATAATTATACCATTGTCTGCAGGAATGTATCATTATTGTGAAGAAAAACAAGAAAATAAAGAAAATACACTAAAAAGAAGATAAAAAAATATAAATATAAAAAGTGAGAGAAGATAACAAACCAGCAGGATCTGAGGGTATATTGTCTTTAATGTACTTTCACAGCAGCTATCAGGTAGCTTACTCAGGCAGGAGCTGTCCGCTTTATACTTCTATCTGTCTGCTTTTAGGATCAAACTGCTGTGAGTCATCACTGCTGCCATGTGTGCTGGAAGATCTGGGACGTGATGTCAGGCACGCTGCTCTCTGTGCTGTATACAGCTGACAGAGAGCAGACAAGCACGAAGCGCACGTTAGAATGTGGACGGAGTCATGCAGACAGTCACGTCAGCTTTGTGGTGCTGAAAATATTGATAGTATGTTTACAGGCTTTCATGAAGCTTTAACCTTAAGAGAAAAAAGGCTCCTTTTTTACCCACTCAGGAGGTCAAAGGAGATGGAATGAAGGTTCAGGCCAACAAAACATATGACAAATTGAAATTTGGTTGAAACAGCTTTGGTCAAAGTGTCTGCGCCTCACACAGTCATGCATATGTAAATGTAATTGCTTTGCACACATGCATTACATAGCCAATAATGTGACCACCCCAGCATTACACCCACATGTGACTGCTGAACATGTCAGAATGGTGGCCATAATGTGCTGTTAGAACAGCCTCCACTCTTCTGGTTTTCCACTTTGGATCGTGGTTGCAGGGGTTTGATCCATTCAGCCACAAGAGCAGCCGTGAGGTCAGACAGGGATGTTGGGTGACCAGGTCTGGCTCTGAGGCAGCGTTACTGTGCTGGATGATGTTCTGACTGAGATAAGCATTTCTTTATGGACCTGGCTCTGAATGACAGCGACGTAATGTTCCTGAAAGTTCCAATGGTTTAAGGGTCATGAAACTCATCTAATATTCACAGCATCACAAAGCTGACATGAATTTCTGTCTGCACAACGTCATCCACATTCTAAAGTGAGCTTTGAGCTCATCTGCTCTCTGTCAGCTGAATGCTGGACAGGGAGTGGTGTGCCTGATTTCATTTCCAAATCTTCCAACATGATCACTGATCCTAAAAGCAGATATTTAAGAATAAAGCTGATGCCTGTTTGATAAAACGACCTGAGAGAAAGTACATTAAACACAACAACAACAACGCAGTTTCTTTGTTGTCTTGATATTCCTAATTTTATGGATTATAATTTGGGTGTATTTTATTTGTTAACATTGGGATGGCAATTAAATATTATTTCAGTATTTATTGATCTGAGCATTATTTAGGTTTATCATTCATTGTTTAGTCTGTAAAAAAATTCAAGTAAAATATTACTGATATAGCACTTTAAAAAAAACTGACATTATAAAGTCAGCAACTTCAAATTAAGAAAGGAAAGAAGAAGATATGTCTAAGATAATACAAACATGACTCTTTTACAACTGATGTATGAACACATTTTACCTAAATGATATAAAAAATAAAGGGCAGATGCCAAACTGTTTCGAAAGATTTCTTTCATCATATTTCCACTCCTCCTTCTGTTATGTATACTACTTTTATTATGGATACAATTAAAGTCTTAGAGATAAGAATGTCTGTCATTATTTATCATTGTTTACATTCAGTAACATGACAATGATGATTTCTGAGCATCAGCTTTGATATTAGTTTCATCATTTCCCCTGAAACATTTCAGGACACCATAATCATATTCTTAGTTATCTGATAATAAATTCACAATCAGAATGTCAATTAATACAAATGAACACATTCTGCCAGTGGAAACGATTCTGTTCCTCTAAGCAGGACACAATATGAGTACAGACTGCAGGTCGTTCTTCAGGTAGCAGAGAGGAAACTCTGCTACTCTAAAAACTGTCTGTGTCTTTATTAGTATTGAACAGTCCACATCTGTGCAGATAAAGACTCAATCAAAATTATCTACAGCTGATCCAGCTGTCATCAGCTGTTGTAGTCATCAGAAACAGACGTCGCTTCATGCGACATTTCAGAGGACGGACGTTGACAAATATATTTCCTTGTTTCTTCTACCCTTGCAGAAAGATGCAAGTCAGGAAAATGTTTATGCAGAGGTTTGGAATGTACCGCTGTTTCAGTGTTACTTCATCTTGTCAGTGTGTGTCAGGCATTCCAGTCCTTTCCCCAATGTTTCCTAGTGTTTTTGGACTTTCTGCTTGATTTATTGGACTTTGGATTTCCTTCTTGGACTCCCCCCTTTGGATCTCTTTGCCCTTTGGACTGTTTTTCTTGTTTAAGCCTGACTTATTCTGAAACTTTGTTATCGTTACACTTTTGCCATTAAATCACTGAACTGCATTAATTTCTGCCTCCCAAGTTTACATTTGCGTTTCACTATGAAAAATCAATCACTGTATCCATACACTTCATACTGTAACATTGGTTGGGTCGGTGCACATGCTGACAACCTTTTTTTTTCATCATCTCCAAACTATAACAGGATATTAGTGTCCTTTTGACCATATAGTGTATTATTTTACAGTTGAAAATATCTGATGCTTTACTAATACAGCAGTCGCTTCTGCTGCAGCATGACAAACATGTCAGGGAAAAAATAATCCAGACCTTCAGGGTAAGCAGCCTCTGTGAATTACAACTCATGAACTCCAGCTGAACTTCCACAGTGCTCTTTTAAACGCTTGTTTGAATGGTAAATAAAAGATCTTCAAGTAACTAATTGCGTAAAAACTGCTCCGATGATGCAGTTTCAGTGACTATGCTGCAGAGTTTCATGCTTCAGGACATTAGAGGAAAATAATAGTTAGCCGACCCTGGCAGCAGTTCCATGTTTACTCCCTGTCCCAGGAAGTTTACCAGGCTGACATTGTGTCATCTTTTAAACCCTGAGATGATCATAATTCATTTTGATGAGTCATGTCCAAAGCAGATACAGCTGCAGTTCACATTGTGACAATAAGTAATAAACGTCAGTGTTGGCTGCATGTAGAATTGAAACATTTTATTTCCCTCCCTCCACATCAGAGCCAGAACTAAACTGAACTGAACCAGTGCAGCCATTTCACATATCGGCTTTGCTTACCACTTCAGTTTATCCAGAGACATCACACGCTGACAGGAGAGTTGTAAGAACTTCCTTTTTAATAATAATAACAATAATAATAATATTAATAATAATAATACTTCAAATAGAATTTCTTAATTGTTTGATTTACCCCATGTAGGAAGGCCTTCCTGAATCCCATCATGGATGTTGGGGCAAAGGCTTTGCCGGGCACGCAGCTCACTACCACAGGCAACCCTCCACCACAGGTCCCATTAGACTTCAGTGATGCAGCCTGACCCAGTTTACAGCTGGACAAGTGGGCTTCATTGCCAGTGCAGTTCACAGAGTAGTCCCAGTATGTGGGCTTTCTCCTGCGAGCAAACATCCTGGACAAACGGGGGAGAAGGAAAGAGACAGATTAATAAAGTTTTTAGTGTATTAAACAGATATGAGCTTCCAGAAAAAAAACATGCACAAATCCATTGACCATGTGCAACATGTGAGATGTTATTAGTGATGAGAATTCTCACCAGACACAGCCTTTAAGTGTCTGTTAGTCTGAGTTTATGACCTGTAGCTTTAAAGGTGGGTTCAGTCTAATCCAGCTCATCCTGAAACAAAGCTCTAATAAACGGAAAGCATGTGAACTGCCCACCACTAAACAGATGGCGGACAGACAAAGTTAGCTTGTAACATTTCCCTCAGAGTTTGGAGACCCAAGACAAAAATACAAATTCACACTATATAGAATATATCAATGATATGACTTTAAACCAGAGGTAATGTTACTATAATGTGTAAATAACATAATGTAAGGTTATAAATATTAAAAAGTGTTTTGTTGACACCAAGCAGCAAAAAAAGAAAAGAGAGAGTCTGTCCTCCTTTCTAAATTCATCTTAATACAAATATTCACTTCAGTGTAAAAAACGTCATCAGTGAATTTGAAATGAAATGCCATGTCATCTTAAAATGAATAGCCCACATTCATTTAAATTGAACGTATTAGTATTATCTGAATATTTTATCTTGACATGCACAAGAAATAACTAGACAAGGGCACAGACATCAGCATATTGTATAAATAATGCCAAAAGTGAAAGGTTAGCTAACAGCTAAGAGGTCACAGTCTTCTATATGAACTTATGAACAAACTGGGGCTAATGACACTCTTTCAGGCCCGCTGAGCTGCTAATCTCTTCCTCCCCATTTCATTAGTGAGCCCATATTTTGCATTTAATGAGCCTCATTTGCAGGACACGATGTCCTATCCTTGTGTCTCATGTCTGAGGTGCACGTGGAAAAAAACAGATTCAAATGGGACAGGCAGCATTTGTTTTTCATTTGGGAGCTGGCAAGTGGAAAGCTCCGCGCTGGATGCAGTCCAAAGCTCATGTTCTGAGCTGCAGGCAGCTCAGGACTGGCTCTGCTATCTCCTCCAATTCAATTTGAACCCAGCCGTGATGCATATCAGTGCTGTTCAAATGGAGCCATGATTGAATAAACTGGTGCTTGTGAGGCTGTGAAAGTTGACTTCTCACCAACATCACTCAGCCTAGTTTAGAATATGTTTACACCCCAGCTGTGTTTTCCAGAATTTTCAATAAACTTCAGTGTTACTCTACACTGTCAACCTGAAATCAATAAGAATGCAATGGGTTTTTAATTAAATAATAAAATCAATTTACTACTCAGCCTGTGAAAACAGTCAGAAAGCAGTCTTCTGTGGTTTGTCAAGTCTGAGAAAGCTGCATTGTGGGAAGTGTAGGAGTGTTCTTGAATCATGAGTTGAGCAGTAATTACCTTAATGAGTAAAGAGTAGCTGGCTCTATACATCACATTTTGCAGCCACTGTAGTTTCTCCTTTATGCTGGGAAGGGTGAGGTGAGGCAGTTGAAATCAGCACCTACTGTATATCACTAGATGCCACTAAATCCTACACACTGGACCTTGTGGGAAGGCAGCTAGCCTCTACCAAAAGAGGAGGAATACATCTTCCAGAGATTCTTAGCCGGATTGCTAATGTTAGCCACTGGTAAGTAGTTAAAGGAAGTTTTTCCTTTCCATTGTTGCCAAGTGCTTGCTCTTGGTGGTAATTGCTGGGTATCTGTAAATAGAGTACAGTCTAGACCTGCTCTATATAAAGTGTCAGGAGATCAATTAGCATACATTTATTTGTGATTTGGTGCTAAATAAATAAAACTGAATTGTAATGAATTGAAAAATCAAACCCCTAAATTCCACCTGGCACGGCTCATTGATGTCACTACGCTGTTGTGAAGTGGCGCGTTTTGCCCTCCAGACTTTAATAACATGCTCAGATTTGGTATTTTTTCTTGGTTTATATGCTCCATAAGTAGGTATCTATGTAGTTAAATTGTTTCCATTTGTCTGTTTTTACAACCTGGAATCTGCACAAAGCGTTTTATTTTGAAAATTGACAAGATTCTCTGTGCTGTTTGTTTCTGTCTGAGTCCGATGGGTTCAATCTGCTCTGTGCTGCGTGATGCTCTTTTTACCATCTGTCACAGTCCCTCACCTTTCTGGCTGTGCAGTGATCGATCTCTAGTGTGCTGCTTTAAAGACACATATTACTGTCCATGTCAATGATTCGCTGGATTCCAACACAATTTATAAGATTATATAACCATAAATATTTGACTAACATCATCTTGTTATAATCATCATCATCATCATCACTATTACCATCACGTTAGTGTCTATCTGTTAAAATGGGACTAGGCTGACACTAGACGGAAAGTTATGATGCCTCCATGGTTACCAAAATCAGAGGAAACTTCCAGTCCAAGCAAAGACAGTTAGTTCAAGCATAACCTGTAGAAACGCTGCAGTCAGAATCTAGATTTAACTGTGCTGTTGTGATATTATTGATATAGATGAAAGGAGGTCTGATGAACACGCCTGCCCAGCCCAGAACAGCACACAGATAAAACTATTACCTGATGAGCATAGTGTAAGCATTTAGCAGCTGAACAGTTGGTGGAGACCAAGCTGGAGCTAAAAGGTGAGTGAATATTGGGGGGCAACAACAACAAACCCACTGGCTCACAGCATTCAACTGGTGGGCCACACTGTTCCAAAACTACCCAGTTACCCAGGACCACACATACAGTATAATAGTGGAATACTCACTTGTAGACTCTGGCATTGTACCTCCTCTCCCCAGGGAAGCCAAACATGCCACAGATGACTCTGCTGCTGAGCTGCGTCCACTCCATGTTACAAATCTGCTTCCATTTACCGCCATCTTTGACCTCCACATAGCCCTCTGTTACAGGGATCCGCTTACGGTATGATGACAGGATGGCTCGAATGCGCACATCCTCCACTTGAATATCAAGGTTCTGTGGATGAAAAATTAAGAAATGTGCTTTAATCACAGAACATATAAAAGCCATTCAATCCTAACAACAAATGATGCATGTTTATCTTCTGTGTAATTTACCATTTAACAATGTTCATGTCAGTTTTGCACAGCACCATAAAGATTCTTGTGTTTTGATATCTGGGTAAACAGTTGTCTGCAATCTGACGTGATGTAAACAGACTGTACAGAGCATTTCCTGTGTTACATAACATGCAATCAAAGACCCTCACCCATCCCATCCAGACTGGAAGCCCTTAGCAGCTTTGTGAGCGCTGCCTTTAAATCTTCTCCAGGTTACTCAAACAGTTTTACAGTGAATCACAAGCTAAACACCATGACCGGCTGCCCTGCAACTGTTTCTGGCTTTAAAAGCCAAAGGTAATTAAGGGGTTTCCATGGTGTCGGTAAATAAAAATGCACAATCGCAGCATTGTGAGTGCACGTGCATTAGGAGACAATTAAGAAACTGCCATTTCTTTCCAGACACCTCGTTTCTACATCATTATCGACCACAGAATTGAGCAGTGCAGGCCTTGGGCAGTCCCACATGGCATTTAGAACTACAGCTACTACAACTTCACATTTGGAAAACAGTGGATTACAAGCATGCTCAATGCTAACAAGTGTTAGCACAGTGAATATGAACTATTTTCATCATAAAGCAGGTCTATGTGCTACAGAAATTCTGTGAAAGTGTCAAAACACTCAAATATTCACACAGCACGTATAGAGATACTGAACCTTAAAACAGGCTGACTGGACTTCTATAAGACTGTGATGTCGTAACTATACAGGCACCACCCTAAGCCACAGCCCCAGCACAGTCCAATTGGACCTAAAAGTTATCTCATGACACTTTCCACACAGAGCAGGTCTAGACCGTACTCTTGATAATATTATTTACAGAGACAGTTCCACCATGAGCAAGCACTTGGAGACGGTTGCGAGGAAAAACTTCCTTTAACAGGCAGAAACCTCAGGCAGACCCAAGCTCATTGGTGGACGGTCATCCACCACGACTTGTTGAGTTAAAGATAGGAAGGTGGGATTTTAGCGAGGGGGACTTAAACAAGCAGGGACTAAAACAACTTGTCTCAAGCAGAGACTGAACTGAGGGGCTGCATAAAGGGCCAATATTTGATAAATAACTTTGAATCATGCAAAGCTTTTATTGTGGAGTCCCAGAATAAAGATACAGAGCTGAAAATGAACATAACCAAGAATGATTGATTTATCAATGTAAGCATCCAAGAGACAGTCTGAGTATCTGAGTAAAAGCGTGCAGTGTGTGGCTGTCAGAAATCAGCTCAGAATCTTTCCTCTCTGACTTTTGCAGGGATTAAATAAACATTTTCCTCTCCCATAGACCAAACCCACATTCTTGTGCTACGTGACAGTGCAGCTGAGGGGAGGGAGCTCAGTCTGGCTGGGGTGGGGGGTATGTTGCTTCACTCAACAGATGGGCTGTTACAGACGCCTCTCATATACAGCCAAGAAGAACCTAGACAAATAATGAGAAAGCAGGGTTTCCTAAATTGGCATTTGCCTCGGGGGAATGGCAGATGCCACCAGTGAAAACTACAAATCACCAGTCCTTCTATGCTCTGCTATTTTCTCCCAAAGATAACCACATTAATCATTCTGGTCAGAGGCATGAGGTCTGGACTGCTGAGGATATGAAACTTTTTTAAAGACTGAAATCATGGACATGATAATGACTGGAAATGTGGTGATGGTGACCTTGTCTGGATTTACTGGATATACAGTACATGAGTCAGTGGCAGACATGAACAAGTTAGAGCCAAAAGTTGTGAGGTGGGGTAGCAAGGAAATCCAGACTGTTTAAACATTCAACCAAACAGGACACTGGGGTACTGACAAAGATTGTGCCTAAATGTGGAGGCTGAATGTCTGATAAACACAGGAAGAAAACACAGACACCAACTTTCACCAAAGTTCAGTTGTGTCTGTTTGGAGACAAAATTTGACACTTGACTGCTGAAAAGAACTTCTAATATGTCTTGTTTCAGCACACTCTGGGTAAGGGGACCTTCTGCTTGTCCGGCAGAAAAATGTGGCACAGGTGGAAAAGCCATTAGTGGGATGAGATGTACAAGAGGGGTGAAGGAGCCTCAATCTGTTGCAACAAAGAGGATACTTTGAGGTTGTAATTCACAATTTTTCTATCTCCTCCACTGCTCAACTCAATTTAGAATGCCACTATTATTTAACTTATGTAATGTCTTTCTAGACTTTACTGAAGCCACAGGTACAGCCATTCTATCCTAAAACATTGCAGCTGTCATGTAACATTAACACAGAAAAGAAAGGAAACAGTATCTGTAATGACACTTGTGGCTTAATGTGACCTCTAGGTCACATTATACAGCAACACAACCTCAGTTTCCATTTTTATGCAGAGATATCCAGCTATATCTAACCCGTGACCCATGTGACTACTTCCAGCAAATAAAACAGAGCTTTTGGTCATTGACTCTGAAAATAACAAATCTCAAACAGCCTTTTTTCATAACACAATATTGCAGAAATCTTGCCATCATTTTTGATCGTAACCTCAGCTTAGATAAACACATACACTCAATGGTTTAGTCCTGCTTTTCTCACTTGAGAAACATTTCAAAAATTAGATTGTTTCTGTCTGCAAAAATAACTAGCTAATAACTATATTATTGTAACACACTACTCTCTGGCATCAGTAAAAATCTTCTCGTCTTCAGCTCATCCAGAACTTGATCGCCAGACTTTTGACTCGAACAAAGAAACAACATGATCACGTCACACCTATTCTGCCTACTGGTTGTCTTCAGAGTGGATTTTAGGATCTTGCTGATTACACCGAGTTGTTTAGTCAAACCTTTAGTACTGTATGGTCCCTCTCGCTTCCTGAGATCCTCAGACGCTCCATTCCTGGTTGTCCCATGGTCCAAATATATCCAGAGCCTTTGTAGTCAGTGCTCCTCAACTATGACTCTGTCAACTTAAATCACTTTTAAAAATGCTTTACATAAAATAACCTTTAGCTTCTATGCTGCACTTTATTTTAATTTTTATTGTTTTTAATCTGTTGCTCTTAATGTTCTGTGGTTTGTTGTATTCTATTATAAAGCACTTTGTAACTGTGTTTTGAAAGATGCTATATAAATAGAGTTTATTACTATTATTATAAAGTAGTAGTAGCACGGTTAGTAGCATAAGCAGCATTATTGATCCTTTAACCAACCGAGAACAAAAGAGCAACCTGAACATCTTATTAATGAGCTGAAAGAATGAAGTTAATGAAGCCACAGCCACAAAGCTACTCTTATAGCACCAGCTAACTTTTTCTAAGATTGTCTGTCTTCACTCATCTGGTTTGAGCTCAGCAGGACAATGACACCAAACGCAGCTCCAGGTTATGTAAGAGCTATTTGTCTATATAGTGAAGTAATCCTGAATCAGTCAATCAATTAATCAAATGTCATGCAATAATCATTCCCTTGTTCTGTCTCAAACACCTTTTAATACAAACAGATCTACACTGTTTGGTATCATAGTCGATGATGGAAGTTGCACCATGTACATGTATTTGTTATTTTTGTTCCTTTTAACTAACTAACCCTCATAACATTATAGTCCAATAAGCAGGAGGTGGACATCTGTTCCTGTGAAACACAAACGCATTCTGTCTCTAATAGCCTGTTAGTTAACTAATCTGTTTCTGACAAAAGAAAAACACCAAATGACTTAATTTCCTTTACAGAAGGTTGTTGGTGTGTGGATGATTAAAGCTGTGAGACATGGGAACAAAAATCCACATTCTGCTTTGCTTCAGCAGTCTGGGGTCCAAATCACTTGTGCATATTCCAACAGAACATTTTAGAAGAGAATCAACCTTAACAAACCAAATTTACTGTGGTTACCTTAAACCATATTGGTAAAATGGTAACCATGAAGGGAAGTTTCCTTTTAGCGACACTGGATAAGGTCCCTGAAAAAAGGGAGGCCCAAAGTCTGGTCATTTCTTTCTCACTTTGGATACAAACCACACATTGAAAACGTCTAAAACGTCTAAAGTATTGTTTTAGTTGCTTTCCTGCCTGCAGTCATCTGTGAAAAAGAATGAACCCAGAATAACCCATAGTTTTTAGTTACACAGTACACAACTGCTCTATACTCCACAGTGGAGAAAAGACTACATCTGCCAGAAAAACATTGAGTGTAAGGAGCCAAGCAACATATGTTTCTAATCGAGATCTTCAACAACTCTCTCTGCCAGCTGAAATCACCTCACATCCACAGGCACTGGGTTCATGTGCAGAGTGGTATTTATCTGCAAGCCTCATTCTGAGAACTGTAATGAGCCTGCGGACATTTTCAGGTAGAGTCCAGATCTGGACTTCCAGAAATTAATAGCAGACTTTCTTGAGAGCTGATTATTCCTACAGCTGCGACACAAATTGCAGATGTTTACAGAATGCACTGTCATAGTGTGCAGTTCCGCCTACAAAATTTGATCCATCAAAAGGGCTTTTGTTAGCAAACTGAAAGCAGATGTTTCACAAAGTCCTGACAAACCATGAAGTGGGGTGTAAATTACAAAGACAAAGATTAAATGGAAATGAAGTGCTTTTAAAAGTCATGAAGTGACATAAAAACACGTGGAAAATAAAAATACACTTGAGAGTCATTTCAGTGTACGAGGATCAGGCTGGTGGTACTGTTAAAGTTCTTAGCATTGTTGTCTCCTGACAGCAAAGTAAATCAAATCTATTCAAGCTGACAAAGCTGGCAGACATACTCAGAAATGTTTTTACTGATGCAAAACATTTGTGCACACAGCACATAGATGTATACATGTACAGTACTGCATCACTGTGGCTGCGTTTGTCCTTTAAAAAGCAGTTTACATAATCCACATATCGATCACATTATACACATCTAAATAATATCAACTGGTCAAATATCACTTCTAAAATCTGAATAAAGAATGTGCTTTGTTTAACCCATATCCACCAACAGTTCAAATATTTGAACGCTAGTTGCTCTGGAAGCTGTAACTGGGCACAAAAGTGCATTGGACTAAATGCTAACATCAGCAAGCTAACATATTCACATTGGCAGTGCTAACATGTTGTTTGCAGGTATACTCTGGCTCAATTCAACTTATCAGCAGACTAGCATCAACTAACTTGTGGTTTTGCAGGGATTTGGTTATAAATCAAAGTGTCACACAAATGAAAATTCTAAACTGATGTTTGCATAAAATGAAAAGTCAAGGATCAACCAACTTATTAAAATTCCTGAAGGACATCCATCCAACAAATGATGACAAAAAATGACAACTAAAATTTCATGGTGGTGCTAGAAGAAAAATCAGGTCAGGAGGATTACTCCTCTTAGGAAGATGAATGTGACACAGTGGAAAGCTAACAGGTGACAGGACCTCGGATTGGGAATGTTCTGTCATAGCCAAGAATGAACTTCGATGTTGAGTTTTATGTCTGATTTAAACGGAGTGTTCTTCTGTCAGCACAGATGTGACACATTGTGACAAAGAAAAGAAAAGCAGAAGAGCCCAAAAACAAACATCACATTTCTCTTCAGCAACACAGACACTTAAATGTGTCTAATCTGTTCTGCACAGTGAGAATGGTCTGGACTGACTTCCTTCACACTGATGTATGTTTGTCAGACTTTTAGAACAGTCTGGATTTCTACAGTCTGATCACAGTAAAACCCCCTTTCTCACTTGAACATATAAAAATACCACTGTCTGTGAAAGCAACTCTGCCCCGAGTCAGATCTTCCGATTTCACTGATGTCAGATGGAGCGTGTCATTTTAGGGTCTCCGGAGGCTAAACGTCCACCCGCGCTGCACTGCACTGTGGGAATGTGATGCCTGGAGGCGAAGGCGTTTACATAGCTGCAGAAGCATCTCCCAGCTATGTGAAAATTAATTAAATGCTTAAAACCATTTGAAGACTGTGACACAAAGAGCATGTATTAATCCAGGTTCAGAGCGCAAACATGCTGAAGGGCTGACAAGACAATTTATGATACCACAGCACAACATAGTTGGAGGTTTACAGGCAGGAAAGTGGAAGATTTGACCAGAAGACCTCAGAGGGAAAAAATGACTAAGGAGAGGAAAATAGGAGTTGTAAACTCTGCTTGGGGTGACTTTATGGCAGCTTGTAATTCACTTTCAGAGAGAGGAAGGAGTTAGAATAAGGAGAAAAATAATTTTGCAGTAAAAGGAGAAAAGAAATAGAGAAAAGAGAAGAGGAGCTTTGTTTCTACTAATCCCCACAGAGAGATTTCACCACTGCCTGTCCTAGCATGACAGCCACAGAAGATTTATCCAAACAAGAGAGCAAACTGAGAGTAAACAGAAAAATGGGATGTGGCCAGTAGGCCTCAGACAGGAATATGTTTTATTTATGTCTTGACTTCAACAAGTCTTACAAAAGAATTAGAAGTGTGGATGAGATTTATGTCACATTACATCACTGACCCTGAAAATGAAGAAAACTGAGATGGAAACAACACTGCATGTACAGTTGAGCCACTTGACCAAAGTTCAATTTTAGTGTCTGTTTATCATAATAATACATCTTTATTGTTGCATGTACCGTCAGGCTACAATATAGCTGAGTACACAGCACTAGCTGATTTACTCCATCTATAGAACTTATCTTTATTATGAACTAATCTGCAGATAATGGCCATCGTAGCACCTACAGCCAAAGACGATGTCATCAAATATCATTTGTCCAATCCACATTTCAAACCTACATATTCAGTTTGCTATGAACATCCGCAGATGACACACTGACTGAACAGCATTTTTCAAGTACTTTCCATTATTATTATTTGATGGTAGTAGACACTGTTCAGAAAAGTGCGGGGAACACGTTGCCTGCTGGAAGTGGAGGTTAGTATTTCACACTGTTTGAGTCTAACATTATAAACCATTTCTGTCCCTTTTTCAAAAGCTTTTGATGACTTATAATTACACCACAAATGGCTATAATTACAATGCTCAGACTTAATTACATCTCTGCAGTTTTTCCTCTCTGCTGAGAAACATTTCTATAATGCTTCATTGTGTCGCCAGTCTCCACATCAGTTGACATTTCCCCATAATGTCAAATGACTAAGAACATTCCCCTTTCACAGGCTGATCCTCAGATGTTTCAAACGTCTGTTTTTGTCTCTTTCTGAGTTTTGACTTGAATAAATCAGTGTGAGAAATCTGACTGCATCACTGTTCATCAGGATAAATGAGGCAGCCTGTTGGACCCGTGTGCAACCAGGAACTGCCAACTGCCAAAAAAATCACATTTCATAAACCCTGGAATTTCTTCATATTGAAAGTGGTTTGAAATGGAATGTAATGCATGTGTGTGATCACAGGTCAGCCCTTAGTAATTCTCTGTACCCACTTCTGCATAAACTGAAATGTTGAGGTGAGGCGGCAGACTTCCTCAAAGCACGACAGGAATAAATAGAAACAGTGGAGAGATGCCACAGTAAATATTCCAGAGATGCAGAAGTGAACACTTGGTGTCAATCTGTGTTGTTTACCATGCAGCTGGCTCAGACACTATGCTAAATATAGAGTCACATGCAGACCTATGCACTATGCTGACCACAAAAGAACAAATTCATGGAACGACATGTTTCTGCACGTTTACAAGTTGGTCAAAAAAGTGGCACCGGTCAAAATGTGACCAGGACAAAGCAGCCACAGAAAGGACTCATGTCAAAGGTCAGCAACACGTGCATGCAAGGCTTCACATCCCTCTTAGCTCACTCTCTAGGTATTTCCTCTGTGGTGGACTGGCTGTCCATTGTACTGAGGTTACCATCACCTGAGAAGGCAGTGGTGCCTCTACATGTTGGATCCTATGGGCACTTTGGAAGTCTACTAATCATCCTGTACCACAAAACCCCCAATGACATTTCATCATGGCTGTACAGTGACTGGGTGAGATTACCACTTCCAGATGATAAGGCCAGGCCTGGCTGTGTGGCAGCAAGGCTCGACTGGCTGTGTTTTTATATACTCCAGGCCACGTGACTTCCTTTAGTGAATGGAAAACCTGAGTCTGATTTTTTTTTTTAGCCACTATCCCAGCTTGACTCCAGATGTCTAGACCTCTCCAGCCATGCCCCCGGAGGATTGTAATCTCTGCCGATTGTCTCTGTAAGCCTCTGCACAGGAGTCAGTGAAATGTATCTGCTCCCACGATGCCAGAATTACAAGTCACGGGGATTATTATTGTACAATGTGAAAAAACTATTTCCTAGGTCAGAGCGAAGTCTAATGATGATTTTACATGTCCTCAAGTGATGTCTCTCGAGTCACTGCTGGTTGTCTTCTTCAGACAGCTTGAAGTCAGTGGCTCTAGACTACATCAAGCCGTTAACCGCTATAAAATGATCAGAAAATAACTTTTTATTTTTCTTTCTCACTACTGGCATTTCTCTCACTCTGTCAGACCAAGCCTTAATAAAGAGGTAGGGTGTCATAGTTTGGTCCACCTTGATCTAACTTTCCAGGTACGTAGCAACAAACATGTTGCATGTTTGCTTGTTAGCAACGCCCACTGACACGTCCAATAGTTATGAAAAACCATTATCACTCATTCAGAGTCATATTTCTGAAGCTGACTCTGCAGCTGTTAATTATTCCAGTCCACCTTATCAATGCATGCCCCAGAGTTTTGGATTTCCATACATACTTAATTATTCCGGACTGTGTAACTATTTGCTATGTTGAGACCTACACTGTTTTTACCCAAGTACACTATACTACTACTACTACTATGGTATACACATACACTATCATTTTTGTGGTAAAAAACTGGCAGCTGTGGTTGCCAGTTTTGTTTTGTAGTAAATACGGTTAACGTTTTCTGCTGTGATGTTACTTGGATGTAGTACTGTTGTTTTCTTCCATATTCTACTGTATAAATACTAATTTTCTCCCATCAAATGAAATGCAGTTTTTCCATATATTTAAACATGAAAATGCTGTATTAATGCAGTGAAAAACAATGTTTTCACCATGAAATATTAGTATTAACAGCCTCAAATATACAATACTACCTCATATCCATAAATGACCTAAAATGCTGTATAAAATAAAGGTTTTGCTATGAAACACCACTGTGTTTTATGGCATATTTTATGGCATTTTACTGTAATTGTTTGGCGGTTTTTCACTGTACATTTTGTACTGTGTAGCTTACTTGTAGCAATAATTTAAATAAACAAAATTAACTTCCATTATCTTTAAATCTAGTTCGGCAACTTGTACTTCATGAGTGTAAATGCAAAAAATGATTATTTTTCTTAGTTTTCTTTCTATTAGGAAAAAAACATTTAACAGTGGCTCACTGGTCATAATTCATACTGTAAGAGTTAAGTTACACTGTCAAGAAGAAAAACATGAATAACAAAAAAAAAGAATCAGTTCCATCATAGGACTCTGACCTGTTCATTCCTGATCTGTTTGCAAATCGATTTTTCCCACCCACATGTATTTGATACATGTAAAAAAATCTATATTACAGCTGCTTGAACAAACTTCAACCAGAGGGGGTAACATTTGACAGCATCAGAGACTCAATAAATACTTCTACCAATTCAAGCCAAACATAACAAGCTCTGAATCCTGCCTTTGAAAAAAAGCTGCCTTTGGAAAAAAAAGCTCTGTTGAGCTGCCCACAAGTGTTTGCAGGGCTGTATAAAAAAATGCTGTATTACTTTTCAAACTCCCGACAGAGACAGAGGAACGGGTCAGAAAAGAGAGACAGGCTGAGCGTTAGCCCTGGTCTGCAGTTTGCTCATAACATTGGAATGTGGCTTCATGAGGCCTGCACGCTGAGCAGAAAGATAACATTCCACTTTTGGTGGCAATTAGCTTGGAGCTTATTGGCCGGCCCAGAATGCAATGCTCAGCATGAGCCTTCCAGTGAACCAGCCAGACAACTCTGACAGTTCTGAGTGCAACACCTAACATTACCAGTTGTTAACTTCACGTTCACTAACACACTTTCACTGCAGGCTATTTAGAAAGGACTGTCATTAAAACAGAGGATGGGTTATTGACTTTAAGTGTACAAGCTGTTTCCAACCGAGAGATTTATTGTGTGACATGCTGTTAGTACTAATCCTGTGAAAACTGTGTGTAATGTTTTTACTTTGTCAAGTCTGAAAGAAAAACCCTAGTGATGGACTCGTATTTATACAGCGTCTCTCTGATCTACCGACCACTCTTTTACAACACTCATAAATACACCCATTCACACACTGATAGCAGAGGCTCACACTGACACTAGGCTCTACCAAACAAACACACTCACGGCACAGCCATCAGGAGCAATTTGGGCTTTTGTGTCTCACTCGAGGACACTCCAACTGGAAGTACCGGGAATCGAACAGCCACCGTCCGATTACTAGACCTGCAAGATCCAATGGTTTTACACAAGGGAAAGTCAGGATGTCTCCACCTGTGCTGCTTTTTGAATTCTCTTTGTAATCATTCTGTCACATACGTCATAAAACAGTGAGAGTTTTCTAATAAATGATGAAGTTGATGACATTGGCGATACTGCTGTTCTCCAACTGCTCCCTCTTTGTGCACCAGGTGACAAGTATTGTTCGAGCATTGTGACTTCTTCCATAACAGCCTTAGCCAAGATTAGTGACAAAACCCTATTGCTTCAATAGATGGATAGAGTGTGCAAGATTTCAGACACTGCAAGTTTACCTCAACATGGTTCGGCAGGGTGTTGACAAATTTGAATCCCGGGATTCTCTTGTCGCTGCACACCACGCCCACGTCTTCAGTGTGTTTGCAGTCTGAAACACCGATCCCGTTGGAGGGACACAGCGCCAAGGTCTTTTCTTTTCCAGTGCAGTGGAGATTATCAAACCAGATGGGTCCTGACCAGACAAAAGAGAAATTCATCAGAGGTTCCATGGGGAGGGAATTTTTCCATTTCATAGTGGAAACAACAATGGAAAAATAGATTTCTTATAAAGGCTCCAAAAGTTGTGAAGCATTAACTATGAATCAGTTTCCATTGAATAAAAGTACAAATAAATACAAAAAATTATATTTCTCTAACAGTGTTTTATGACACCTACCATCTCCTTTCCCATATTTTGAGGATGGTGACCATGAGATGGCTTCCACGTAGCCGAGCTCCCTGCACACCACCTGAGCGGCGTGGATAGTGAAGTCATCATCGCAGACAGTGCCCCACTCGCCGTTGTAGAAAACCTCCACGCGGCCCTCATTGTGTTTCCTCTTATCACCCGCCAGTCGGAGCTGAATCCTGGGCGTGTCCGGTGCCAGCTGAGGGACAGTGTACTGTTCCTGTTCTGGGTCAGGGTAGCCCGGTGGGTAACCGAGGTGTTCGTACTGGGCTAGAGCCAGCTCTAATAGCACAAAGAGAATGAGAGTGCAGCAGGGCAGACACTGGGTGGCACTGGGCAGCATTTTGGTTGGAACTGGTGAAAAAATGAAGATAGAGGAGCACTCATTAAAATCTCTCGGCAGCTTTCTCAGATGTTCTTCACAGGGAGTTGGGAGTGGTCATTTTAGCCGGTCGGTAAATGACTGATTTTGTTGAAACTGGATCAAAGAAAATGTGTTGTGGTTTCCCCTATGATGTCAACTCTCTGTGATTTACAGAGTTTCCTGATGGACGGTGAAGTAAGCAGCTGTCAACTGTAGCTGCTGTTAGCTAATGTTAGTTAGCTCATTTAGCAGTAATGTTACTACCTGGGACCTTGGTCTCAGCGTAGTCTTTGCAGTGCTGTGTCTGCTGTTGTTGACCTTTGGCTGTTAGCAAAGTTGTCGACCTGCTAGTTTTTGATCATAAGTAATGTAATCAGAACAAATACTCGAGTACAGCTGAGCATATTTACCACAGTGGGATTACACTCTGAAACTGGGGACGCTAGATCACAAAAATACCAAATCTGACATCATGTTGCTTTGAATGGAATCATGTGAACGGGAGACTCATAGAGACAGACCTACAGTACAGAGAATTATAATCTGAGCCCACAGCTCTCTTTAGTTTCAGTGTTTTTGGTTTTGGACCCAGCAGATGTACTGTTTTCATTCCATCAACATAATTTTCAGCAGCAGCAGGCAGCTGTTGTTCATGAAACAGCTCTGACAAACCAAGATGTGCCTCCTGTCCAGCACCAGCAGACGAAATTTAGCAACTAGCAGATGAACATAGTGGAGCATTGAGTCACATATTTCTCCCAGGAGTTAGCAGAGATCAGAAAAGAATGTTGGCTAATGTTGCTCTGTGTCTGCTGGCTGTGTAAAAATACTGTTGGTTGCTAACATGTTTGCACAAGTTGATGATGATATATCAATGACGTGTTCACAACGTCTTAGAAATCAGTTAATGCAGCTTTAAAGTCAGAATCTGCAAAATCGTTATTATTTTTTGATGCATATTAATTGTGGTCAATTAAAGACACTGTTGATATATTTTTGAAATACCTTTTAAGAGCTGAACTCAAGACTTAAACATACACCTGCAGCCAGGCTAATGTACTACTGATATATGGATAGGTCACTACTTCTACCAAGAGTCAATGGATGTAGAAAACACAACTCAAACTCAATGTGACATCGAAACTGAAAGGTTACAGCCCCAGCATCGAGCTGTTTAGTTGCTGATTGCAACCCCCTAACCTCACCCTCTCCTTCCTAGCATGCAGGAAAAACTCTGGTGGCCATAAAATGTGGCAAAAAGGTTCCATCAAAAGAAAGTGTTTATTTTGTCCTTTCTGAGTTACTGTAAAAACATGGCAGTTCAACATGGTGGACTTTGTGGAAGCCATTGTGACATAACAAAAACATAACAGCTCTTATTTCTAAAACTAAGAGTTATGATTATTATATTCTATTTCTGCCATGTTCTGTAAATGGAGCCCTCTCAGTCCGACACACCAGACTTTTAATGTTAAAATCTCAAACACTTGTGCTCTTGTATCAAAACATCTGGCAGAAGACGGATGATCCTTCAACTACAGGGTTTCTAGTTTCCTCATCGTAACGTGGCAGTGGTTAAACAAGCCAGAAACAACACACACATTACAGACTGAACAGATGGCTCTGCTTACAATGTGTCCGAGCAGTGATGCTGTCATTAGAAAAACATGGTCAGCATGTACATCACAACTAAGGAAATGAAGTGCACTTTGTCAGGCCGGCAGCTTGTTTCTGAGTGTGCGCTCGAAGTGATGAGGACTGGATGGAGCTGCAGACAAAACAAATCCAGGATGTTCCGGTGAGATTCTGAATGAACCCGAAACTTTGGAATCTGAAACTTCTGTTGCCCTTTGCTTCAGAAAACATCACGCTCATTTCAATATTTTCACACTAATGTTTTAGAGATGAACTCCCTGTTTTAAAAATCTTCAGAAGGCCATCTGTTCTTCATTTATGAACCGCTTTCACCTTCATGAGAGGCAGACACACAAGTCCAGCCCACTACTGCTGCTGCTGCTGCTGCTGCTGCTGCTGCTGCTGAGGGTCTATGCTTTGGTTGAAAAGGTCAAAATATCAGTTTGTGGGGTGGTGTTTAGCTTGGTTAGTAGAGCAGCCGCCACATGTACAAAGGCTCAGTCCTTGCTGTGGAAGTCCAGGGTTCAAATCCGACCTGCATTCTGGACATTTTCTCCCCTTTTTTAAAATCATTTTGACCAATACAAGAAAACAAAGGAGCTGATTCATATGAAGAGGATATTAGTTCATATTAGATCATAGGCGTATTTAGATACAATACATGATTACTTTAATTACTGACTATATTTCTAATCAAGTCATCGTTCAGTCAATTAAATGTCAGAAGACAGTTGAACGATAACAGAAAAGCCACATGTGTTCAGATCCTCACTGTGAAGATAATGGAAGCAAAAGGCTGAGATTTCTGCTTCATAATTAACCACTGATTGATGAACTAATTATTTTAACCACTCTATGTGGTAACTGCATAAACATGTCTTACAATAGAGACATCTTTTACAGACTGAGACTTCATAGCATGTCCTTCAAAACACATCAGAACTCAAACACAAAGCAAAGTCTGCAGGGAGACCACAGCACTTTCATCTCACACGCACACACACACACACACACACACACACACACACACACACACACACACACACACACACACACACACACACACACACACACAGTTGACTTGTTGAACATACTTCGAGTTGAACTTACTTTCTTGTCCTCCTGAAGCTGCAGTCACAGACAGACTGGAGACTGAATGAAGTCAGCTGCTCTCTCTCTCTCTCTCTCTCTCTCTCTCTCTCTCTCTCTCTCTCTCTCTCTCTCTCTCTCTCAAACTTTCTCTCCTCTCGCGCAGACTTTTACTTTTGGACCGGAGCTGCGTTGGACCCGCCCACTGACGCCCACCTTTATTATGAGCTCATCGGAGATGGCCCAGGACGTGGAAATAGCGGATCGGAGCTGAACGCAGCATGCTGCCTTCAAAGACTGTCGGAGAAAAAAACTAAAAGAGGAATTCATTAATAACGTGGTTATTGTGTGGTGATCCAGTTTGGCCTGATTATACATTAAACGTCAGCATCATTGGATGACGAAGCCACAGCTTTACGGTTTTGGCTCACTATCACTGCTTTCATGGTGGTGTGTGTGTTACCCCTGCAGCAGGCCATGCAACCTGTAATAAACCTACAGTACGCAACAGCCCAGCGCTTAACAGCAGACAGATAAGTTTGCAAACAGCAGGAGAAACACTCAAAGTTTCACTGGTGGCAGAACATGAAACTCCAAATGAATGCTAACATTCCACTATATTTAACAAGTTTAAATGATGAACAAAAAAAATAAAAAATGAACACTGATGTTTGAATATCAGCTCATGACAAGACTTCACAAGCTCAGCTCTATGTTTCAAAAGTCTGTTTATAATTGTCCTTCCATGAGATATGCAGAAGAATCAATTTTATCATTTGACCCACCAGATAAATAATTCTGCACGGTTTTCTGCTTACACCAAACAGAGTGATCCTTAACAATTTGAAACAATAAAAAAAATCAAATCATGGATATTATTCTGGACACTGAGAAAAAATGCTTTTGGCTGGAAGATGATAATTAAACTAATAAAGTGTGTTCTTGTTTTGTCTGCGATGTACTTCAAACAGAGATTTTTATTCACTTATTATGACATTGTCTGTAAATAAAAAGACACCTTTACTATAAATGGTGACTCTCTGTGTCCATTCTATCATCTCTACAGGTTAAATTTGCCATTTTATCACCTTCTTCAGAAATCACCTGTTATGGCACTCTTTGGAAGCAGATTTGTACATGATAAAATTTAACACAGAATCCCTGAATGCAGCATATGTTCAGAGCTGACCTTGACTCTGCTGCCACCTTGTGTAAAACAGGACATTGTATCTGGCAATGGCAACAAAACTTTGTGGTGCTTAGTGAAACCACTTCAGTGGTGCAGCTTTGGTGTGTTGGTATGTTGTAAACAGGATGACATTTCAAACAGTGACTGGTCATGATCAGTGTAGGATGAACTTACTTCATCATTCACAGTTTCATGTGCGCACAGCAGAGTCGATACAGAGATTGTCGCAATTTCAGTCAAGGTGTGACAAAAACCTGCTTCACACCGTCGCCATTATTGTCCGAATTCTTATCAGTGTCAGAGTTTAATCTCCTACAGAATGAAGGGCCTACCAGCACCTTAAAGCTTACTGATTGCTACATTACATCTCATTTGTTACAGTAAGTAAAAAGGGAATGTTGAGGCTTTATGCTCAAATATTTCTTAGCCAGTAGCTCAACTGGATGTTGGGCAATCTCACAATGACAACACATAAGGAAAGTTAAAGGAAGTCATTGGGCCTGGATAAGAAACAGTCCAGAATATAAGCCTCTGTAAAATGAGCAGCTGGTGTGACGGTCCACCACTGAAATATTTATTGGATATTGGACAGATTGTCACGACATCCTCCGCCACAGGAAGAACTGCAGGCTGCTTTGGTGATTCCTTTCTTTTTAACTAGCATCATCACCAAGTAAAAATTCTAACTGACTTTAGACCAAATATGTGCAGAAGAACAAGGAGCATCAGCCTCAGCTGGACTTTGTATCTAGTCCTTATTAGTTAATGTCAGCATTAAACTAAGATGGTGACATTAAGGCTGTCAAACATCAGCATGTAAGCATTGTGAGCGTTAGCACACTGACTTCATTATGTAGATCAATGAAGCGACACAGATCCGCTAACGTGGCTGTAGACTCTCAATCCTCACACAGAGTTTCCTCATTAAGCTTTAGATACTGGAAGGCTCATTGTTATTATTATTATTATTATTACCTTGGGACAGAACCAGGCTAGCAGTTGCCCTCATTTCCTGTCTTGAAGCTAAGCTAAGCTAAACAACTGCTATGAAACTATTTTATTTCTACTTTGACTTTCTACCTTTTACAGTTATATATTTCATTTTTATCGCTTAAATTCTCTGCACATATTTCATTTCCATGCAGAAGTCTAACTTCTCTGCAAATGTTCAATGTTTTAGCACAGATTTTAATTTAAATTTAGACTGATCCCAGGTTCATTTTAACGTATGGTTACTGTGATATATGTTCATTCTAATGCATGTTTAATGTACGTTTGCATGCTGTTACTGGATGCTTGATCTTGGTATCAGAAGTATTAATCTTCTCATCTAACTTTCTACAAGAAAGCAAATAAGCTGATTTCTCCAAATGTTTCAAATTCCTATAAACAATAGCAGAATAATGAGATACAAGTCATCAAGTCCTGCAAGGTTACCACCAAGCAACAGACCTTGTCCAGTAGAGCTCTGAATCTACACTCAGTGGTGTCCTTCTGTAACCCAACAAGCCTGCAATCTGTCCAAAGCTTTTGTCAGTGACATGGATGTGATTTGTGTTTTGGTGGCTTCACTCACACAGTTGTGTGTCTGTGTTGAGCCCTGTGCTGTACACTTCCCCTGCAGGGTTTCCTCTAGTTCTGCTGTTTGTGGCTTTGGTAAAGAAAATGGTTCAACAATGATTTGTTATTCAGGTTAACCTTGACAACAAAACCAACAGTGCCTGTGGTGGACCAGGAAACATAATCACACCTGTGGCTACTTTGTATGTCCAGTTAGGTTTTGATTATACAGCCAGATTCCATCCCACAGTCGAGGGGAACATTAGTTTAAGTCTTGAAAGGATGTGTCATGGCTTGAACTTACTCAAAGCACTCAGTACAGTTTATTCAGACAGTCTGATTGTTGGTTTCACTGTATTTTTTAGAAGACGAAAGCAGTTTCCATGGTTTCCTAGGAAGTCTTACACATGGCTCACTCCAAGCATATGGCACTTAATCTTATGACAGATTCTGATGGGTTATTAATCAAACTGCAGTTCTAACCTGAAAGTTCAAAATAAAGAAAGGTGAATATTTTTCTGCAGTTTGCTCAGAATCAAGATTGACAGGTGAGCTAAAGTCTTTACAGGAACAACACCACTTTATTCAGACATAAGCTATAATACCTGCAGTTAGAGCTTTACCATATGATTAAGGTGCAGTGCATCATGGGAGACAAGAGGAAGAATGTCATAACTTTGATCAAGCACATTTTTTTTTATTCTTTGGCCAAAGAGCAATTTTAAATATAATCCCAAAAAAAGAAACATCCACAACAACACAAATCATTGTCACTGTTTAAACAGCTGCTGGCACAATCAACACAGAATGTTTAAAAAATGTTTAAGCCACTTCATCATCACCATCACCATCATCATCATCATCATCACCACCACCATCATCATCATCACCATCACCACCACCAGCATCATCATCATCATCACCATCACCACTATCATCATCATCATCATCACAACACAGCTCCTGCAGGGAGGAGGCGACAACAGAACATGCTAACTTCATTTCAACAGTGTCGGAATTTGTTAAGCTGTATAACTCTGTAGCTCCAGAGAGCACTGAGAAAATAACCCTGATGACCGGATGATGCGTGTGTGTGTGTAAGAAGCAAATTGCATTGTGGGAAATGTAGGATCTAGTGATACTGTAAGGTCATTGTAACCTGAAGCATGTTTTTGTTTCATGTGCCACTCAGAATGAAGCCTTTTTAAATCATCCCTCATGCATTATTGTTTTGTAGTTCAAGCATGAAATATATGTTAAACGTGAAGGATAAACATGTACAGCAGTGTATGATGTTCCTGACATGACTGCCTGCCTTCACTACAGCTACAAGTTTAGAGGAGCTGGTACAACATGACAACAAAAAAATTACACACACGATACACTAGTTTGATCTCTTGCAGATCTGTCTAATCTTTAGGTTTAATCAGTGTTGGCTGGAGTGTACTGAGGTTATGGCCTCACCTGCACCAGATCTTTGATTCTATTTGAGGCATTGTGGTGGCTTTGAATTGCAGAATCATTGCACAAAGGAAACATGATGGCTATCAGGACTTCAACATGTCCAGAAAAGTGAATCAAACTCAAGTGTCAGCTAACCCTAACAGATGCTGATTCTGAGGACAGTAACTGAAACATGACAAATCATTAAGGACACATTAGTTAAAACTGCACAGTCAGTGGGAACACGCCCACATGTTCAGCCTCATGATGATTAAGTCAGCAGCAGCTGGTTGTGTTGTGGTTGTTTCTCCAACCTGAGCTGAACTGAGCTGTTTCATGTTTAATCATTAAACAGCATAAAAAACATAACTTTACCAGTGTAACAACTGAGAAGCTATCCTCTCTTAATATCAACAGCTCCTCACTGGACAGAGTGCACAATCTTCAAGTACCTCGCTGTCCACATCACAGAGCTGACCTGGGTGCTACATACTGAAAGACAAGGCAGAGACTGCTTTGGCTCAGACACGTCTTCCTGCAAACACAGAGGACGGGGGGCGGCTGTGGCCTGGAGGTAGAGCGGGTCGTCCACCAATCAGATGATCAGCGGTTCAATCATTCAACCTCAAAGTTTCTCTCTCTCTCTCTCTCTACACTGAAAAACATAAACAGGATCCTCTTTTTCTTTGTTGTCCAGCAGGAAGTTATGGTTTTATTTCAGTGCCAGACACACCTTAAAATATGTGGAACAGGATTTCAGAGTAGTTACGTGTGAAATGCTCTGTGTGTTTACAGTGCTTAAGCTAATGTACAATTCAGCTTCTGCTGATCAATGTATGTGATCATTTACAGTATCTGAACTGAATTATTCCTGATCTCAGTTCGAGTCATGTAATAGTATCTGCCCATACGTTTTCATAGAAAATACAGGCGCACAAGAAGAAGACATTGTTTAAAATTTTTTTAAGCCACTTCATCATCATCGTCATCATCGTCATCATCATCATCACCATCATCACCACCATCATCATCATCATCATCATCATCACGTCTGATGACTGAGGTTGGATGGTTGGATGGGTTTGATGTTTTAAATGTCCCTCATTCATTTTCTTCTTGAAACAACGGCTGTGAAAGAGAGTGGACAATGACGGTTATGAAATATTTGAATTAAATGAATTCTCTAATTGTTTTTATTGCATATCAGCTTTACTGGTCTTCTCACCGTGTAAGCCGTGTCCTCAGGCCTGGAGTCTGGTCGCTGCCATATAGGGTTGGATAAAATCTTAAGAACAACCAAGCCAAAGGCCACAATCAAAACTCCTAATGTGTTTCCTAACACAGCCTCAGGTGGAAGCTTAGAATATGGCTGAGTTCCACTGGTGTTTGTTTTGCTGTGGGAAAAGCATTTTAAGAAAAAGCTGTTCATCTTGAAAGAAAAATACGAATAAATGAAAAAAAAATCTGGCACTTACAGAGCAAAGAAGAGTTTCTCGTTGATTCCAGAAATGCAGGCAACGATGCTGAGCGACAGTATGCTGCCTCCAAACCACACATGTACGGGCTTCAGGAGTTTACGCAGAGATATGGGGGAGCAGGGCACGAGGAAAACAGCAAGACCCAACACCCACTGGTTGGATGAATGCACAGACAGACATTCACAGATGCAGAGACCACAATGGCAATAATCAAAGCTCAGTCATGTTCCGAATTAAAACTAAAAGAAAAGCATGCCCACCTCATTGAACCTGACTAATAAATGAAGTTATATACCTGCATGGCAAAAAGCGCTGTAGCAGCAATTCCAATCCAGCTGTGCAAGGAGTAGAGGTTAGGGGTGTTTTTGGCATTGTGGAAGTCAAACACAGCACAAAGCCCTACAACTGATAGGACCAGGGCGAGGAGCATCACTGCAGCATGCAGCAGCTTCCAGGGGAGTTTATTCTGACCCCAGGTCAGGGGGACGCGGTACAACACAGCTCCTGCAGGGAGGAGGCGACAACAGAACATGCTAACTTTATTTCAACAGTGTCGGAATTTGTTAAGCTGTATAACTCTGTAGCTCCAGAGAGCACTGAGAAAATAACCCTGATGACCTGATGATGCGCGTGTGTGTGTGTGTGTGTGTGTGTGTGTGTGTGTGTGTGTGTGTGTGTGTGTGTGTGTGTGTGTGTGTGTGTGTGTGTGTGTGTGTGTGTGTGTGTGAGAAGCAAATTGCATTGTGTGGGAAATGTAGGATCTGGTGATACTGTAAGGTCATTGTAACCTGAAGCATGTTTTTGTTTCATGTGCCGCTCAGAGTGAAGCCTTTTTAAATCATCCCTCATGCATTATTGTTTTGTAGTTCAAGCATGAAATATATGTTAAACGTGAAGGATAAACATGTACAGCAGTGTATGATGTTCCTGACATGACTGCCTGCCTTCACTACAGCTACAAGTTTAGAGGAGCTGGTACAACATGACAACAAAAAAATTAGCTTCAAGTAAAAAAGGGTACCTGGGTCATCGGACACAGGAAACACTAGTTTGATCTCTGGCAGATCTGTCTAATCTTTAGGTTTAATCAGTGTTGGCTGGAGTGTACTGAGGTTATGGCCTCACCTGCACCAGATCTTTGATTCTATTTGAGGCATTGTGGTGGCTTTGAATTGCAGAATCATTGCACAAAGGAAATATGATGGCTATCAGGACTTCAACATGTCCAGAAAAGTGAATCAAACTCAAGTGTCAGCTAACCCTAACAGATGCTGATTCTGAGGACAGTAACTGAAACATGACAAATCATTAAGAACACGTTAGATAAAACAGCACAAAGTCAGTGGGAACACACCCACATGTTCAGCCTCATGATTTTTAAGTAAGCAGCATCTGGTTGTGTTGTGGTTGTTTCTCCAGTGAGCTGTTTCATGTTTAATCATTAAACAGCATAAAAAACATAACTTTACCAGTGTAACAACTGAGAAGCTATCCTCTCTTAATATCAACAGCTCCTCACTGGACAGAGTGCACAATCTTCAAGTACCTCGCTGTCCACATCACAGAGCTGACCTGGGTGCTACATACTGAAAGACAAGGCAGAGACTGCTTTGGCTCAGACACGTCTTCCTGCAAACACAGAGGACGGGGGGCGGCTGTGGCCTGGAGGTAGAGCGGGTCGTCCACCAATCAGATGATCGGCGGTTCAATCATTCAACCTCAAAGTTTCTCTCTCTCTCTCTCTACACTGAAAAACATGAACAGGATCCTCTTTTTCTTTGTTGTCCAGCAGAAAGTTATGGTTTTATTTCAGTGCCAGACACACCTTAAAATATGTGGAACAGGATTTCAGAGTAGTTACGTGTGAAATGCTCTGTGTGTTTACAGTGCTTAAGCTAATGTACAATTCAGCTTCTGCTGATTAATGTATGTGATCATTTACAGTATCTGAACTGAATTATTCCTGATCTCAGTTCGAGTCATGTAATAGTATCTGCCCATACATTTTTTTATGGAAAATACAGGCGCACAGGTAGAGTTTAAAGTACATTGCAATAATTAATATCAATCCAATGTGTGGAAGTGAATAGCCCGAGTTGAGTTTTTAGTGTAATCGGTGCTTTAATCTTTTTTGGCCTTGTTTCTGTCTCGAGGAAACTTCAGTTACCTGAATTAACTGTTGAGTGTTTATTGTCCTCCTCTCTGCATCGATTTGCACAGACTATATTAATAAATGACTCTTGATAGCTTTTTGATAACAGATACACACAGTGGAGAGTTGACTGCAGCTGCACTGAAACAGCTGTGTGACAGAGGATGTAAAACAAAGGTTTGGATCAGTTCGATACAGCCAATAATGACCTTTAAGGTCACATGGTGAACCCCTCAGTGTGCGCATGTTACACTTACCCTCCATCTGAATGCATTTAAACAGAGACAGGCAGCACATACCATTCTCGATGAACGCCTTCTTTCATTTGATGCTTTTTTGCTTTACATCAGACCAGACTGCAATCACCGAGGTGCAGCACTTCAAGCAAAACAGTCACTGTGGACATTACCTCCCATTTATGCTGCATTCAATTACATAAGGTAACAATAAGGTAATTACACATTACAGGTTCAGTAACTCTACTGAACCTGTAATGTGTAATTACCTTGATGCGGTCTGCTGTCAGATGAAAGAACAGAAGCGAGAAAACAGAAGTGAAACTGTGTGAGATTTGAGAAAGCCACTCACCGTTGCCGTACAGCACGATCAGACCCGTTACCATCAGGACAGGGTGCCAGTTGAACTGCTTGGGTGAGCCGTCCCAGGCGAAGCCACCACGCCACTGTTTGTTCCACAGACACACACACACCACGCAGGACACACCAAGGCACAGGCACAGCAGGAAGCATACGTAGAAGCTCACAATGGACCTCATCCTGAAGAGATCTGTCGGCTAAACCCGTTCAAATATCAACATGAGTACTGTGTCGAGGCAGAGCAGTGTTAGACAGCATGATGAGTCCGGTACACATGGATTATGAAAGGACGTCACAACATAGATTAATAATATTATATGGTACCTAAATATCTCAAATATTTACACATCACTCAAATCTACAGAGTGTTAACCTTAACTGAATCAATGTTAAACACATTCTTGCCCATCATTTGTATTTGCAACAAAGAAAACAAGCAGCAGACTGCTATAATTAAATGGATGATCAAAATAAATGAAATTTAAAAAAAGGACCACCAAACAATGAGCTGAATTTCCTTCATCATAACTTGACTTCTTCAAAACAAAAATAAATAATAAAACAAAGACTACCGAGCTTTTCAACATCACAAATGTACAGCAGGTTGTCTTACCTCGCCCACAGCTGCTCTGACACTCACAACACTTCCTGCTCCACAGGCTGAAGTGAACACACCTCATGTAGGAGTTATTGTTTCATCTCACGGTTTTTTTTTAACATTACTCACAGTGTACTCTGCTCTCACTTCGTGTTTCTCTGGCTCAGCTGAAGTCTCACTTCCACATTCAGCTGCACTGCGGTGCTTGATGAGGGGGAAGCAGTCAGAGGTGGAGGAACAGCTGGGAGATGGAGATGGAGGGCCTGCAGGCTGCATCTGCTGCATGTGCTGTCCTCGGGACAATGACACGACCTGACTCACAAACTCTTTGATTTTTATTTTAAACTGTTTCAAAAGTTGACGTCATAAAACGTCAACACTTGTTACGTTTTCTTGTTATATACACAGAGGTAGAGCACAGGAAGAGTTTGACGACTCAGTCATACTTTGATATCCTTCTTCTTCGAGGATGTTCGGAGGAAAGTCGCTCGCAGGTGCTAGCTTACACACAAAGTCACGATATGTCGCGTGTCGTGGGCCTCGTATTCAGTCCACATCTCTGACAACAAACACAATGTCGACGATATTTGCGTTTAAACTGCCGACAGTACAATGTGTAATATCAGGAAAAGATATTTAACTAAGCCATTTCCTTATTGACACCGCAATGCATTCTGGGTAATGGTGTTTCACTTGTCAGTGCGTGAGCCAGCTGCACACTCACAGTCAGCGTCTTGTCATCGGCATTTTGACATGAAATAGTAGTTAACACAGGTGTTACTAATGAAACTAACTAAGGTTCCGTTCCGTTCTGCTCACACAGAGTCAGGGTGAAAAGTCTTTGCTGCAGGAGTGTTCAAATTTCTTATAAAGAGGGCCAGATTTGACAATGTGATGATGCCCGGGGCCAATACTAACATTACTTATACAAATGCAAATACAAATCTGTAATCATTTTGTTTTCATTGTTAGAATTATCTTTAACGGCAATGTCACCAAATCTAAGCCAATCAGGTGTGAACAAACCAGTTCTTCCTTTCTTTCACATCTGGAGTCAGATAACAAAGAATAAATTGTATGGAATATGTTAATATGTTTTTATGAGTGATGCAATGTCTGTTAACATTTAAGTTTAAAACAAATCACTCTTTAACAAGATCATTCAGAAAGTAATATTCAATATCACATCTACAGATAAATAACAGCAGCAGTTATGTCCTTACAGGTTCAAATGCTTCATTACTGTATGTCAATCAAAAAATCTAATCTTCCAGCCATGCAGTATCTGACAATCCTAGCAGGCCATAAATAATATGTTATAAAAGTGAACTAGTTTACAGTGTCTGACAATCCTAGCAGGCCATAAATAATATATTATTAAAGTAAAGCTTCGGCCACATGAAATCTGACCACGGGCCATGATTAGCACCCGGGCCGTACTTTGGACATCCCGTCTCTGCTGCACTAAATGGAACAGAAGCTTCATTAGTGGCCTGGCCCTACTGTGTCATGTCAGAATGGCTGCTGTGAAAAAGATCTACTGTATTCTCCGATTGGATTGGTTTAAAGTCGGCGTGATTAAAGTTGAAGCTCTGCCCTCCAGTTCTTCTGGTGCCGTCAGTCATCAAATCACACCATAAAACACTGATCATTCCAGAGAAAGAATGCCACTGCAGCACTTCTGGAACTAAAACTCAGCAAAAGGAAAAATTAAAATGGAATTTTAGCACAGGCATACAATATTAAAACAAACAATAAAACAAGGGAAATGATAAAATAACCCAAGAGTAAACTATAAACTGTACAGCCAATAAGCACGCCTGAGGCTGAATTACTGATAATAAATACTGATGATGAAGTGGCTGGAGTAACTGCTCTGCCTCGGAGGCTGCATGAAAAAGGAGGAGGCTGTCTGCATGGTGACCTCTACACATCTGTTATCTTTCAGCTCCACCTGGAGGCAGTATTGTATGTATTTTGTTTGCTCGTGTGTGTGTGTGTGTGTGTGTGTGTGTGTGTGTGTGTGTGTGTGTGTGTGTGTGTGTGTGTGTGTGACTGCTCTTTTGCGTTGCTCTGTCTCATAAAAAGCTGCAAGCAACAAACTGTTTGTGTTGAGGTTTTTTTGGTCACAAAAAGTAGATTAAGTAGATTAACCCTCCAGTCAAAAGTAACCCATGTGCATATATATATATATATATATACCCGCACATGTATGTACATGTGTGGGTATATATAATATAATATTATAATGAAATAACTGAATCCTTAAAAGTAAATCTTAACTCAGGGCTCTTTGTCAATAATTCTCTCAGGGTTATGTCAAAATGCTCAGCTGGTCATCCAGCACTGACTCATGCTGGGATGTCTGCACTTGCAGCATAATGGAAATATCTTCAATGTCATTGTCATGTGTTGGAAATCTGTTTGGGAAATCTGACACATTTAAAGTAGCACAGTCAGAAATTCCACAGAATTACTTCTGTGGAACAATTGTCATGTTGTGTTTTACTCAGCAGATACAGCGGGTTGTGTCAGCTTTCTTCAGCGTGCATTAGCTGAAGCGCTATAAAGATGATGGTATATTCAAATTAAAACAAGCTTGCCCCAGATTGAACCACATTTGCTGCAATGCTGCAACAGAGGCTTGCTTTATTCATATCAACCACAGTTTGGGTTCAGGCTGAATCATTGACTGTTTGGCAGGGATATTGCAGAAAAAAAGTGGTTGATTGGAATCTTTCTCTCAATCTCAGGCTGGCACTGAGAGAGGACTTCATCTCAATCCTTGAAGTCATCTTTAAAATGCTTTTCCAAGTCCCCGCTCAGTGTGACCGGCCCCAGCAGCACAGTGTTGGAGGATGGCGGTGCTTGTGTGGAGTGGGACAGCGTCAGGTTTTTCTTATGGGACATTTGTTAATGTGCTATATTTTCTTTACTCCTAAATGCTAAAAGCGAATATTAAATGGCTGATACTAGATCAGATTAGATTATACTTTATTTATCCCACAACGGGGAAATTCACTTGTTACAGCAGTAGAAAGTGAAATATACACTACAGAGGTATATAGTTTTCACTGTCATTGTCATTCATTTTGCAACCAAAGTTGGTAGCTGTTGAGACATTTACTCAGCATTACAAATGTCGATGTCATGCTGGAGGTGGTGGGAAAGTCAGGGGATTATCCAAGTGATTATGATTTCCTTTGGTAAACATCAATGTCTTGCCAAAGTAGAGTAAAGTGTGCACTGAGAGTTGAACATTTGAAGAATTTCACTTCCTTTTTTGAGTTGGATCAGAACAATGCCTCTCTCATCTGATTGCACAGTGTGAAGCCAACAATTCTTCATTTCCTGTCATCACTTGGCTCTGATTCTCTTCAGTTCCTGTAGTGACTCATGCGCAGATCTTAAGCTGTAATTTGCAAATATTTACATATTCAAATGTGTCTGTGAATGCGCGGCATGACACCAGACTGAACTGCTGACTTGCAGACTTGTGCTAAGAATGTGTGATTGTAGAGTGTATGATATACTGACATTTGGGTTATTATGCTGCAGAATAAGTACAATGAACGATTCAGTCCTGAAGCAAATTGAGGAGTCAAGACTTAAATCTGTGATGTCATACTGATATACAGCGTGGAGCCACTCTGTTGGCGATGAATAGAAGGCTGACTTTGTGAATCCGAAATTACCCCCTTTTATTCTGAGGAAGTCATCCTGAATCCTGTCACAGTGACCTTTTCTACCTTTTACAATTTATTCTTTGCAGTTGTACGTCAGTACAGATTCAGATTAAGGAATAGAGCAGATCTCCCCTAGTTTCCACCAAAGGATGCCATATATTTTACACTCTCCTATAGCTTCACATTTTAGAGTTGAATTTCACTTCTTCACTTAGCTGTCCGGAGAAGCCCTGGAGGCCAAAAAAGAAAGACTGAATGCTTTTTTATTCCCTTCTTTACACTGATTAACAGAGCAGAGACATTTCATATCCTTCTTACATGGCCTGAATGGAGTGATCATCATAGCCCTCATCAAAATCAGGCCCCATTCACTCAAAATTGCACATAAGAAGAAGTTAGCACCCTTTGGAACAGCACTTCACATGGATGTGAGCGGAACTGTGTAAGATGATTTAGGAGGAAATCTAATTTATTATTCTTACTTGAACGTACAATGGTCATTTCAAATCAAATGGAAGGAATGGAACTGAACATTGCCATGTTGTAGGTATTGTGTTGTGGCAACGAGAGAAAACCTAAATGTGTTTTCTTCAAAGGCAACAAATAGTGATATCACTGCCGAGTGTCAGTGTGATCCCAGATGCCTTTTGGTTCACAATCACACACTTGATGGTTTGGGCCTCTGCCTTAGCTCTAGCCTTTGGCAGCTGTGGCGAGCCAATGGAGCTGTTATTACAGAATGGAAATGGATTCTCTGGAGTGGCAGCTGGGCTTTTTGTGGTCTTACCAATAATCACAAGCGATGCTGGCTGCAGACCTCCACTGTCAGGCACCTCCACTGTCAGGCCCGGAAATGAACGGCATACATTTCAAAATAAAACTGCAGACCTCCACTGTCAGGCCCAGAAATGCAAGGGATACATTTCAAAATAAAATTGTGAATTCGTGAATGCACTTCCGGTTAAATCTTTTTCCTCACTGTAGCGGACCCTTGGTGCCGAACAATAAGGCGGAGAGATTCAACGGGTGCTTTAAGTTTTATTTATCGCCGTAGCACCGTGAAAACTATAAAAAAGAAACACAGAAAGACAGAAAAGAAAAATCAAATTCATGAATGAAACACTCAATTTACAAACCTAATATAATTCACAATCATCAACAAAATTTTCTCCTATTCAAAGACAATCAAAAAGATACATTTATCAAACAATAGTCACTATTAATGTTAAAACTCATTCAATAATGCCGGCGGCATCCCACAAACAAAACAAATTCAAACATCCCAAGGACAAAGGAAATCACAAACAAACTGAGGTCCACATACCTCGCTCCACAATACCAAGGGAGCTAGTATTTTTACAACGATGAAGGTGCCGTCTGGGAACCGTCTGCCTCCTAATAACAATAAACAAACTTAAACAGACCAGACTAACATAAAAAATGTATATAATTACAATACATCATTCAAACAAAACCTACTCACCATGGATAAAACAAACGCACACACAAAAACCACACACAGCCGCACAGACACTGCGCCAACCGGAAAGACAAAAGACAATGGAGATGAGCACAGGTGAGGAGGTGCACAGGTGAAGAAGTGCACAGGTGGAGCTTATGGGGCTTAATAGTCCTTTCCCACTACCTCGCTCTCAACAAACCAGCCACTAGATGGCATCCAAAGTCACAACCAATTCAGTGTCATTCACACTCCCATCAATCATGCTATGAACTTATTACAAGAATATACATACATACATGATTTTTAAACAGTAAATGACATAATTTAAAAGGTTCAGATGTTAACAAGCTGGCACAGTAATAAAGTCACTACCTTTCTAAAAGAAGCACCAACTTCTGAATAGGTCTTTCAACAATTGACAGCTTTCCTGATAATGTTCGATCTCCCACTTGCACTTTGACTCTCCGAACTAGATGATCACTTCCTTGAATGGGTTCAACAACCCGTCCCAACTGCCACCGGTTTCTGGGGAGAAAGTCATCCTTTATGATGACGACATCATTAACCTTAAGGTTACGCCAAGGTACATGCCACTTCTGCCGTGTGGAAATATTAAAGAGATATTCCTTCCTCCAGTGACTCCAAAACTGTTCAATCAAATATTGCACTCGTCGCCACCGTTTTGTTGCATACATATCTTCCTTTACAAATTTTCCAGGAGGCGGGAGAGCAACTTTGGACTTCATCAGAATAAGATGGTTGGGTGTCAAGGGCTCTAGTGATGCGGGATCATTGATTCCATTTACATTTAGCGGGCGGCTGTTAACAATGGCCATGGCTTCATAGAACAAAGTTCGAAGTGAAGCATCGTCAAGTCTACCAGGACAGAGAGAAAGAGTAGCATTCAACACATTCCTTACAGTCCGGATTTGGCGTTCCCAGACACCACCGGCATGACTCGCTGCGGGGGCATTGAAAAAGAACTCACATTGTTTATCAGCCAGGTAACCCTCAAGTAAAGTGGTGTCACACTGCTTGAGTGCCTCTCTGAACTCGTTCCTTGCTCCCACAAAATTTGTGCCATGATCACAATGGAGTTGACGTACTGCTCCTCTGAGGCTAATGAAACACCTTAAAGCATTGATTAATGTGTCTGTTGACAGATCCTCCAACATTTCAATGTGAACAGCTCGAGAATAGAAGCAAGTTAGGATCAATCCATACCTCTTATATTCTTTGCGTACTCTCTTGATGATAAATGGACCAAATACATCCATACCACAATATGTGAATGGTGCTGACATATCGACTCGTTCCCTTGGAAGCTCAGCCATACGTTGCTCCTCTACTGGACGTCAGAGTTTCCTACACCTCACACAGTTATATATCAGCTTGTCAACAGATTTACTCCCACCAATAAGCCAAAACCCATTGGCTCTAAGCTCCATTTGAGTTTGACTTCGACCTTGATGACAAACTCTTTCATGATAATAGGACAAAATGAGCTTAGTGACATGCGAGTTTTTCGGAAGAATGACTGGGTGTTTTAATTCTCGACTGAGAGATGATTGCTTTAGCCTTCCACCAATCCGAAGTAGGCCCTTATCCACAACAGGGTCAAGGCGAAAAAGGGGGCTAGAACTAGGGAGACTACAGCCTCCTTCCAATGCTTTCATCTCTTGGGGAAATGCTTGCTGCTGAGCAAGCTTAATGACCACCTCAGCTGCTCTCTCTCGTTCTTCAACAGTCACATGATCACCTCTATGCCCTCGCTTGGATGCTAGCCTCTTAATTCTTGCAACAACCTTAAGGAGCCTTATCCAAGATGAAAATCGTCTCAAACTGCTGAACACTTTGTTGGAGTCACTAATGGAGGTAGTGGCTACATTCACTTGAACTGCTCTAACTTCGGGGTCACAAACCAGCAGTTCAGTAGAGAAGTTAGGTCTAGGTTTCACTTAATGCTTCCACAGGAATTTAGGTCCTGACATCCAGCTTGTTGAGGAGATGTCAGAGACATGGAGGCCTCTAGAGGCATGGTCAGCTGGGTTTTCCAATGCATCAACATAATGCCACTGACCAGGATCTGTTTTTTCCTTTATCACTTGAAGGCGATTTGCGACAAACACGTGAAACCTTCTTGCGTCATTGTGGATGTATGCCAGCACAACTTGAGAATCCGTCCAAAAGAACTCCTCGTCAATTTTCATTTCCAGTTCAGTTTTCAACAGGTCACTTGTTCTGGCAGAGACTACAGCAGCAGAAAGTTCCAATCTTGGAATGCTCATGATTTTTGTAGGCGCTACTGTTGCCTTGGCCATCACAAGGCTACAGTGGATTTCATTCCTATCATTGATGTACCTCACATAAGAACATGAACCATAACCAACATTGCTGGCATCTGAAAAGTGGTGCAGTTCCGTCCTCACAATGTTACCAAAGTTATGTGGGTGATAGCATCTGGGTATCGTGACTTCTCTCAGTTTCTGGAGACCACTTTTCCACTCCTCCCACCGTAAGTGTACGTCTTCAGAAAGGGGCTCATCCCATCCCTTACCCATACGACACAATTCCTGTAAAATGCACTTTGCACGCAAAGCGAAAGGGGAGACAAAGCCCAATGGGTCATATAAGGACGCGACAACTGAGAGAATACCACGGCGAGTAGCAGGTTGGTCCTTGAAGTTGACATTGAAACTGAAGGTGTCATCTTCTATTGACCACTGAATGCCCAGTGCACACCCTATTGATGTCACATCTAGACCGAGATCATGGGATTTAGCAGTTGCCGCCCTTTCTGAGGGGTTCACACAGCTGAGAACTTCTTGCTTGTTTGAGTTAAACTTATGCAAACGCAAACCTCCCCTTTTGCACAACATTTGAGCTTCGACAATCAAGTCCTTAGCATCTTTGATTGAAGGAACACTGGTCAAGCCATCATCTACATAAAAGTTCCTCTCAACAAAGGCTGAGGCTGAAGAATGAGCTGATTTGTGTTGCTGTGCTAAGTACTTAAGGCCAAAGTTGGCACAACCAGGGGATGAGGCAGCACCAAAAAGATGAACGGCCATCTGATATTCTAGGGGTTCTGTATCCAGATCTCCTTTCTCCCACCAGAGAAACCTCAGATAGTTCCGTACTCTGGGTGGAACAAAAAACTGATGAAACATCCTCTCAACATCACATACTACAGCAACAGCTTCCTTTCGGAATCGACAAAGGACTCCTACCAGTGAATTAATTAGGTCCGGACCAGTCAAGAGAGTGTCATTGAGGGAGACTCCACGGAACTTTGCTGAGCAGTCAAAAACCACCCTCAGCTTATCTGGTTTATGCGGATGATATACACCGTGATGAGGTATGTACCACGCAGTCTCTCCCTCAGCCGCGGCAGGGGCTGGCTCCGCATCACCTCTACTAATCATTTCCTCCATAAAGGTTTTATAATGATCATAATACTGCTTATTGGTCTTTAATTTCCTCCTCAAATGTTGCAGGCGAACAATGGCCAGCCTTTTATTATTTGGTAGAGACGGTGGAGTGCTACTCTTAAAGGAGAGGGGGAGCTCATAACGTCCATCTTCTCTCTGCCTTATGTTGTCACTAAGGTGTTGAATAAAGCGAACATCGTCTTGTGACACATACTTGTCTTCATGTCCTCTCTCATTGAAATCTGACTCAAGAATTTTAAGAATATCAGCGGCTGATGGCATTGGCATTTCCTTCACTGTGACTCTGTGTACAAAACTCTGACTCCCCGGCCTGTCGAGATGGGGATTAGATGATCCTGTTATACTCCACCCAAGCTCAGTTCTCTGCGCGAAAGGTTCATTTCCCTCACCTCTGATGACCTCCAAAGGTGCTAATGCTAATGGGCAATCATATCCGATCAACAGTCCCACTTCAGTCTTGAAGTGGTGAAAGTTTGTCAGCCAAGTGTCTTAGATGTGGCCACTGCCATGCTGTCTTATCAGTTGGGATATGGGATCTGTCCACTGGGATAAAATCCCTAGAGTAAGCCTTGTCTAGCTGAACGTGGGTTTCAGAGTGGATTCCTCTAATTTGCAAGCCATGTGCAATCTTGCTTTCTATGATAGTGTTAACAGCTGTCATTGTGCTTAGCTTCAATTGAACAGATGACGTATTCACATTAAGTTTTTTAAGCGAATCTTCCAAAATAAAAGTTGAATCACTCTGAGTATCAAGTAAAGCATAGGTGAGCAGCTCTCTATGTGGCTCTTTCACTGATGACAAAAATACAGGTAAATTTTAAGGGGTGGAAGAAGAACTTTGAGTCACAGCATGGGACAATACATTGTGGACTTCCTGACTCCTGCCATCTTCTGTGGGAGTGGGATTTTGTTCCAAGGCTGCCATAAGTTCATTCCCCTTCTCCTCATGCAGGCAGGTTGGATGACGTTGGCCACATGTACCACAAGTGTGTCGCCTTTTGCAATCCTTTGCGACATGTCCCTTCCACAGGCAGCCAAAGCAAAGTTGGTTTTCTCGAATGAATGCCCTTTTTTCTTCCATAGATCTTTCTGCAAAAGTAGGGCACTTAGCTATGCCATGCATATCCTCCTCACAGACTAGGCAGAGTGGTTTTGACTTAAAATAAGTTGTTCTATGTATCACAGCAGAGGAGTTATTTGACTGGGTGCTAGTATTCAGAGTATTTGCTCTTTTAGGTAATCTGTCATCCACGGCTTTGGAGTTTATCAGAAATGGAGAGGCAATAGGATTACATACTATCCGGGCTTCCTTTTGCATGAAATCTGTAAAATGTGAAAAGCTTGGGTAGTCACCAGATGCATCCAACTCATCAACAACAATCCTACTCCATCGACGCACAATCCAGTCTGGTAATTTCTTAAGTAAGTTATGGTTTTCCTCACAGTCATTTAAGATGGCTAACCCTTTAACATGAGGCATAGCCTCAGCACAGGCTTTTAAAAAGTCTGCAAATTCTCTCAGGGCTAAGGGGTCACTTCCACTGATTTTAGGCCATTTCATAAGTTTATCACGAAAGGCTTTTTGAACGATGAAGGGATTTCCATATCTTTCCTGCAGTAACACCAAAGCACTGTGATAGGCGTCTTCAGAATTCCGGTAAAAGAATCCCTCCACAGCCTGGCGTGCTTCTCCTCTAAGATAGTGTTTAAGATAGAGCATCTTTTCACAAACTGGGAGGGGCTTCTGGTCAATAGGGCCATGAAGGAAATCTTCCAGTCAATAAATTTTAAAGGGTCACCAGAGAAAGTTATCAATTCAGGGGGAGACAACCTGCTTATACTTAAAGAGCTTGCAATAGCTTGGGCTAGATTAGCTGTATCTTGACTTATTATTTCAGGTGGAGGTGTCTGGAGATGGACAGCCCTCGGGTTTAGTGAATTGCTAGACTCCACCCTTTGATGCACAGAGGGAATCTCAGCAAACTCATTCTCTTCTTCATGATTTTGCACACCGCCTTCAAGATTTTTATAGGCTCTCACCCGGGCTGCTGCTACTTCCACCTCGTTTTCAGCTTCTAGCTGTTTTAATCTTAACACTTCCTTTTCTCGTTTTAAGTACATTTCCGCCTCCTTCTGTTTTATTTCTGCCAGCATTTTTGCTTCACTCTGTTTCCATTCGTTTTCCATTTTGCACAATTTTGTTTGTTGAGCTTGAATTATCTGCATTGCCTTTACCTTTTCCAGTTTTACTGCAAGCTCAGCTTCGGCCTCAGCTCGTTTGCTAGAGACTACAGAGAGAGCGGAGTGAACTGAAGATATCTCAGTTCTCTGCCTTGCCGTTCCCAGTTTTAATGAAGGCTCTGCTTTGGCCTCAGCTCCTTTGGATTGAGGAAAGGAATGGACTGAGGACGTCTTGGAGATTATTGTCTCTGTGTTGGTATATCCAAAAATTGAGCTATGATCATTTTTGTTTAGCATCTCCCTCACCCGCTCTTTCTCCAATTCATCATTAAACGCCTCTTCTATAGTTTGTTTTCTTTTACACACAAGGCCACAGATCTCGGCTGTGAGGGAGATACAGGCATCCATTTTTTTTGTAATTTCTGGAGTGGAAATACAGTTACGTCTGATAGGTTCATATAGTTCACACACTCTGTCATATTCGATTTTTATGTTTTGTTGAATATTGTCAAGGTCGTCCAGTGCACAAAATGCTTTCAATTTTGTTCTAGAGTTCTTTGCTGTTTGCTTCCAAGAGTTGTATGCCTTACTGAAGTTTTTCACATGTTGTTTAGCCCGCTCTTCCCGCAGCTCTCTGCCCTTGTCTGTTAAAGTTCTTTCTTGGGAGCTTGACCTGGATGATTGACCCTTGACGTTATCCATCCCTTGTGATTTAAGTGACATTTTTGAATGCTTATTTTATTAAAAAAGGTTTATGAACTATGGTTCAGAGTGATCCCTTCATACATTCACAGGTATATCATAAACTATGACCAAATGAACACACCATTGCTATGAGCATAGAAGGATTATATTGCGCTTGACACTTTCAACCTTTTCATTTAAGACATTGTAAATGTACCATTCAAGGATGGAAACCACATAGGCTACTGTAACATTTATCAGACATTCAACTCTTAAACCCTTGCTAAGTAACTATTGGTTTGTCTCTCAATATTCAACTCAAAAGGCGACATGCAGTGCGTTGCTCCATTTTCTTTATTGTTTCAGTCCAATGTCTCTCACTGCATTTTTGGCTGTACCTTAAAAGTTGGGCACTGTTGCTTTACTGATATTGTCCATTGCCAAAGTTGTAGACTGCTGCATTGGTTGCTGACGTCAGATGATGAAGGAGACTGGCTCGGACATGATGGTCGAGTTTTCACTGTAGCGGACCCTTGGTGCCGAACAATAAGGCGGAGAGATTCAACGGGTGCTTTAAGTTTTATTAATCGCCGTAGCACCATGAAAACTATAAAAAAGAAACACAGAGGACAGAAAAGAAAAATCAAATCAAATTCATGAATGAAACACTCAATTTACAAACCTAATATAATTCACAGTCATCAACAAAATTATCTCCTATTCAAAGACAATCAAAAAGATACATTTATCAAACAATAGTCACAATTAATGTTAAAACTCATTCAATAATGCCGGCGGCATCCCACAAACAAAACAAATTCAAACAAAGGAAATCACAAACAAACTGAGGTCCACATACCTCGCTCCACAATACCAAGGGAGCTAGTATTTTTACAACGATGAAGGTGCCGTCTGGGAACCGTCTGCCTCCTAATAACAATAAACAAACTTAAACAGACCAGACTAACATAAAAAATTTATATAATTACAATACATAATTCAAACAAAACCTACTCACCATGGATAAAACAAACGCACACACAAAAACCACACACAGCCGCACAGACACTGCGCCAACCGGAAAGACAAAAGACAATGGAGATGAGCACAGGTGAGGAGGTGCACAGGTGAAGAAGTGCACAGGTGGAGCTTATGAGGCTTAATAGTCCTTTCCCACTACCTCGCTCTCAACAAACCAGCCACTAGATGGCATCCAAAGTCACAACCAATCAGTGTCATTCACACTCACAAATTTATTTATTTATTTTTGGACCCTGCCTTTGCCTCACCCTTTGGGATTGTTTGCCTGCCTTATCTGACTGATCTCCCGTGTACCGAACCTTTGCCTGTGAATAAAGACTGCATCTGCCTCCCGAGTCCTGCAGTTGAGTCCTGTGTCTGTGCCTTGTAACAGAACAATCTGGCCAGCCATGGACTCAGCAGACTCAGAGTCTGTGCGTGCCGCTGTCCGGGCCCAGGGGACCCGGATTCAGCACCACGAGGAACAACTCTCCGCCGTCTGTATGGTGGTTAGTGAGCTTAAGGATCACCAACAGAGTCTCCAGGCCTCAGTTGGGAATGAGGTAGGCCAACTGAGGGCCCAGATCCAGCAGTTGGTGACTCGACTCCGTTCTTCCATCTCCGGTGACATCCCCAGCTGCTTCTACTCCCGCTCCATGCTCTCCGGTGGTCTCGGCTGCTCCAGCTGCCCCCCTTCTCTGGGGAGGTGGGAAAGTGTCGATCATTTCTAGTCCAGTGTGGCCTTCACGTCGAGCTACAAGCCGGAAGTTTCCCCTCCGAGCATGCAAGGCTTTCATCGTCACTCATCTGGTTGACAGAGCGGAGGCCTGGGCCACAGCAGAATGGGCACGGGACTCTCCCATCTGCTACTCTCTGAGTGGATACACAGACTCTCTGAGCAAGATCTTTGACTCCACCGCTCCCAGTCGTGAGGCGGCTCAGGCGCTGATGTCGCTACGTCGCGTAACGGACTAGTTCCACACACTAGCGGTTGACAGTGGGTGGAACTCGTCGTCGCTGTTTGACGTTTTCCTACACGGTCTTTCCGCCTCCATTAAAGACCTTCTTGTCCCGCTTGATCTTCCTGCCGACCTGGACTCGCTTATCGCCCTCCCCATTCGCACCGACAACCGGCTGATGGAGAGGGAAAAGGATAGAGCCCGGCGTGCAGTGGTCCCTCCCGGGCAGAGAGGGCAGACGACGCCGTTCCAGGGCCGTTCACCACAGCGCTCCAGTGCTGCAGCGCCACGGTGGGAGAGGAGCCCATGCAGCTGGGCCGAGCCCGACTCTCTCCGGTGGAACGACAGCGACGCCTACGGGAGGGCAGGTGCATCTACTGTGGCGAGTCAGGACATTTTCTCGTTTCCTGTCCAGTAAAAGACAGGGCTCAACAGTGAGGAGAGCACTGGTGAGCCAAACGACTTCTTCCAGCGATCTCTCCCGACCTCTCCTGTCTATCGAGCTGGTCACATCTGAGCAGAGAGCTGTTCACCCAGCATTGAGGGATTCCGGAGCGGACGCTAATCTTATGGACCAGCAGCTTGCGGAGCGTCTGGGCCTTGAGATTGTTCCCCTGTCTAAGCCCCTGGAAGCCACCGCACTCGATGGTCGCCTTCTGTGCCGGGTTTCCCACCGTACTCAACCTGTCCGGCTCAACATAAATGGTAACCATTCTGAACTCAGCTTTCATCTATTTCAATCATCTCTGCATCCGTTAATTTTGGGGTTACCCTGGCTTGTTAAGCACAATCCCCATATTGATTGGTCCACGGGCAAAGTGTTGAGATGGGGAGAAGACTGTTTTCTTACTTGTCCCCTATCCATCTGTGCTGTCAAATCTGCAGTTGGTTCCGATGCCACCGCGCCAAATGTTTTCCCCGTGGATCCGGCCCTAAAGGGCGGCTGTATTCCCTCTCCCCGCCAGAGAGAGAGACTATGCAGCAGTACATTGACTCCTCGTTGAAGGCCGGTATCATCCGTCCGTCTTCCTCCCCTGCTGGTGCTGGCTTCTTTTTTGTGGGGAAGAAGGATAAGTCCCTCCGACCCTGTATCGATTATCGCGGCCTAAATGACCAGTGATGGGAATAACGGCGTTGAAATAAACGCCGTTACTAACGGCGTTACTTTTTTCAGTAACGGGTAATCTAACGAGTTACTTCATCTATCGTTGTAACGCCGTTACCGGTACCAACACGCCGTTACATCGCATTACTGAACCAACCTACTCGTTTAGAAACTGGCACCTCACTCAACTCGCATACAGGAATGCCTTTTTTTCTCCCTTTGGTAAGGGCGGGACACGTAATGACGATTGGCTAAAGCAGAGATTTCATGTTGAGCCAACCAGAGACACCCGGTGGGCGGGTATACACACAAACCAACACACGGTCGTAGCGCTCGCGCACACACACACACACACACACACACGCACACACACACACACACACACACACACACACACACACACACACACACACACACACACACACACGCACACACACACACAGCATGTCAGATGAGATGGCGAGTCCCGAGGCTGAGTCTAAGACAGCGTTTTCACGGTGGAAGTATAGGCAGTATTTTAACCTCGTCGAGGTAAAAGGTAAAAATGTACATGTTACATGCACACTGTGTCTAAGACCAAAGACTTTGTCCACGTCAAATGTAAGCAACTCGAATGTAATGAAGCATCCCTCGACTGCACACGCGTCTGTTAAGCTAGTGGTCACCGGCATGCCCCACGATAAAGGCAAGCTAGCTAACAAGGAAGGCTGGATTTTTCTGCTTCAGCTTCTACCCCAAAACTTACCACACAGCAAGAACTCAATAAAATGATAGGGAGGTATGTGGTTGAAAACATGCTGCCATTGAAAGTTTGTTTTAATTTGCAGCATGTCAAGTGTAAAACATGTCATATTGTTTAACTGCTTACATTTGTAAGTAAAGAAAATGCTTGAAGTTCAGTTGTAATTGCGATGAGGTGCAATACATTAAAACCTGTATGGGTATCTGTTGTTCCAGGATGTTCGATCCTGATCCCAGCCCTCAGACTTCCTCCACAATTCTCCCTTCCTCCTGTGTGGTAGGAGCGGTCACATGGGCTATCGAGAAGAGGGTGAAAGAAGTTTCTGCCAACACCCCTGCCCCGGCAGGGTGCCCACAAAATCGTCTTTTTGTGCCTGTCTCCTTGCATCCACAGGTGATCCACTGGGCTCACAAATCACGATTCTCCTGCCATCAGGGGACTGCTTGGACTATATTCATTATCAAGCAGTGCTTCTGGTGGTCAGCGATGGAGAAGGAGGTGGGGGAATATGTGGCCGCCAGTCCTGTCTGTGCGAGGAACAAGGTCTCCCGGCAATCTCCAGCGGTCTTTTGCAACCCCTCCCGGTTCCCCATCGTCCCTGGTCTGACATCTCTTTGGACTTTGTCACAGGTTTGCCGCCATCGGATGATAACAATACCATCCTCACCATTGTGGACAGATTCTCTAAGATGGTTCACTTTGTGCCACTCTCAAAACTGCCCTCTGCCAAGGAAACGGCAGAGATTTTGTTGTTGCATGTTTGTCGCCTTCATGGTTTCCCTAGGGATGTGGTGTCAGATTGTGGTCCACAGTTCGTGTGTCAGTTTTGGAAGGCTTTCTGCACCCTCATAGGAGCCATGGCCAGCCTGTCCTCGGGATTCCACCCTCAGTCTAATGGACAGACTGAGAGACTTAACCAGGAGTTGGAGGTCTCGGTTGCCTCGTCTCCCAGAACCAGAGATCATGGAGCAAGCACCTCATTTGGGTGGAGTATGCACACAACACGCTTCCCAGTTTCTCTTCTGGTCTCTCTCCCTTTCAGTGTGCATATGGATATCAGCCACCATTGTTCCCGGAGTCTGAGGTAGAGGTGGGAGGCTGGGGTTTCGTCACATGCTGCTCCGTAGCGCTGCTCGGAGCAAAAGAGCTGCAGATCAGCACCGGAGGCCAGCGCCTTCATATCAACCAGGGGATCAGGTTTGGCTGTCTACTCGTGACCTGCCACTGAGGGTGGAGAGTCGCAAACTGGCTCCTCGTTTGTCGGACCGTTTCCCGTTTCTAAAGTCATCAACCCAGCTGCAGTGCGCCTTCGGCTCCCCAGGTCCATGAGGGTGCATCCCACATTTCACGTCAGCCGCCTGAAACCAGTTAAAGAATTCCCCTCTCAGTAATATTTTAAAAAGTTTTTGAAGTATAACTGTGTGCTTTATAATCTTGTTTGGTTTCACTCAGTACCTTGCACTTAGAAATCTTAGTTTTCTGATGTATAAATTTGATTTTGGTTCTCACAAAACCTTTAAAGACCAATTGATTGACTCAAGATCCTTATTTTGTAACGTTGAGTTATATGATCTGCTCTATGAAAAGTTGACTAAAAGGGGATGGGTTGGTGAGCCACCCCCCACGAATGGAGTTGAGCTGGGTGTTATAGCTGGTGTTCCTACCACAATCTCAACCTCCCAGTCCCAAACTGGCATGAATGCAGAGGAGCTGAGGTTCACCCTCTGTATAAAGGAGGTGGAGGTGAGACAGCGGGAGTTGGAGGTGGAAACCAATAATCTAAAATTAAGGGCTCTGGAGTGGGGAGCCGCTGTACCTGCCAGTCCTTTACCCATGCAGACACCCACGCTTAGTCCTCCTGACGGCTTTGATGTGAGCAGGCACATTGCGCTAGTTCCTCCATTCAGAGAGTCTGAAGTAGACTCGTATTTCAGTGCGTTTGAGCACATCGCCGCTACTCTACATTGGCCAAAGAGTGTGTGGCCTCTGTTACTCCAGTGTAAGTTAGTTGAGAAAGCACAAGAACTGTGCAATTCTTTGTCCATTGAAGACAGCCTTAATTATAAAATTGTGAAAGCCACTGTCCCTCAAGCTTATGAATTGGTACCAGAAGCATACAGACAAAAATTTAGGAATTGTGAAAAAAATTGCCAATCAGACATATGTTGAGTTTGTTGAGAGAAAAGCACTTTGTTTGACAAATGGTGCCAGGCCAGTAAAGTAACAACTTTTGATAATTTGCGAGAACTCATTTTGTTAGAGGAATTTAAAAACCGACTTCCTGAGAAAATTGTCATTTACCTGAATGAGCAAAAAGTCACCTGTTTCACTGATGCTGCTGTACTTGCCGATGAGTTTTTGTTGACTCACAAAAGTCTTCCCCAGTGTGCCGTGATTCAATCCCCATTGGCCGGAGCCCTAGATCACCAAAAAACTCCTATTGTAACCCTACTGCTGACATTGAGAAACGAGAGTGTGAGTGTTTGACAATCTAAGAATGTCAAAACCCCATCCTCAATCGGCTTCATACACACTAAATCACAACACCAGCAAAGTATGGATGTGGTAGATGAAATTGACCATGATTTCAAACCATTCATTACACAGGGTTCTGTTTCTCTTGAGGGTTTAGATAAACCAGTACCAATCACTATCTTGCGGGATACCGGTGCGAAACAGTCCCCTTTTTAAGCTCAGACTTACTGTGGTTCAGACATTATAGTATGAAGCTAAGTGCTGTACTTGCCCCATTGCATTTTGTTCAGTTAAACTCTAAGATTGTGTCAGGCAAATTCAAAATCGCTGTGAGACCCCAGTTGCCAATAGCTGGTATTGATCTGATCCTCAGAAACGATTTGGCCGGTGGTAAAGTTTTCTTGTCTCCTTAGGTAATTGAAAACCCAATTGCAGATTTGTGCATTCCCAGTTCTGTTGTGCCTGGCTCACCGCCTTTGTTCCCTGTGTGTGCTGTAACTCGTGCTCGAGCCCGGAAACTTATGTCACTTCTCCACTGGCTGGTACCAGCTCGACTCGGTTTGGTTCTGCTCGACTCGACACGGTTTGGTTTGGGAGCTACCGTTCTCCACTACAAAATAGTTGAGGTACCAGTTGCTATGGTGACCGGAACATTCTCAGAAAGTATCTGACTTTAACGCGCGCACAGAGAACCGGGTACCGGGTACCGGGTACCAGGTACCAAGTTTTAGTAATGGAAAAGCAAAAAAGCCGAGTAGAGTCGAACCGAGTCGAGCTGGTACCAGCCAGTGGAGAAGCGACTTTAGAGACTTGGTGGATCTCAGTGACTTTCATGACTACCTCTGATCCCACAGGCTCTCTCTCAGACATTAAAGAGAATGTTTTTGTGGAGCTTCAGCCTGATGAAACTCTGAATCTCTTAGTAGACAGAGAACAGCTAATGAATGCACAGAAAACTGATGGCACTTTGTCTCGTTGTTTTTCTCTTGTTACAGATCCAAAATGTAATAAGTCTGATGCGCCGCTGGTCCCCTCATTCTGGTCCAGCATCTGAGTCTGTCACTCAGGTTGTAGTGCCACAACAGTTTCGCTTTCAGGTGCTAAGTTTGGCTCATGATCATAGCATGTCCGGTCATTTAGGCATTAGAAAAACCTATAATCATATCCTCCGTTATTTCTTTTGGCCTGGATTTAAGTCAGATGTTGTGAGGTTTTGCCGTTCATGCCACACCTGTCAGGTCTCAGGTAAGCCGAACCATTTGAGCCGTTTGAACATGTTATTGTTGATTGTTTGGGTCCTTTGCCAAAAAAACTAGTCCGGAAATCAGTACATCCTTACTATAATGTGTGTTGCGACCCGTTACCCTGAGGCTGTCCCGTTGCGCACATTAAAATCCTGTGCCATTGTAAAAGCGCTTGTTAAATTTTTCTCCACCTTTGGCCTTGGTTCAAAGTAACCAAGGAACAAATTTTATATCCAAAATCTTCGCCCAGGTCATGTCCGTGCTAAATGTGTACCACCACACTTCCAGCGCTTCATCCCGAGAGTCAAGGTGCATTAGAGAGATTTCACCAAACTCTGAAAAGCATGCTTCGCAAATATTGTACTGAAACAAATCGTGAGTGGGATGAGGGATTGCCGCTGTTGTTCACTTGCTGTGAGAGAAACTTTACAGGAATCGTTAGGTTTCAGCCCAGCTGATTTAGTGTTTGACCACACCGTGCGCGGCCCTCTACGCCTGTTACGAGAGAAAGTTTTCTCAAACAAAACTAGTTTGACTGACAACATTCTGGACTATGTTAGTTCCTTTAGGGAGAGACTGCATCACGTGTGCGATTTGGCCCGTGATTCACTCTCCACTGCTCAGTCGAAAATGAAAACACATTTTGACGAAAAGTCTGTCGTACGGACCTTCATTCCTGGTGACCGTGTACTAGTTCTTCTGCCCCTTGTTGGTTCTAGTCTGCAGGCAAAGTTTTGTGGTCCATATGTAGTTGACCGTAAGCTCAGCGAGACCAACTATGTAATCCACACTCCCGATCGCAGGAAAAAAAACTTGTATGTCACATTAACATGCTGAAAACATATGTTGACCGGAAGAGTGCTCCATCTCCCATAGTTGTGCCTGTTGTCATGGTGTCTATTGCACAGCCCCCATATGATCCCAGTGATGATGGGCTGAATGACAGACGCAGCTCCCTTTATGTGCACGCCTCAGAACAAAACTAGATCTCCTGAAAGGATAGGCAGGTTCCCTTGACACCATGCGCCTCTGAAATAAGTGCATTCGTCACTCTGGGCCATTTTCTACAGTATACAGTCATGCCATTCGGTCTGAGAAACACCCCAGCCACTTTCCAGAGGCTCATGAACACAGTTCTGCACGATGTAGGTAACTGTGAGGTTTACCTTGATGATATTGTGGCTTATTCCTCCAGCTGGACTGAACATATAAAAACCCTCTGAGATTTTTGATCGTTTGTGTAAGGCTTCCCTAACCCTCAATCTGGCCAAATGTGAGTTTGGGAAGGCCGTTGTTACCTATTTAGGTAAGATAGTGGGACAAGGTTGTGTCTGTCCCGTGACTGCTAAGGTGCAGGCCATCATAGATTTCCCAGCTCCCCAAACACGCCGTGAGCTCCGCCGTTTTCTGGGGATGGCTGGGTATTATCGTGGCTTTTGTAAGAACTTTTCGGATGTAGTGGCTCCACTGACAAGTTTAGTGGAGAGAAATGTCAGTTTGCTTTTGAGGCCAGTGCGCTTGGCGTAGGTGCAGTGCTTCTCCAGGAAGATGAGCGTGACATCGACCATCCAGTCTGCTACCTCTCTAAAAAGCTCAATAGACACCAGCTAAATTACAGCACTATTGAAAAGGAGGTTTTGGCCCTACTATTGGCGTTTGAGGTGTACCTTGGTTCTAACCCTGCGCAAACTGCTGTTTTCTCAGATCACAACCTGCTTGTGTTCCTAACTAGAATGCAGAGTAGCAATCAGCACCTTATGGGCTGGTCCATGCTGCTTCAGGACTTTAACGTTGACATTCGTTACAAAAAGGGCTTAGACAATGTCATCCGAGATTTTAACCCGGGACCTCTTGCCTATAGCCATAGCACCCTGAATGTGCCCGATCTCATCTAATCTCAGAAACTAAGCAGGGTCAGGTCTGGTTAGTACTTGGATGGGTGACCGCCTGGGAATACCAGGTGCTGTAAGCTTCTTTATGTTACGTCCGGCCTAGGGGAACCAAACATAACAAGAAAAGGACGCTCCCCTCTTTCCCTACTCCCAAGAATAACCAAGGTTACAGAGCTGCAGTCCAACGAAAGGTTGTTGTTGGTGTTTCAAAAGTGGTAGTTTTAAAGCTTCAGGGTGAGCATGGCCCAAAACAATCTGATCAAAAACTAACTTACCTAACCAAAACAAAGAAAACAAAATACAGGTTTCTAAACTGCCTCAGGAGAAATAACAGGAGAAAAGGAGATAAACCAAAGGAGCTACTCACAACTACAACTGCTTGGATTGCTGAGCTAAAGTCTGCTAAAGCAGACAAGTATGACTTTACAGAACACAACACAACACAACGCAACACAACACGGTTGGGAGTAAGGTCAAGAGAAGAAAACGAATGTATCCAGCGGCGGCCATTTATAGCAGATCCACCAGTCCATTAATCGGCAGGCAGCACCTGGAGAGAGGGAGAGACCCTAAGGTGCTAGCACCAGCCTTAGGCAGGGAGGAAGAACAACACAAAATGAACACATACTAAATTATGACCCTGGGTCATAACATATGTGTCATGGTTTGGTTCTGTCTGTTTTGTGCTGTTTTTCACTTTTGGTGCTCCTTGTCTCTCCCCTCCTCCTTCCTGTTCTCTTGCAGGTGCAGAGGTGTGATTGGCCCCTCCCTTTTCCTGCCTACAGACTCACCCCTCAGCCTATCAGCCTCTTCCCTCCTCCTTTTAGGCCTGACTTCCCCTGACTGCAGCGCCAGAGTATTGCTTCCCATGTGCTCCAACCTCATGTCTGGTTCCTTTGTTCCCCGGAGAGAAGATCACCTTTGCTTTAGTTCTCCACCTGAGAAGGTCGCTTTATGTTGGACTTTTTGTGGACATTGGCCCATTGCAGCGCCTATCTGCCTGTTTGATTTTCATTTTTGTGGACTCTGCTATATTAAAGTGACATTTGGTTAAACTCCTCCACGCAATCTGTCTCTGCTTTGGGGTCCTACTCTGGTCACATAACAGAATACTCTGGCCAATTATGGACCCCGCAGAGATACAGAAGGTGAAACAAGCCATCTCCTCACAAGGTGCACTTGTTGGCCAGCATGATAACACCCTGATCCTGCTGTTCAGTTCGTGGTGGAGGTGGATGCTTCGGACACTGGGGTGGGGGCTGTCCTTTCTCAGCGCTCTCCCTCCGACCAGAAGCTGCACCCCTGTGCCTTCTTTTCCCGCCGCCTGTCTCCTGCAGAGAGCAACTACGATGTGGGAAATCGGGAATTACTGGCAGTGGTGCTGGCACTGCAGAAGTGGAGGCACTGGCTGGAGGGCTCCACTCTACCATTTGTTGTTTGGACTGACCATAAAAACCTGTCTTACCTCCGTTCTGCTCGCAGGCTTAACTCCCGCCAGGCTAGGTGGGCCCTGTTCCTGGGACGCTTTAACTTCACTCTGACCTACCGGCCTGGCTCCAGAAATGCCAAGCCCGATGCCCTTTCGCGACAGTTTTCTCCTTTCATTGAGGATTCTGCTGAGGACACCATCCTGCCACCCACCTGCGTGGTGGGAGCGGCCAGATGGGAGGTCGAGCGGTTGGTCCAGGAGGCCCTGGCTGACCATCCAGTTCCTGAGGGCGGTCCTCCTGACCGGCTGTTTGTGCCCCCATCTGTCCGCACCCCCGTGCTCCAGTGGGGACATGCCTCCAAGGTGGCATGCCATCCTGGTATACACCGAACTCTGTCTCTGCTCCAACAACGTTTCTGGTGGCCCTCTATGTCCGGCGACACCAGGGAATATGTCTCTGCCTGCTCTGTCTGCGCTCGCGGTAAGGCCTCTCATCGTGCTCCTGCTGGGTTTCTTCGCCCCCTCCCTGTTCCCCACCGCCCCTGGTCTCACATAGCTGTTGACTTTGTTACCGGTCTGCCTCCTTCTGAGGGCTACGACACCATTTTAACCGTAGTAGACCGTTTCTCCAAGTCGGTGCATTTTATCCCCCTGTCCAAACTCCCCTCTGCTCTGGAGACTGCTGACCTTCTCACTCTGCATGTTTTCAGGTTACACGGCATCCCCCAGGACATTGTTTCAGACAGAGGTCCCCAATTCGCCTCCCGAGTTTGGCAGGCTTTCTGCCAGGCGGTGGGGGCGTCTGCCAGCCTTTCCTCTGGATACCACCCTCAAACCAATGGCCAGACAGAGCGGGCAAATCAGGATCTGGAGGCAGCCTTGCGCTGCGTTGCTGCTCACCACCCGTCCTCCTGGTCCATTCACCTCCCTTGGGTGGAATACGCCCACAACTCCTTGGTGTGTTCGGCTACTGGCATGTCCCCGTTTATGGCCGCTAATGGTTTCCAGCCCCCACTGTTCCCTGCACAGGAGGCTGAGGTGGCCGTTCCCTCCGTCCAAGCGCATCTCCAGCGTGTCCGTCAGGTCTGGCGGGAGACACGGGCAGCTCTCACCCGGACGGCAGCTCGGAACCAGAGGTTGGCAGACCGTCGTCGCTCTCCTGCTCCCCCGTATCAGCCAGGCCAGGAGGTCTGGCTATCCTCCCGCGACCTACCTCTCAGGACGGAATCGCGTAAACTTACTCCCAGATACATCGGCCCTTTCCCCATTGACCGCATCATCAACCCCAGTGTGGTGAGACTGAAGTTACCCCCCTCTCTCAACATCCACCCATCTTTTCATGTCTCTCTCATCAAGCCTGTTTCCACCAGCCCCCTCTGCCCACCAGCCGACCCCCCTCCTCCCCCCCGGATCATCGACGATCACCCTGCTTTCTCTGTCCGGCAACTCCTGGATGTTCGGAGGAGAGGTCGAGGTTTTCAATACCTTGTTGACTGGGAGGGTTATGGCCCGGAGGAGAGGTCATGGGTTTCTCGCTCCCTGATTTTGGACCCTGAGTTAATTAGAGATTTTTATGTTAGGTACCCGGACAAGCCCGGCAGGCCGCCAGGAGGCGTCCCTTGAGGGGGGGGGTGCTGTCATGGTTTGGTTCTGTCTGTTTTGTGCTGTTTTTCCCTTTTGGTGCTCCTTGTCTCTCCCCTCCTCCTTCCTGTTCTCTTGCAGGTGCAGAGGTGTGATTGGCCCCTCCCTTTTCCTGCCTACAGACTCACCCCTCAGCCTATCAGCCTCTTCCCTCCTCCTTTTAGGCCTGGCTTCCCCTGACTGCAGCGCCAGAGTATTGCTTCCCATGTGCTCCAACCTCATGTCTGGTTCCTTTGTTCCCCGGAGAGAAGATCACCTTTGCTTTAGTTCTCCACCTGAGAAGGTCGCTTTATGTTGGACTTTTTGTGGACATTGGCCCATTGCAGCGCCTATCTGCCTGTTTGATTTTCATTTTTGTGGACTCTGCTATATTAAAGTGACATTTGGTTAAACTCCTCCACGCAATCTGTCTCTGCTTTGGGGTCCTACTCTGGTCACATAACAATATGCTTCCTCTAGGGAACATTATTAGGAATCTCTCTATCAATTTTCATTGTTATGCTGATGACAGCCAATTATATTTATCGATCAAGCCTGATGAAACCAATCAATTAACTAAACCCCAAGCATGCCTTAAGGATATTAAAAACTGGATGACCTACTATTTTTTGATGTTAAATTCAGACAAAACTGAAGTTTTTGTAATTGGACCCAAACACCTCAGAAACTCTCTTTCTAGAGACTTAGTTACTTTAGATGGGATCACCCTGGCCTCCAGCTCCACTGTAAAGAATCTTGGAGTTGTTTTTGATCAGGATTTGTCCTTTAATGGCCATATAAAACAAATTTGGAGGACTGCATTCTTCCACTTACGTAACATCGCTAAAATCAGACGCATTGTCTCTCAAGCGGATGCAGAAAAACTAGTCCACGCATTTGTTAGTGGTTTGTTTGTTACGTCATGGTCAGGTACCATCATATCTAAAAGAGCTCATAGTACCCTACCCTACCTTACCCTACTACCCCTCTAGAACACTGCGCTCTCAGGATGCTGGGTTCCTTGTGGTTCCTATAGTCTCCAAAAGTAGATTGGGAGCCAGAGCTTTCAGCTATCAGGCTCCTCTTCTGTGGAACAAACTACCTTTCTGAGTTCGGGAGGCAGACACGGTCAACATCTTTAAGAATAGACTTAAGACTTTCCTTTTTGATAAAGCCTATAGTTAGGGCTGGTTCAGGTCATCCCTTAGTTATGCTGCCATAGGATTAGACTGGGGGGGAGTCTGAAGGGGGTTTGGTTATAGAGCTGACTGAAGCTCAAAGCGAGACGTTGAAATTACGTTCCCTTTGGCATAACACTGTTCAGTGTTGTGTTTGGGGCGGCTGTGGCTCACAGGCAGAGCGGGTCGTCCACTAATCAGATGATCGGCTCCTCCGGTCTGCATGCCGAAGTGTCCTTGGGCAAGATACTAAACCCCAAGTTGCTCCCGAAGGCTGTGCCATCGGTGTATGAATGTGTATGAATGGTTAAATCCTTAAACTGATGAGCAGTTGGCACCTTGCACGGTAGCCAATGCCATTAGTGTATGAATTTGTGTGAATGGGGTGAATGAGATATGTAGTGTAGAGCGCTTTGAGTGGTCGGAAGACTAGAAAGGCGCTATATAACTACAGTCCATTTACAGTATGCCCAGAATAGTAGTACAGTCGTACAGAATATTAAACCATAAGGTTTCAGTGCATCAGATTCTGGTGTGTCATGTATCATATCTGATACAGAAAGTGAAAGTGAAAGTGGTGACATTTCAGTGGAATTTTGATGTTAAGCAACTTTAGATTTGTCATCTCCTGTACAGCACCACATTCATCGTGAGTTACTCATAAACAAAGGAAAGTAAGAACAACCTCAGGTTTCTTCCAGTACTGTAGCCAGACTGACGTAATTCATCACCTTTCCTCAACATGCACCATTTCATCTTCAGACACAGGAACTTCTATTGTGACTTGGCGTTATGTAAATAAAATTTAACTGAATTAAAAGTTAGAGCAAAAAGAGCAAGTAAAGAGAGATATGATGCCATTGACAGGTGATCAAATAAACAGAAAGTTCAATAAAATTGCAGATTTCTCTGGGTTTGACATTGTTAGAAACATCTGGGATGATGTATACTCACTTACACTAATCAAATAGTGTGGTAGCTCCAGACAAACTAATGCTACATTTCTAAACATTTCTAAAGCTCAGGTTCAGCAGGGCTTTACTTTTACTTTAGAGTAAGTGTCAGAGTAAGTGACGCCACCGCCATATATGTGTGAGGAGCAGACAGAAGCACCTCTGTATGATCACGGTGACGGTGACGTACCAGTGCTTGGCCTGATGCTTACAATGTTTCTGCTGCAGAGGAACAGACATACAAGCTTGAGCTTACTCGATGAAAGGTGGGAGAAGTAAGAGAGCATACCTATGCAGATAAATGCACATAGGCACATACAGTACATGCACATACACATATACACAAACATAACATGCATGCAGTCTTGACAGCTGATTTTTGTTATGTGGTGAACATGTTTGGCACAAGCGGCAACCTCCATGGCTGTGAAGTGGCAGCAAGGCGGAAGTGTCAGCTGAACTGCAGTTTCCCAATTGTCCACTTGAGGCTGGCTCCTGAGTCAATCTCTATAAACCCCTGTATTAAACTTCACAGCAGAAGTAAACATATTTGCAGCCTGGTACAAGAAAATTTCCCCGCTCATGACAACTGTACTGAGGGTAATTTACCTGTTTAAATTATAGTAAGGCTTATTATGTGGCTCCCAGTCACACAGCATTCAGTTAAAAATCGTCCTCTTCAAACACAAAGCCCCCTCATCACCAGGCCCCCTCCTATCTAACTAACTCCATTGCTCCATTGCCACAATCAGCCTCTGTTCATCTGATGCAAACCTCCTGATTCCACCACCCAGAACCAAGCACCAAACCCAGGGTAACAGAAACTTCTCCGTAGCTGGAACTCTCTCTAAACACACCTTTTAAAGAGTGTGGCTGCTTTTATTGACAGGTTGATGCTTGTTTGACTTCATTCGGCCCACCTCAGCTCCACACACAATCCACGTCTTTGCCTTTTTTGGAGTTTTGAATCACATGGTGAGTTTCACAATGGCTCCTCAGAAATCTGTCACAGAGACTACATGCATGTTTTATACAGTGTGTACAGTGTGGAGCTTGTTTTTAGCTCTGATGTAGTTAAACTAGTTTGCTTCATCTCTCCTGAGGGTAGCTTCAGTGTAGTAAAGCTTAATTCTTCACCACTGAGAGTCGCCTGTGTTGTGTTTAACACTGCATATTATACACTGAAACTTTGAGTAAATGTTTGAAGAGTTAGATTCATTTGATGTGGTTTTCTGGTCGGATCCTTTAGTTTTCGTTACTCTTGGTCTTCTCTCACACTGAGTGGATTGAACAGAAACAGTGATACTTTCAAAGGTTAAACACCGATTTCAAAGTTAAACACATTTGTATTTTATGTGACAAATTATATTAGGGCAGCAGAACTCTGTTTCCTGAGTGTTCATTTGGCTGGTAGTGGTTGGCTGGGACAGAATGTTTGATCATGTTCTCAGGCAACATCAGCGTGATGCACGAGAGTCAGAAAGTGATTGGTTACAGCAGAGGTATCATTTAGTTTAATGTTTCTGCGACACCTCTATTAAATGCTCTGGCTCAGAGTACACACTGTAGTGCTGGTATCTAAATTAACGGACACACTTATACCATCAACATTCATAATAGTAATGTAAAACAAAGACGCTTGTCATCAGAGTAAATGAACAGCTAATGCAGCATGCCATGCAACCTGCTGAACGAGGAATGAAGGAGAAAATGAGGCAGCAAACTACAGCAAACTACAGAAATTATTGGCAAGTTAAAAGAAGTCTGAGTAACTCATGAAGACAGATTAAAGAGTGGATGTAGAACTCATGTTTGTCATTTAAACTACAACTACAGGAGCTGTGAGAGGTTGTTACTGAGCGAAACATAAGGCCTATCCTTCTGGATGGACTCAAACAGCAGTTTGAGGTCTGTTAACACTTCTATCTTTCTATGACGTGGTCTATATAGAAAATTATTTTTGGGCTACAGGTGATTATTTTTTTGCTGGGAAATTGGAAGCATGACTGAGCAGTGGCCAGGTTCAACAGAAACCAACCAAACAGGAAAAACAAGGTTGTGTTGGTATAGTACATGTGTGGGACACTTCAATGTAACACAGTGAAGAAATAGAATTGCTGTATGAAGTGTGGTAACATTGTCACTATTAGCTTCATCATTATTATTTTCTCCAGAAGCATGAAGGCAGGTGATCAACTATGGAATCAGAGAAGTGATTCCACAAGTTACAGTGGATTGTCGTAGCGTTGCAGTGTATTAATTACATCCAACTTAAAAACAAGTAATTTGTCAATAAAGAAAAAAAAGGAGAGTCGTGTGGGAAGTGTTTATTATTTTTAAACACACTGGTTACACACATTTTATTTGGTTTCTGAGGCCTTCTGTCGTTTACGTTAAACTAAATGATTTCATTACTATCAAATTAACTTGAAAAAACACTTGAAGTCTGTAAAATCTTTTTAAAAAAGTAAAAAAATATATATAGTAGCAGTAGAGGGAAGTAAAACAGAAGGCTACAGACAAAAGATGTAAACAAAACTTGATGTAACGCTGCCTTAACCTTGACAAGGCAGACGAGGCACTTCGGTGGCTCCCAGAAGAACTTGTCATGATGTGTCACTGCTGTGATCACAATGAGAAGTGTAACATAGACAAGAGATGAATATGAATTCATTTCAATAAAGTCTTTGAGCAATAGGCATCCTGAACGATGAAGATCAATCAATCAAGTGTACAATACAGTCAGTAGGAGAACATACTATTTAAGTAAAATCAAATATAACTCTTATATAACTGTTCTCCACCATAGTGACTTTAAACAGTCAGTCATTTCATTAATCCTGAGGCTTTTTTTCATTAATCCTGAGGCTTTTTTCATTGATCCTGAGGTTTTTAAAATGTTTTACATACATTAATTCCTGGAAACAGGAGCTCTGTCCCTACAGAAATAAACATATCTTAAGAAATAAAATTATCAGTACGGCCACTATATGAAATGTGGAATACAAAACAACAAACACGTTAGAATTAATACTTCATTAACAACATTCAACTTAGGCCAGAAGGAAAACAATCTCTTTGTCAGTCAAAAATAACAACTAAATTTAAGTGTGTGTGACGTCATGCAGGCATGGAACTGAGGCAAGCTCGAACTAAACAAGTCCCTACATTTCCCCATCAGAACTGTACATCAGAGTAACGTGCTCTTACTGAAGTGGGAGCAGCAGCTTTAGGTAAACCTGCACTGTCAGTGTACCTTACTTACACTCAAAGTGTTAGCCTACAAGGAGCAACGAGACTACAGTACTCATGCTTTCTCGGATGAGAACTTTTTTTCTCTTTAGGGTAGTTTGGGAGCTGCTAAAGTGGCCAGCAGTGGACGATACAAAAGCTTACTCCTTTAACAATCTGATACTGATACCATAACTGATATTAAGGACACTGCAGTAATCTGTAGTTTCTCTGTTCTGGTTTCTTGTGCAGTGCTCCTCCAACCAGTATTGATGGTGCACCTCACACATTAAGTGGTATTCTTATGTCACCTCTAACACTCGCAGAAGTAATGACCATAGTGAACAGCTTTCTCCTTGATGTTTTCAGCTGTTCTCCTTTGATTTATATCCATCAAGGCTGACAGCAGGTCATTTAAGCTGGCTTCTCTGCCCTCTTTCTCCACCCAGATATTCAACAAGTCATGGATCTTGTCTTCATACGTGTGGTGCTCTTTGCTTTTGATCACGTTGTCGAGAATACCGAGGTGACGGAAGAATCTCTTGTGGTAATCAACGTCGATTTCTTCAAAATACTCAAAGCATTTCCTCAGAGACTCCTCGCCTGCAACCGAAGATAAAGCCGTTTAATCATGTGTACGAGCGAATCACACTGAGTGACACAGGAGTGGTCTAATATATGAGAGTAGGAATTAATATATCACTTTACCATTCACTGGAACAAGCTTGGGAAACTGTTCATCTTCCTAAAAAACAAAAGAGAAACAATCATTAATATTCATTAAGATTCAGAGAAGCCTGTAAAGTCACAAATCAGTTCTTATTCAGTTACTTGGCATATCCAGAAATCCCATGATCCCAGTGGGTGCTTTAGTGAGCATTTGTTTGCCAAAGACATTTCTAAAAATACCAAGATGTTTATTCAGGTTTGAAAGGAAAGCATGCAGGCCAATGAAGAATTCCCCCCATTTTTTAGAAAGGTGCCCCAAGGAAAATGTGACTCATCAACCTCTGCTCCCATCAATAACTCTAAACAACACATTTATAGTCAGACTACAACTGAGTGAGTGCAGCCAACACACACTAACAATGAAACTGAGGATGCGTCACAATGTTTAACACTGGAAACCATCGGAATCAACCACCACTGTGACTTTGTGCAACAGTGAAAATCTCAACTGAAATGATTTTAATGTATTCAAAAAGGATTGTGAACAATAGTAATATTACTAATAATGATAGAGACAGAGTCAGTCAGTTTGAGCATGCTACATCCTCATGTACAATGATCACACATTTCTGATCAATTAACAAGGATCACAAATACATTCTGCCATGTAAGAATTAATGTGAGGAAACTGGAGAAGTACTGTTAGACCAGTGTAACCAGACAGCTGAGCAAGCATTAGTTCATAGAAACAAACAGGAGCAAGCAGGGAAACAACAAGGATGGAAATGAGCTGCTGCTCTCACCCTCCTGTCGGTCTGTATGGGGGCCGTGGGGCTGGCACGAGGAGGAGATGTGGGGAAGGCATAGGAGGGCGGGCCGGTTAGACTGTGCTGCGAGTTACTGGCTGAGCTATTAAGGCTTTCACACAGCACTTTGCGCTCATCTTCCACATGAGTGGAGGATCTGGCTCTCACCAGTTGGCGGGGCAGAATCAGACTTGAGCAGCTCAGCCTTCCAGATTCTCCGTTCCTCCCTTCTTCAGTGCGACAATTCTGGAGAGGGTGTGGCACACGTTCAGCTTTTTCGTTCTAAAACACTGCTCCACTGTACATGACGTACAGGCATGCATGTTCATCTTAATTCTTTGAATAAAAGTCTATCCAGAAAATCTGCAGAAACTTTGGATTTGTTTATACAACTCACCTGTTCTGCTTTCAGCCCGTCACGTAGATTTCTCTGAGAAGCTGAAGAGGGGATGTGAAAAGAGAATTATGCAACTATACAAAATTCCCCAAAAGTCCACAAGAACCTATGTGATAACACACGTGTAATTTGAAATGACATTAATGGATAAATTAACACTGTTGAACAAAAAGCTGCTGCTACTCTCTTTGCGCTGGGTCATTGCAGCCCCTCAGAGCTGGGATTCACATCAGTCAGCTCTAAACCAGGAGCGGGGGAGTTTAGCACAACACAGGAGAGAGGAATTTTACTGTTTTGTTCAAAAAAGTGAAGCAGTACACGTTCGGCGAAATAGTGGTAAGATGTTTGTTATGCAAGCCTGACGTTTACATTTTTTCCTACTACACCTTATTCCAACATCATCAGAAGTGTTAGCACATCATCTGCTGCAGCACATGCTGCTGTGTGATCGTCAGCTCAAACCAACAACGTCATACAGAACCTGCCACATGCAGTCCTGTTAAGCAGGTTTACGTAGCTATACTTCTACATAAACATGCAGCATGTTAGCGTGGCTGTGTGGACCACATGCACAAAGCCGGCTGTGCCACAACTTGTTTGTGCGCTTAACATGAAAATCTAGTTTGATTTCCACCTACCTGGTCTACGTTGACTCCACTTACGCCCAACAATTCCCAGAACAACAGCAAGGACAACAACAGCAGCCAGTACAGGCAGCACAATCACTGAAGCCCCTGCTGACAGAAAAGAAATCATGTACATGACAAACATTAGCAGCATAAAATGTTCCAAAATATTTTATGATTAGGAACCATTTAAGTCTGAGTGAATGAGCCATGTTTACCAGAAGTTTCATATTCATTTGATTCTTTCCTCTGGTCTTAGATATGCAAATTCATAGTATGCATTTTGGGCTGAAATCTTTAACAAAGTATTTCCTTGTAACATGCATACTTTTCATTTAATCATGTATTGTCTTGGTATTAAGCAGGCCATCAACGGGAAACAGCAGATGAAATGTATGTGTGTGCATGTGAGTATATAAATAGCTGAAACTGAAAAAGAAATCAAGTTCAAAAAATAAAAGCCATGCAGATCTGCAGTGATGACTGGTGTCGCATTACTTCCACTCTGTCATGTACCTGAGGCAGGGTCAGATTTGGGCTGGATTTTCTTGCACTCTGTGTTGGCAGTCGGGGTGCAGTTCCTCACCATCTCCTCGCCTTCCTTACACCTAGTTTGGAGGCAAAAAGATGAAATAAAGCATGAAGGAATTTAAAGTCTTAGGAACACACTACAACTGAGAAATGAGTGAATTAGAAAGGTTTATTCCCTCATCATGCATCAGGTTTGTTGTGAGTTGCATAGACTCACCTTAAACACGTCTTGCACACCTCACATGCTTGGTCAGGAGCACAAAATCTTCCAGATTTGCACTGACATTCAGTATCTTGAGTGTGACTGCACGGCCTTACAATTTCCTGATCTGAGAAAGCAACATGAAAAGACCTTGTTAAGTCGGAGTTTACGATCAAAGCACTTTGAAAAGGTTGAATATTGATTTTTCTTCCACAGCATTTCAATCAATAGTGTAAAGCTGTCAAGCAGAATTACCTGAGCGACACTGTGTGCACTTAAAACAGTGCTTCAGACTGTTGGTGTGCTCGGTGAACGTTCCATCGTCGCATTCCTCACACACACCCCTTCTTCCTGATGTGGTGCAGGCTGATACCATACGTGTACCTAACACACACACACACACACACACACACACACACACACACACACACACACACACACACACACACACACACACACACACACACACACACACACACACACACACACACACACTTTCAAATTTACCAATTAACCAAATTAATCATTCTAGTTAAATAATAACTAATCACAATCAAACTCAATTGGTTTCATAGCTCTGCTGATTGATTTCTGATTCAAGCTGGTGACATAACTTAAATGTGAGTGGACTAAATCAAGTATGGCTCCATGTGGCTCACCAGCAAGACAATTTAAGCAGCAGATGTTGCCGTTCTGGTACTCCTGGTCACTTTTGCAGTTGACGCTTCGCCATATCCTGCTGCCTCCTGAGTCAAGGCCAGACTGTGGAAACACCCCCATGGATTTGGAGGTCCCAATGAATACCACAAAAAGCTTTGGGGACAAAAAATGCAGTCCACATGTTAGAAACTATAGAAAATAATATGCTTATTGTTTGATCAGCTGTTGTTTATATTGTTTTATTGAATTGTAGTGCTGTAGATTTGTGGCCTGACAAAACAATTAATCAGTTAAAAAAATAAAACAACAACTACAACTAATAATTTTAGCCACTTTAAGTTTTGGTACACTCTTTTGAATTATGGACAGATAAAACCAGACATTTAAACAGGTCAACTTCTTGCCCTGGTCAATTCAAACTATCAATTGTATTGATGTTAATAAATCTTATAAGTTTAGTTGTAACCTTACATGTACAGGACAAACGGATTAGACAAAAAAATCAATCGTGTTAGTGTGTCTCAATCGTTCATATGAGTTATTTGATAAGCTCTTCAGGGTAAACACACCTGTTCCGCTCATAGGAAATGAGGAACACTTATTGAAAAGCTGAAAATGTTTGAGTCATTTTCTCTGGAAGCTTTATTGTTTCATTTAAGATGACGCAACACATCAACAGGACTGCGCCGTCCAATGGAATGCACTAGTAAGCAGGCCATAAGCTTATAAACAAGGCCTTGGCTGAGCAGGTGGGTATGACTGAAGGAGGGGAATTCCTTCAGTCCTGTGGACCTCTTTGCGGAGCATGAAAACAGCCCGGTAACTGTAACGCAACAATGCCACCCGGAACTTACAGCTCATACAACAACTGATCCAAAACTCCTGTCAGCGAAACACAAACAGGATGTGACCAAATATAGTCACTACCTGGCCAGGTGGAGGTAATAACAAAATAAGGCACAGAACAGATTGTTGTCCACACCCAGGATTTCTTAACATTACCCATACTGCCCTACTTCATAACAGATCACATCTCCATAGCAACCACACGTGCGCACACCCACCCACGTATTTTGATGCAGCATTAAAGACATGTTACATGCGCGCGCGCGCGCACACACACACACACACGCACGCACACACACACACGCGCGCACACACACACACACGCGCACACACACACACACGCGCACACACACACACACACACGCGCGCACACACACACACACACACACACACACACACCCTTACTTAAACACAGAAGAGGTGTAAACAAACTGTAAGAAACATCTTGTCAATATTTAAGAGCATTACTATGCTTTACTACCGGCATGCAACACACAAACTTTATATTAATAACGTTCAAACTTTTGGGGAGTTGTTCATAAATCATTAACATTTGAGAAGCAATTCATTTAGTTGGCCTGGCTGGGATCAGCTCGCTGTGGTTCGTGTCTGACGTCAGTTCGCTAGTACTAAGAGGAATTTAGCACCTGGTCTTCAGACAGCGCGCGACAGAAGCTGACAGATGACTGTGACATTCTGCAGAGAGGCTCGTGTACACACACACGAGCCGAGCGGAAAAGCCCCAAACAAAGTGTGTCCACACGGAAACCATCTCTACAGAGGGCAGCCAACTTTTTAGAAGCGCCGTTTAGGAAGGCTTTGCCACCTTGAGGAAATGTCTTCCTCACGGAGCGAAACTCAAGTCCAGTCCAACAACTCCTACCTTAAAACTCCTCACAGTGTCCACAGCTGGTCCACAGAGCACACACACACTCACCATGTACTGTAGGAACGCGGTCATGTTTTAGGAGAGCTGTCACCATCCACACACACATCTGTCCGTTCATGCCGGTGTGCCGGCGCGCGTGCCTCTGTCTCAAAGTTTAGCTCAGGTGTGACGACTCCGAGGTAATGACGATGACGTACTTCAGCTGGGCGGGGCCAGCCGATGATATGTCATCACAGAGACCCCACATGTCATTCATGTTTTAAAATGCCATATAATTACTTTTATATTTACTTTATTCACCTTTTATTAACCTATTTATATACTGGGTTATTAGCCTGTATGTGTTTATGATTTTGTAAATAGTTTTTGTCAAAAGTAACTTATTATTGCATATTAATGCTTGCAATTTACTCAATATCATTTTTGTTTAATTCTTAAAATTGTCAAATATTAATTGGCAGACCCCCTGCAGTTCCTCTGTGGACCCCATAGGGGTCACAGACCCCTGGTTGAAGACCCCTGTCTTGGAAAGATGAAAAAAGAAAAAAAAGGATAGAGTGAGAAAAGAAGAGAGTCCTGGGCTGCCAACACCTAACCCTAACCACAGCCATGGATGCTGTAAAAAGACAGACTTCTCTTCAGATCTAATTAATTTTTTTATGTGTCTGGTTGAAGTAGAGCTATAGCAAGGCCTACGTGGAGGTGCATCTTTCATTTGTAATGAAACATCATATTTTAATAAGTTCATATCTATATATCTTTTGCTACTTATTGTATGTCACCTTGGATTAATAATAGTGACAGTGTTTACAGGCTGAGTAACGACGGCTTCACTAGTGCTTTTGTCGTGCAGAAGAACAAGTGGACTCTGCAGGATAATGGGGAACACAGACAGAGCCTCTCATCGCACACTGCATGAAGTCATCCATTATCACAGTTTTTAGCAAACCTCATTCGCCCCTGTGTGCCAGTTTAAAATTATCTAATGAGCAGTTGTCTGTGGCAAACTGATATGCTATCCACAGGAAGGGGCGGTTCAACTGAACATCCCTGGCTGAGATGTGGAATATGTGTTGATGCAGACTGAAGAAGATGTGACAGGATAGAAATAAAACTTGATCCACAGTTTCAGTCTGTTGGTTGTGGTGCGGTGTGGTGCTGTAACTGTCACAGTTTTTATGGCAATTTGGCCAAAAGCCATACAGGGCTGTTCAATTATTGGATTCACAGAGGGACTGATGGTTTCATAGGCTGCTTGGAAGAGTGACAAACAGAGACCAGAGAGATTATACAATCACTTTGCAAGCCTACTGTGCAGCATCAACATCTTAAGTTCACAATGCATTTCTGTTTTACCAATTTTATTGGCAGAATCATTTCAAGTGTTCTGCGTGTGGAAGACGTTCTGCACAGTCTGCCCCTACACACTGCTGGAACTTGTGTTTCGGATGATAAGACCAGGGAGGAGACTAAAACCTCTGAGCCACTTTTTCCAAGATAAGACATAAATGTTGCATTCAGACGGACTGTATTGCCGTCTGTGTATCTGGTACACTGAGGCCAAGATCACTTCTAATGATATGGAAATAAAAAAAATTAAAAAAAATTCTCTTCTTCTGTGTATACTGAGAGGGAAGTTGTGTTGTGTAGGGTTAAGAGGATGTTAACACGGTGGATTGGGATATAGTGAAAGGTAACTGTAGTGACTCCAAACGAAAAGAGAAGTCACTGAGAGGCTAAGTAAGGGAGCATTGCATTGCTGACTCGCTACACAGACAACAAAGCCATCTCCGTATTTCCGATGTGTCTGTATTTATTTCCAGCGTAACAAAACAGACAAATCCAGGCAAGGCAATGCAAGATGACCCACATTACAGTAAGTCAGTTTTCTGTCCTTTACAATGGAGGAATAGAGCAGCTATTTTTACATGAACTAGTAGGTAATAGATAGATAGATAGATAGATAGATAGATAGATAGATAGATAGATAGATAGATAGATAGATAGATAGATAGATAGATAGATAGATAGATAGATAGATAGATAGATAGATAGATAGATAGATAGATTAATTAGTATAACTGGAAACATACCTGCTATTTCATGTCAGAATGGCACAATAGTACATACCTCAACCAAAACAAATGAATCCTGTGACTCTAAAAATAATATAATATAATCGAATATAGAGATTTTTTTTCAAGTGCCTCCAAATATTTTTTTAACATTCCTAGTCCAGTCAGTTTCATAACTCATAAGTGGTGGCTCAGCAGGTAGAGTTTTTATTTGCAGGTTTAGTGGTTCAATCCCTGGATCCTGATAGCACAGCTCTATTTCTCAGGAGGATACTTTTCAGACTCACTATATTGCATACAGTCACAGCTGGAGGCTGTCCAGTACACTGTTGATGTGCATCTCTGCTGCTGCCTTCCTTATGGGCGGCCCCAGTGGCAATGAAGGAAGGACAAGCATTCTTTCACTTTCCTCACCTACATTTCTCTTGCCTGTCTGGGTATTAAACCAGAAACCTTCCAGTCACAAGCCATGCCTGCCTAACGTTTAAGTTAAATGTATTCAGTTCAGTTCAATGTTCATATAATCATACAGGTACACTCATAGTGAAATGTGTTGTGGAGAAATCGCTGAAGTCAAAGGTCAATGGTGAGGTCAGGAAGGAAGAAAGTGTCCAGGAGCCTCTGATGTCTTATGCTGTATTATTTATTGACACTTGGCCAAGGAGAATTAGAGACACTCTCAAAGTTCATCTGAAGTGCTTGAGTCGGTCTCACATTCTGACGAACTTATGCTGGTGGTTACACTTTAAACCCTCCTAGATGACGCCACAAATACTTTGTGCCCAAAATAGTCAAAGGGAATGCATTTACCCATGTTCGTGTTCACCTTCAACATATTCTAGTCTGGAGACACTGTTGTCTGTTCATGCTAATGGAACGTCAACAATTAGCTATCTATTATGTCTAGGAATGCAGCAACAGGTCTCTTCGACCCTGGCCACCACAGTGAGATATGGTGGCACCTAGTCATAAGACAAACAGTAAATACTGTCGTGGATCACAAGGCTCACACGTGACCTTGTGTAACCCAAAAAGAGAAAATTCCATAACAATCCCCTCTTATTGATCATAAGATCAATACTAACTACCGAATAATAATAATTACCAAATTTAGAGACCACCAGGGAGTACAGTCAGAATGGGATTGACGCAAACATTATAAAACATTTGTAATCAAACTGAATTATTCAAAAGGCCATTCATAAAAATCATCTTTCAAACAAAGCAGTCGGTTTAGATTAATTCATACAATCAGTGAAAAACCTTAAGAACCCCTCTTATGTACCCCAACATCCCATTCCCATGATGTGTGAGTTCCACTTTCAGGTCAACAAGGGCCTTTAAGCTAGCGAAGATCCCCTACAACACCAAGGTGTTAAAGAAGGTCATCAGGGAGGTCACAGATCATGTGCAAATATGCCACTGGGAGAGGAGCAAGATCAAATTTATTATTTCACCTAGTAGATAAAACCCTAGCAATTAGAAGGGGCTCCATAGAACAATTAATTTAATATTGTAGATCAAAATTTATTTCCTTCTTCCAATCAAAAATAAAAATTAATCACAACAATCAATGTTGCAATCGAGATATTGCAAAATCTTCAACCCATGTACATTATGTACATATATTTACAGTTGAGGGTCACCACCATGGAGAGGTTACTAGCACATGCGATGCATGGTGGCGTGGAATCCATCTTCGTAGAACTTTCCATGAACAGTCGATATCCATCAGCTGCATATCATCATAACATAATTGTAACTTTGAACTTTTTAAACATGTATTACATTACTGTGTAAACCATCATTGATGAAAATAGATTTTAAAACTGATTTATTAAATGGCAATTCCTAAACGATTAAAAATCACATCTTTTAAACACCAAACAACCAGTAAAGCCAGAATCATCACATAAAGTTAACCTAAAATGGAACACACACAGGTGACAGAAAACTGATTTTATCCCCGAAGATAGAAAATATTTCTTCTCAATTTTATTTATTTTTATTCATCCACTTAACCCCCTGTTGCTCTATAGACTCTGACATTTATTTACAGACCATAGGTCTCCTCTTCACCAACTTCCCCCAAGAGAAAGATCATCCGGGCCAAAGCCTCGAATCCTTTCCTCAAAACCTTCAAAATCATAATACTGCTTACCAACTGGATTGGCAGCCTCTGGGCGTACACACACCTGGGGTGCTTGGACCACTGACTTTCTTGTCTTCTTCACCATTAGTTTAATCAATGAGATCATACAAGTGCAGAGGAAAAGAATAAGGAGTCCACCGACGAATAGAGTAGTCGAAAATTTATCTAACCCTGATCCCCATGACCCCAAGGTACCAGAAAAATCCCCAAAGTTAAACCCATGTTTATCATGTAACTCTTTGATACCTTGAGCTGTGTCATGCGCCATATCCATGACCTCAGCAGTCGTGTCGGAGATGTAGGAGCAACATTCAGTACCTATAACTTTACAAGTTCTTCCCTGTGCTGCCAACAGGAGATCAAGCGCCATACGATTCTGTAAACTACAGTTTTAACTTCCTGCAGCTCGCTATGTTCAGCTAACATGGCTCTACTGGATGCATTGAGATGATTCTCCAGCAGGGGCGTCACAGCGCTTTAAAAAGTGGGGGTGTTCTAGGGGTGGCACATGAGCGAAATTATCTGCATTGATTATCAGGAAAATTAACCATATATGTATAACTAGAAAAAATTAAAATGCTCTGACCACTTAATCAACTTTGGAAAGTTATGGCTAACAGCTGAAGGCTGTGTGGCTTTATTGGTGAGTTGATTTACCTTTTATAATTGCGTGATTGCTCGGTTGTGGCGTTGATTATGCCTGTTGTGATTTTATCTTGAAATGGTCGGCATCAAACGAATCACAACAGTCTTAGCTTTTCAACGATATATGGCATGATTAGCTATGTAATTATAGCAGATGTGTATCTTACATGATTGCCCATAAATAATGTTAGCTTGATGTTTCCCTCCTCTCACTACAACTCCACTTACTTCACTCCACTTTGACTTGAAAAATTAGTTGATGGTCTGCTGTCTCTTCCTTTTAGACATGGTCTGATCATCAAACTTAGAAGTAGATGTCTGCAAATTAGCAAACCTTCTGTCAGTTACCATTAACTTGACTCGATGCTAAGTTTGTTTGCCACCTGGCTTGGTTAATATTGACTTAAATGTCACAAAGCAAGACATAGTTTTGTTAGTTACCGACAAAATTCCTCATTACTTACTGGTCAGATGACTGTTACAGCCTCTGCTCGCTGTCTGCTTCGTAATAAAGAAATGCAGATAGAGCTCTGAAAAAATGTTTATTTTTTTATTTTTCGCGTGGCGGACCTGGTGGGTTTGGTCAAATGGCTGTGATTGGCTGGATGGCCGGATGGATCTAACTGGACCAATGGGTTTTCATGCAGCCTATGGAGAATTGACGTGCGCTCCGTTTCAGTATGCTTGTGGACCGCGAGGATGGGTAAATGGTTTAAATCTCAGAAAAAGTGTGTGGGGGGGTGAAATCGTCTTTTTGTAAAAGTGGGGGTGTCGCATCCCCCCCATCCCCCACGGGTGCGACGCCCGTGTTCTCCAGGACTTTAGTCAGAGATTCAAGCTCCTGTTGAGTTATATACATACCGTACCAAGGCAAGAGGAAGCTGGCTATCTTTTGAGATGTTGAGATTTCTCTTTTATATTTATGTAGAGGCGGGTATAATGAAGCAATCTCAGTGGATTTCACTTTCCTGATCAAGGGAATTAGGTATGCCAAATAGCAGACACCATGAAACAACTCATAGGACATGCAGCAATAAGCTTTATCTCCACAGACTAGATACACTCTCTCAGGTAACGACGACTGTCTCAGAGTAACTTTACTACTGTTTTACAGCTGCTTTGTCCTAAATTATAATATTATAATATCAGGTCGGTCTCCTAGTCCCTGAAAACACAAGGAAACATTTTGCAGTTCATGGGTGAATACCGGAGGCACATAAGTTGAGCAATCACATTGTGGAGTTCGCTCCATCTGTTGTGGCACTGAGCAGTTACGCTTCTGTATCTGAACTGTCTCCATGGACCTCACACCACGGCTGCACAGAAACTAGGGCCTCCACCATTAAAGATGCAATATATGGTTGGGGAACACACACCTGATCTCCAAGAGGTTTTTATTCAATTCAATTCAATTTTATTTGTATAGCCCAAAGTACATTTGCCTCGGAGGGCTTTACAATCTGTACAGAGAATGACACCCTCTGTCCTTAGACCCTCGGTTCGAGTGAGGAAAAACTTGCCCACCAAAAACCTTTTAACAGGGAAAAAATGTGGAAGACCTCAGGAAGAGCCACAGAGGAGGGATCCCTCTCCCAGGACGGACAGACGTGCAATGGATGTCACGTGTACAGGACAATCAACATAAACATTTTGTACATTTACAATGACTGACAATACAAAAACTTTTTATACAGTTTGTTTGGGCCAAAACTATTTGAACTCTATATTCAAAACCTAATTTCACATACATCTGTATATGAATAATGCGAAAAAGTGTAGTATAATTGAAACTGCTCGGTAGGTACTGTTTATTAACTGTTTTAGCAAAGTATAAGGCAATTTCAGCATTACGTGAATACTTTGCAGAATCTACAGGGTAGGCAGGGGTATAGCACTCATCTGGTTCATTTTCAAATCTCATGGCCAAATCATTCCAGATGAACACTTTATAATCCACTCTAGTGAATGGAATTGGATGAGACATTGGTGAGTGTATGGACAAAGGCATATTTTGTCATAGCCAACAGTTACTGAGATTACAATCGCAAGCATAATCATTCATTAGACTGAAGGCCGAATTTGTTCTTTGGAGGTCACCAGTACCTCACTCCTTGTTGATTTAGGTTTGGCTACCTCAAGTGCATTTATGGAAGAAATTGACCAATATATAGAAAACTATCACCCTTCTCAGTTTTCACCATAGTACAGATCTTACCGCTCTGCACCTCCCCTGGAACATCTCAGTAATTAACAGCCCACAGTTTATAATCAGGATAACTTTTCAATAGCTGTTTAGTGAAACACCACAGCTCCAGAGGTTCAGTCAAAGGTACAGCACTGTCTTAATCCGAGCTTTGTCATGTGTTGTCCATGACCATTTACCTTGAGAGAAAGTCAGGGGGTAAACAGTATAACAGTCATCACATCTGTCATTTGGACAGTCAAACATAACAGGGTTAACAGTTTGGTTAGTTTGGTTAGTTTAGTTAGAGCACAGGAAATACAAGTCCTCATTGTCACCAACACCTGGTTCCACCTGGAAGACAAAAACATTTTTTAGATATCTGATCAATACAAAATTTCCGTCATTAAAAGGATGAATTGGTTCCTCCAATGGTTTCGTGAGCCGTTCAGACACCTGTAATGATAACATTCAAAAAGTCAGTTAATCTTTTACATATTCAGCCACAAACTCATCCATCCAAAGCAGAGAAGTTTTGTTTGGTGTCAGAGGTTACCTTGTCCCTGTGGACGTTAGTCTTCCCATTAACATCTCATGAGGACTCAGTCCTGTTGTTGCACTTAGTGCGCTTTGGATGGAGTACAGCACAATAGGCAGTGCATCAGGCCATTTCAGACCTTTTGTTAGTACTGTTTTGGTCAACCGTTCTTTGATAGTTGTTTTTATTCTTTTCACTTGACCAGAACTTTGTGGGTGATACGGAACATGCAACTGCAACTTGAACCCTAAAATTCCTGACATATCCTGCATGATTTTTTATACAAAAACTAAATTTTGTCACTATCTATATTCTGTGACTTTTCTTAGAGCAGACACTTAACAACTGTTTTTGTGTCTTCTTTTCTTGTTGTGAAAGCCTCATCTCACTTTGAGAATCGCTCAGTTATGACTAATAAATATTTATTGCCTTAACATATTTTGCATTTTTCGTTTTCACAATTCACATTTTCATATGTACATTTATTATTCTATTTGCAAAAATAACGTGACAGAGGTTCCAGATGGTCATGCCTCGCTGTGTTCTTCTTCTATCTGGTCTGTTGACACGTCATGCAACTGTCTACAAGTGTTTGTGAGACTTGTGTAATGCCTGGTGCAAACCATTGTGAACGAATAACATCATCTATCACCCCTCTTCCAACATGTGTTGGTCCATGTGCCACACGTGCCAAGACATGTAGGAGAGCTCTTGGGCAAACTAGTCGCCCATCCGGGTGGAGCCAAAAGCCAGACTCAGAATCAACTGCACGACCTTTACGCAACCAAAGACTTCTCTCCCTGTTATCAGCGCGATCTTACATTTTCACGACATCATTAGCGGAAGGTACTGGAATTGGATTGACGGGTTGTGTGGTGGTATATTGATGGCCCATGGAGGAGGAGGAAAGTGTGGCTTGTTTGGCTGCAGTATCAGCCATTGCATTTCCTTGTCAAACACAATCATTTCCTTTTGTGTGGGCTGCACATTTTACAATCGCAAGCTGTGACGGACACAAAATAGCCTCTAATAGATCATTTACCAACGCGTGATGCTGTAATGTCTTACCAGAGGATGAAACAAAACCTCTCATTTTCCATAATTGTCCAAAGTCATGCGCAGTGCCGAATGCGTATCGCGAGTCAGTGTAGATAGTGGCAACGTTACCAGAAGCAAGTATGCAGGCTCTACTAAGAGCATACAGCTCAGCTGCTTGGGCTGAAGTTCCATAGGGCAAAGATCCTGCTTCAGTGACTTCAGAATCATTTACTACTGCATAACCAGCCAAATGTACGTTGTCAGATGGTCTGCAAGCCGAACCATCAGTATAAAGAACCTTATCAGAATTTGGTATCGGTGTTTGCAGCAGATCTGGTCTCGGAGATGTACACGTTTCAATAAGGGCAATACAGTCATGCTCATCATCTGTATCAATAAATGGTAGCAGAGTAGCTGGATTTACTGGAGGTGAGCGCTTTAAAGTTATGTGGGGACTTGAAAGAATTATTGCCTTGTAACCTGAGCGACGTGCTGCCGTCCTGTGTGTGTTGCTGATGTGTTCAAAATGTGTAATACTGCATGTGGAACGTGCACAACACAGTCATGAGCCAGTACAATGGGAGATTTGCTGATCAAAATGGCAACAGCAGCCACTGCTTTTAGACAACCTGGCTTACCGAGAACTACAGGGGTCAGTCGAGAGGAGTAGTACGCAACAGGACGATAATGAGAACCATGTTTCTGTACCAGAATGCCAGTGGCGAAGCCATCTCTCTCATGCACATGTAGATAGAACGGCTGATGATAGTCAGGAAAACCCAACGCTGGAGCCATTGTGAGAGCATTTTTCAGATCTTGAAAGGCTTTGTGCATCTACGTAGCAGCAAGATAGAGTCTGTGTGGCAAGCTTCTTTTGATGGAGAAGCTATTAGGAGGTCATCAGCGTACTGCAAGAGAGTGGAGCCACCTGACAGGTGGAGCCCATCTAGATCTATTTTTACCGCTGCTGCATACACCGTGGGACTCTCAACAAAACCCTGCGGCAACCGTCGCCAAGTGTATTGCTTACCTTTGAATGTAAATGCAAACAGATACTGGCTATCTGGATGCAATGGTATCGAGAAAAATGCAGAACTCAGATCAACAACTGTGTAGTGCGTGGAGTTAGGTGGTAAAGAAGCTAAAATCGAATTGGTGTCAGGCACAATTGGAGCTGCAGGTACCACTATATTATTAATTGCTTGCAGGTCCTGCACGAACCGCCATTCATCAGGGCGATTTGCTTTGTGCTGGTGGTTTGAACTAGCATGTCTTGATCCAACAGAGACTGAATGACACTTTCAATTCCCACTACAGCTCTGTGAGGCAAATTGTATTGTCTAATCATAGGTAGCTTAGCATTAGTCTTAAGTGTAACTTTATGTGGCGGAGCCGAATTTACAAAACCCACATGATTTTTATGTTTAGCCCACAAAATAGGTGGAACCTCAGACAATTCAGAAGGAGGTTCATACTGTGCGGGAAGAGGCGGCTGATGAGTAACAAATGTAGACATTGATAACTGCATATGTTCATCTAAAGACAACATATACAGTTCCTCCTCTAAATATGTTACTGTTTGGTGTTGAGAAGCTGGTACAGCTTCTCTCAATGCCTGGCACTGAGCCACCATGTGTCCAAGGTGTTTCAGCTTACAGCCAGGTGTGACGGCCACCACGATATGTAAATATAAAACTTTCAACATTAAACAACCTCTGCTGTTCACTAGATAGTTAGACTGGTATGGCACATCCCTGCGGACCAACAAACAAACATTATTCACATTCTAACCCCTCTTGTTTATTTAAAAACCTGGAAACCAATTGTTTATACTGCTCAGAAGGTGTAAATGCTGCAGTACAATGACAATAAAAAAGAGGCCCTATTGTAGACATCAATGTTGCACATGCTGGAAATGATTTGGCAATTTTCTGAATATCTGAAACAGTGAAACTGGGAAGCATATTAAAACCTATCAATTCCCAGCAATGCAAACTGTCTTCCGTACTCTGCAAAAACTGAAATGCTAGAGCGGCTTTTTCATCAGAGAGAGTCAAAAACAATCCATCCGGGGTGCACTGAATAGTAGCATGCAGTTTACAAAGCAGATCCCTCCCCATGAGATTAATTGGGCTTTTATCAGATATCAGAAAAGAATGCATCACTTCAGAGCCTTCAACAGTTATTTTAGTTCTCTGAAATAACGGTTCCGCAATGGGAACCCCGGAAACGCCTACAGTGGTGATAAAATTGGATGTAGATGTGCATACATGCTCTGCAGTTTTTACAGTAAAAATAGTTGCTCCACTATCTACTAAAATTTCAACGGTATTTCCATTAAATTGAACGGGCATTATCGGGTCTTCGGCGGGATTACTAGAAAGTTGTATAGTTGCAGCTTGAATATGAAATGGTTGTTCTGATCCCGCCCCTCCATGGCCTCCCTATGCTTGATTGTAATATGTTCTCTGCATGTAAGCAGCTTATGTGGGTGGGGCTGAAAGAGCAGGAAATGACGTAGTCGTTTGTGGAGCGGGTAGAGACGGAAATGATGTAGTGGCTTGTTGTTGGTTCTAGTTATTGGATTTATTCCGGCGGCGACGACGGCTCTTACACTCTTTAGCCCAAAGTCCCTCTGCACCGCATTTGTGACAATTTCCACGTTTCGGATTATCCCTGTTTTTGTTATTGTTTTAACCTGCTGTGGTACATACTGCATCATCTGTTTTGAGCTGGGAGCATTATTACCAGCATATTCCTATGCATAGCCATTATTTTGTTTATAGTTGACTTCCAGTCGTTGGTGCTCCAGTCAAGGACTGATCGCTTGTAAGCAGCTTTTAGCATTCGGTCTTGGATTTTGCACAAAAATTTGCACCATGAGACATTCGTGTTCATCTCGCTTTATTCCAGCATTAATATCCCATGTTTGTATGAATCTCTGGATGAATTCTGACACTGACTCTCCTGCTTCTTGAACGCAGTGAATTATCTTTGAAAAGTCAGCACGCTTTGGTTATTGCATTTTTTGCTTCCACATTTAACCAATAAATCAAAGTTTTGGGTGAGGCCATTACCCACCCTCAGCTGCTCAGGAAAACAAACTCATTTTTTTTGGTATTCTTCCATGAACTCAGAAGTCCATGGTTTTCAAACTGCTATGTTGTCAATCATTATTTTTACAAGCATTTATTGAAGATGGCTGTGACACTTCAGAGGCAGGGGAAAAGTTGTTTTCCTATGTGCCTCTGTGTTTCTGGTCTGCCTAATCGAGTGTAACATCAGATTTAGGCATTTATGTAGTAGCGTAAACAAAGTGTGCTTTTAAGTAGAGCCAGTTTGATTTTTTTAGCTTGACATATACAGTTATTTCTATTATTATTTGAGCACAAACCGCACAATTATCGATTCATAATGAGCACCATGATTGGAGTTGAAGTTGATTCTGAGTTGATTTAAAGTGTGTGAAACATATTCATCAAGTTGAAACATGTGTTAATCACGTTTAAAGAAGATTGTACTACACCAAAGTAGTATGCGATGATTGTTACAATACTTAACTTCAAACACTTGAAACATTTATTCTTTGCAGTAGAAATAACGTATATCCCATGACAATTTAGGTAAAAAGGTTCCTTTTTAAATGAAGTTGAACAGAGCTAAACTTTAACAGTATAATCCTTGAAGAGGGAGAGCAGAGATGTTGTTTTGTTTTGGCTTTACAATCTGCACTTCCTCGTCACTAAAGTCTATGTAAGGCTCCTCCTCTCTGGGTCTGTCTCCTTCTCCTTCTAAATCTGACCCATTAGACTGTCTGCTGTCTTACTTCTCCTGTCTGTGCATAATCTTGACTTTCCTTTCTAATTCACTACTGTAGCTGTCATTAGGATAAACTGATCATCTGTTTTAGTTTGTGATGTGCTTGGTTGTTCATCTACAGTATCTTTGCATTGCAAGATTGCCTTATATTTAAAAGTTGCAGAAAGACGAAGAGCGCTTTTTCATTGTTTTTGGTTCCGACAGTGTTATCCTGACCTCGGCTAAAATATTCAACAAATCACGAGGAGCAGGAATCTTAGCTTGGCGCTTTTCCCAGCCATACATCATAGCTTTTGCACAATTTTCCAAATTATCAACATGTCGCTGCTTTATCTTAGTCATTTCTAAAGCTCTAGTTTACAACTCAGCTTCTAGAACTTGCATTGACACATTTGGCACTTAGATCAGTTACCTTTTTAAGTCACTGGATTCAAACTTTGCAGCTTTTGTCATTCACTCTCACACCACCACTACATCTTTTTACAGACCAGTCAACCACACTTCCATACATTATTGGATGCATCTGGACTCACAGGATGGATTTCCACCATTAGGGTTAACATTTATCTCAGCCATTAGCAGCTTTTCTTTCTCAAATATTCCCTCATACGGTCACATGCCATTCATCTATTCACACAAAAGAGAAGTGAACGGAGACACGAAATCCCATCCTTCCAGTCTACCGACAAGTCCAACAGAAAACATCGCCTTAAACTGCGATGCCTGGTCAGATGTGTGTGTGTGTGTGTGTGTGTGTGTGTGTGTGTGTTTGCTTTTAGCACACTGCTTATCAATGACAGGTTGACCATCTAATTTCACATTGGTTGTTTTTTACAGAAAAATATTTTGTCTTTGACTTAGCTTTTGCTGAGTCAGTTTGCATATTTTCAGGTTTGTGTACTGCTTTGGACAGATCATTACCCATTTTCGCTTGCGCAGTAGGACATTACACATACAGACAAACAAATTTCAAACCACAATACAGCAGCATCAAAGGTCAGTCTCCACACGTTTCTAACTGCAGCAGTGATCTGAGGTGAAAGGAGGAAAAATGTACTTTTTCTCTCCCAGTGTATACACATTTAAAACCAACGTTTCCCAAAGAATTGGGACCCATTGTCAACTTTCTTGATTTCTCACTTTAAATCAATATGCCGAATTGAACATCTAACTGCGATGTTTGTATGACACATATGTTCCAAACAACGCCAGAGGTTTCAGCCAGGACATTGTCCCCAAGACCTGAAGCTCTTGACCCCCTGGTGGGTATAGTTTTTTATGATTTCGTCAAACGCAGACATGGTAAGGCATAGTAATAAAACTTTGCACTTACCACGTCTTTGTTCTGTTGAAATCCTGTTCGTGACGCCAATTGTTGTGGAGAAATCGCTGAAGTCAAAGGTCAATGGTGAGGTCAGGAAGGAAGAAAGTGTTCAGGAGCCTCTGATGTCTTATGCTGTATTATTTATTGACACTTGGCCAAGGAGAATTAGAGACACTCTCAAAGTACACCTGAAGTGCTTGAGTCGGTCTCACATTCTGACGAACTCATGCTGGTGGTTACACTTTAAACCCCCATAGATGACGCCACAAATACTTTGTGCCCAAAATAGTCAAAGGGAATGCATTTACCCATGTTCGTGTTCACCTTTAACATATTCTAGTCTGGAGACACTGTTGTCTGTTCATGCTAATGGAACGTCAACAATTATCTATCTAATGTCTAGGAATGCAGCAACAGGTCTCTTCGACCCTGGACACTACAGAGTTGAGATATGGTGGCACCCTAGTCATAAGACAAACAATTAATACTGCAGAGGACCACAAGGCTTCACACGTGACCTCGTGTAACCCCAAAAGAGAAAATTCCATAACAAAATGTATTTCTGTAAGTGCCTACAATTTGTTCAATTAAAGGGCAGTAAACATAATAAATAATGGTGGTTGTTATGGAAGTAATATCAGTAAATTAGTAAGAGAAGGTTCAGAGAATGCTAGAAGTGTACAAAGTTGCCTTCAAAGCTGTCAAGTGAAAGGTGGCTACTTTAAAAACAGTTTTTTGTTTACCAGATAATTCCATGTGTGTAATTTCAGAGCTTTGATGTCTTCAGTGTTCATGCAGGTCAAATGTAGAGAATATCTCGAATGAGAAGGTGTCAAACTGTTGACTGCTACTGTAAGAGTCAGTGTCAAATGTTGTAAAATAGTTGCTGAAAACATTTGAAAAAACTAAATGATATATTAGTGAAATGTGGAGTTAGAGGGTAAAATAGTTTTTCAGTCCCAGATTTTGTGGGTGGAATTACAGTTTTTTCTCAATTTTCTCAGTTTTTGAAACCTTGCTCCATTTTCTGAAAACATTAAACACAAAACCTCATCTTCAAGTACTATTCACAAAACATCCGACTCCTCTTGCAAAATGAAACTTTCGCTTCAAAACAGTTTTACCTGTGCTCAAAACCAAACACTGCTCTCAAATCATAAACAAAGCGATCAAAATGATATAGAATATTAAGCAGTTAGTAAACAATACACCAAAAAATAGAAAACACATAGTTCAAAACATATAGTTCTCAGGGAGAAGTACATTGATCAGATATCACTACTCTGCTTTGCTCTTTTTTTTGTTCTTCCTTTTCTTTGTATTTTTACAGTACTGTACTCTGCATCTCAAAAACTTGTCCTTTGTCTCTGTGATACTGTAATTCTTGTTCTCTGTTATTATGAACCTGCAACTGCGGCTGCTTTTATCAAAACACTAACACAATTCACCAAAGCACACACCTAAACTGCAAAACACCTCATATATCCCGCAAAATGAAGCACTGCAACCAAAATCAAACTTTTGCACCAGATGGCACACACTTCATTGGTATTACTGATTTCTGTCTAACCAACTACACACTGTTGGGCATAATGAAAAGCACTCTCATCTTTAGTATGCTTTGCCGTCATACTAACATAGTTCAAACTATAGAGATTGTTTACATGCACAGAAATATTTGCAGATACACACACATGCTATTGAAATATTTTTATTTTTCACCAAAAAAGTCAGTGCAACATATGCACAGCAGATATATTTACATTGGAGTGAACTAAAATATGCTCACACAACAGTAAGCTGAAAAAGCTCCTTCTCTTCCCCTCTCAGCAATGTACTTCCTGATTGAAGTGTTAACAATTCTATAACACCTGTTTGACCAGGTGGCACATGTAGTGGCCAATGAGCTCATGTAGAGTCATTTTAAATGGCAGTGTTTTGAAATTGCAAACATGTGACTTTATGTCAGATTGTTGTGTCTTATGCAGAGAGCCACGTTCAGTACACTTAAAGACATTTCCAATTGCAAAATGTGTGTAAAGCAGAAAATGTGTTTAAAGTTTTGGAGATTTGAGATGAGGTTTTGCTCCCTGTGTGTCCGTTTAAATATTTGTGCTATCCACGTCATTTCAGTGTGTTAGCAACTGGAAAAAACTGTAAGCAGTCAGTACGGTAAACAAATGGAAAGCAGAATGTTCAGGGCCAGACAGTTTATTTATTGCAATTCGACAAAAAGTAGTTCCAAAAAATATTCATGCAGTACAATACATACAGTGATGAAATTTACTAAGGTCTGTTGGAACAGCTGCATATATACAGTAGTATACAGTAGTATACTGAACCTGTTCTCTTCTCTGAATGTCCTTACTATGGTGGACACAGAAAACTGTCTCAGATTAACTTGCAGTCTAAGTTCTGCTTCCCTCATTGTCAGTCCATGGACAAGAACATGGTCTATGATTGTATGATTGCTTGAATTTCATTTCAACGACTCTTTGTCTTTGTCTTCCTCTTCATCCTTCTCTTCTTCTTTCTTGTCCTCCTCCTCTTCCTCCTTGTCCGGGGCGTCACAGCGCTTTAAAAAGTGGGGGTGTTCTAGGGGTGGCACATGAGCGAAATTATCTGCATTGATTATCAGGAAAATTAACCATATATATGTATAACTAGAAATAATTAAAATGCTCTGACCACTCAATCAACTTTGGCAAGTTATGGCTAACAGCTAAAGGCCTGTTGCCAGCCTGGCAAAAAAAAGTGGAAGAAACATTTACTTGCTACTTGCTTACTTGCTATCACTGGTGATGGTAGCAAGCTAACATAAATGTTGGCTTGATGTTTCCCTCCTCTCACTACAACTCCACTTACTTGACACTTTGACTTCTGCTGTCTCTTCCTTTCAGACATGGTCTGATCATCAAACTTAGAAGTAGATGTCTGCAAATCAGCAAACCTTCTGTCAGTTACCATTAACTTGACTCGATGCTAAGTTTGTTTGCCACCTGGCTTGGTTAATATTGACTTAAATGTCACAAAGCAAGACAGAGTTTTGTTAGTTACCGACAAAATTCCTCATTACTTACTGGTCAGATGACTGTTACAGCCAGCGCCAGCGTCGATTCTCATTTTGAAAAAAAGGAGTGTTTGATCAGCATCATCTAGAGGAGGCAGTGAACTGGAGCGAGTACTAGTACAGCTGCCAGCCTCTGAGCCAGCCAGACTCTCTCTCTTGTCATGGTCATCTTCTAAATGTAATGCAGAAGGCATTTGTTTAATGTTAACTGTTATAGCATGTTTTACAAAGAAGCACATGGCACTAACATGGTAGGCAGTGTGTTATTTACCAGAGTTACCTTCAGTAGTAACCGCAGAGGTGCTCATAGCCTGGATAATAGTAACAATGTGTAATAATGTTCCGTAGTAACTGCAGAGGTGCTCATAGCCTGGATAATAGTAACGATGTGTAATAATGTTCCGTAGTAACCGCAGAGGTGCTCATAGCCTGGATAATAGTAACGATGTGTAATAATGTTCCGTAGTAACCGCAGAGGTGCTCATAGCCTGGCTGCTGCCGCTGCTGCTAGGTTGAGATTCATCTCCAGACGAAGCACGGACAAAAAACACGACATTCATTTAAAATTATTGCATGTTGTGTGCGCAAATGTTTCTACATGTTCGTCGTGTTCCCTCCTGACGCTGTTTTCTCCACTTTGCAATGATTGCAAGTCAAGCTGTTGCCATCTGTTTTGGTAAAATGCAGCCAAACTTTGGAGCGTTTAAACCGAGTGGGTGCCATTGTTTACTACTGATTGCACTGCATGTGCCAAACTTGCGTAAGTTACATGCCGTAATTTGTCGTGTTTGCTGGAATCAAGCGTGCGTAACTTCTTGCGGAAGTTACATGACGTAATTTGTGTTTTCTGGAATCGATAAGAGAATCATTAGATAAACTGCCAAACAATTCCATTGAATTGAAACACAGAGAACCTCAACAAGATTCCCATCCCTATTTACAAGTGTGAATCACATGTGCATTAGAGTGAAAAGTGTAAGTGAGATCTGCACATTGTGTTTTACCATGTGAAATAGTTTAAGGTGACAACAGACTGAACTATTAACTAAATGAGTTCAATCAACTGAGAACTGTCAGTCAGTGGGTTTTAGTGTTTTAGCAACTGAGAAAAACTGAAGTCTCACTCAGAGTGTTTCAAAGTGGGTCATGTCATTTTCTGAACTTGCTTAACCCCTCCCATGAGTGGGTGTGGCTTCAGCACATTCAGAGGACACGCCCCCACAGTCCTAGAGCTGAGAATTCATTTTTACCTGACACCTCATTTCATAAACTTGTTGATATTTTTGAACATTCAAGTTTGGTTGATTAATAACACTTTCTTCTTTGGTCTGATGAACTCAGAACACATATTTATTTTTACTTTACATGGACTTTAAACACAATTTATTTAGGAAACGTAAGCCTTTGTAATGTTGCATGTCACTTTCTAAAAAATAAGCACATGATAAAATATTGTCTTTTTTATGCAGATTAAACTTAAAATACTGAATGATCATAATGATAAATATAAATAAACTATAATATAACATAGTGTAAGGTCAGTCCTGTTGGCATGCTGTTTGAGATATGTCTTTGAATCTTAAGCAACCACCAGTGCTGCGATCTTAATACTTTGTGTAAGCCAACCCCTTTACTGTCAGGCCACATGCACTATGGGATGGTATTTCATCAACAGTGATATAATGTTTTTTACGGATCCAGAACATGCCACAAACCAGTACTACAGCTTCTGAACTCTATCCATAGATTACTCATACACAGGAAAGCAGCAGCGCAATTGTGGTGAATATTATCACGCTTCAAACAACAAAGAGCGAAGTCAGCTTCAACGAATGGGAGAAGCTGCTGAAGTCATTACTGTGATGATGATCGCAGATGGACTGGTCTTACTGCAGGAGGAGTCATAGTGAAAAAAGTAGCATCTTTGGCAAAGCAAATGAAAAAGCCACAACTGAGCAATATACTATAACACATATGTGTAAATATCCACACTGATCAAACAGTTTCATTTTCAGTAAATTAGCAAGATGTAGCTGTTTCAGATACAGTAAACCACATTATAAATACACATGAGTTATTTCTGATTCACTGCTACTAAAAAGCTGCAGGACAGCCTACAACACTTCCAAAGCTGGCCGCACACCATGGCTCAGTTCCATTAGGAGTTCCAGTAAAGAAACCAGTGCTTCCAGTGAAACAACATGCACAATAGCAGGGCTAAGTGGAATGTCATTAATACACAACGGTGTACTGTGTATTTACTTGTCCTCATGCATGGAATGTGGAAGTGGAAAGTATATTTACTCAAAAACTGTACTTAAGTAATTAAGTAAAGAGGCAAATCTTAACTCCACTACATTTTATATTCCAATTTTCCATATACTTATGAATGAAGTGTTAAAGTGGGGGACTCATTTTAAACATATTTGTTCAGCTTTAATGTGATGGGGGTTCAAAATGCAGGGGGCAGCATCTGGAGGAATGTAGTAGTAATGTGTGATTTGATTTCACACGAACATATCTGCTTGGAGCTTGGCTCAGTCAGCAGCTTTATTTCAACTGCAAAGTTACTTCATTCTTTGAACTGGTTGATTGGGCTCTGGAGGTTGGCATGGCCTTTGGTGGTGATGGCAAGTTGTGATATTTTTCACAGCCACGACTGCAAGACAGATGTAGTGAGCGACACAAAGCGAACGATGCTTAATGGCAGTCTCCCCCGCCTGCCTCATGATCAGCGGCTCCAGTTACTTGCTTGACCACAAAGTCATTGTGATTGGCTTCTCCACCAGAACCTGCATTGCTATAATGTGTTGTTACACACTGCACTAGTTATGGTAAAGAAAGTCTTTACTGAGCACTCTCACCAAGTGCTTGATCATGGTGGGTCTCTGTAAATATTAAAGAAAAAATCTTTTGGCTTTGCTTTGGCCCAAATCTGGCTTGTCATTTTGGCAAGGTCATGGGTGGATGTCTGGGCCATAAATGGCCCAAATTAGGAAAGCCAAAATCATACCAAAAGGGAGCCAAAATTCACCCAAAACTAATTGTGGATTTCCAAAATATAGCCATAAATGTCCCAGAAGAGCCCCAAATCAGCTCGCGCCCCATCTTCTGGCATGCCATAAACATGCCTTAACTCAGTCATATATTGCTGGCACCTCCTTATCTATTATCGATAACCCCAATAGTACCAGAATTAAGCCAAAAGGGTTTCTTAATGCCAAAAGAAAGCCAAAAATGCCAAATGTATGCCATAATACAGCCAAACTATTTGCTATCTGGGTACAGTCTAGACCGGCTCTGTATGAAAAGTGTCATGAGATCACTTTTTTAATGAATTCACTATGATCTGTGAGTTCACAGATCTGTGAAAAGAGCTCCATCTTAGCGTGAAAAAAGTGTCAAAGCATCTGACCTGTGTCAGTCTGCTGCTCTGGTTCTTTTTTCACTAATCAACCTGTAGCTGATGTTAGCAGCAAGAGCTAGAACATAGAGCTAGCAGGCTAGCAGCTTGAAGCAAGGTGAAATACACCAAAGATCTGATCACACTGTTGAGGGCTAAGTTGCATTGTGGGTTATGTGGGTGGCATGTTTTAACAGAAAAGAACATGTCTCTCATTCTGCTGCACTGATTAGATTTTCACAGACATAGCAGGTGTAAAAATGTAAATATTTGTACACAGAAATGAGTAGTTTGATCTTTGAAATGAATTTGTGCACACATGTTAAATGTTTGAGACCAAGAATTTTGGAGTATCAAAAAATATTTTCCATGTGTGCATGGAAATGTTTACATAAAATGAAAAAAGCAGAGCCTCTATCATCACTTCTCAAGCCCTGCTGTGCTGTAATACTTCCTGTGACAAGGTCAGAGCCTAAACACCACATCAACACTGCACATGTTCAATAACTCACACAATTCATTCATGGATATATCTTTCCTGCATGATGCAAAATAACTAGTGTTTGGACAAGTTGAGATCTTTCAACTGTACATTTATTTCCAAAAGGCTGCATATACATTTGCAAATTCTACTGTACAGAAAACATCCAAAATGTCCATAATTATAGATACAATATTCCACAAAGCTGCCCTGGCATTACCAAACATAGATGTTCAGCACTAGAAAAGCTCTGCAGCCTATTCAATATTATAATCTTAAATACTTCTTCAACTAATACCTTTAAATGTATGTCATTATGATCATTATTTTTTTATCCCCATCTGTACTTTACAACATTCACCATCTACAGTAGTTAAACAAGGCACAAGAATAGTGATATGAAGCCAAAGGCCATGCGTGAAGCAAAGAAGAGCATGAGACCGAACAACTCAGGTGACAGAAAATCATGGACTCAACAGTGAACTTTAATCTCATAAAACAGGATTAGTTTTACACCAAAGCATTATACATAGTGGAAATACATTTGTGTATGTATGTGTGTGTCTGAGCTTACTTAGAATTTGAACACATTGATGAAATACAGTAGACATAGCTGAAACACATCCAGAATGAGGATGAATGTTGAGTGTGATGGGGTGTACCGCACAGACAGGTTGCTCTTGATGCAACTTAAGCCACTGCTAAGTGTTACGAAAGCACACGTTTCCATTTTTGACATTCGACGCTTGCAGGAATGAGAAGAAGAATTCATTTAGTTACAATTAAGGATCGATCAACAATCATATCAGGGGGAGGGCTGCCGTTCACTTTCTTCCAGCTTGAATGACATAAAAGGTGAACATAATTTGATAAGAAATGCATAGAAATTATGCATGGACGTAAAGATCATAGCACGATGAAACCATTCACATATGTCAGAAATGCTCAGTGATGTATTCAATTTCACCATAGCATTCATGAGAAACCACAGAGGTCCTATTGAAAATATATTGGGCTCGCTTATCTCCAAAATATTGAAGATTTGGGTTTATAGACAAAAAAATTTGAAATGTAGGTTGAGTTTATTTAGCAGACAGAAAGGCTTTCACTTCCCTTTATACAGGTCAATTGTATAAATCAATTATGTATGTCAGTCATACAGTAGTTGGAGGTAATTTGAAGATGAAGAATGTATCAGCACTGAGATGAGTTAAAAACAAAGACTGACGCAACTGGGTGCTACAACTAAATGAAGTGCGTACAGGAGAAAGCAGATCCAAGCCAGTGCTTCAATTTGTGCCATACTCATACTGTGTGCACATGGTCCCAGGTACTCTGATTATTAAGCCTATTTCCTGATGATGATGTTTAATTTCTGTACTGAACATTCAGTGATATGTTTTTTTCTTATCTTTACTAAGGAAGAGTCCTCGTGAGTGAGATGCATCATGTCAAAGTCTTCCAGTCCAAATGAGCTTTTACCTGTTTATTCGTGTTAATATTGATTTACAGAAGCAGGTGCTATCAACACAGACGTACAGTACATGTAGTCCCATTGTGTCACCTAAGCACTCCATCGTAAAGCAGGTCAAGGCAGCGACCAAAAGTCTGTGTTATACAGGGCACTGCTCATTGTTCTGACATCTCATTATTCAGAAACCCTAATAATCTGAAAAATGTTTTGTTGCACTAGAAGTTGATTAGCTGACAGCCTGTTATCCTGCAAGAAAACCAACCAACCAAGCTAAGGCATGTAATACAAATGCTGGTCCACCTAAGCAGGGTGACACTGACATGGTATCCTCTGTTGTCAGGTCAAGTCAAGTTCGAGATAAAAAATATACGGTGGGAATAGAACATGGTCAGAAAGATCATAAAACCCCAAATTCAGCATGGCCATGATAACAGTCACTAATCTGTCGGGATATTTGGAGAAGTGTTTGTTTAATAAGAGGCTGTCAGTCCAGTGCCCTACTTTTCAGACTATTGGGGTTTCAAAATAATGGGCCGTTCTATGTTTTATCCCAGGCAAACATTTGAATATTCTGGGCAGATAGACATCAGGAAAATAACTTGCTGCTATGCTGTGCGACCGAACCACAGAGGAATGTAGGGAGTGTGAGGTCATACCTTGAGAACACAGACTGTGTATGAAGACAAAGGTGCAGATGTGTGATTGGTGTGTGACCACAGGAAGGAAACCAGATTTGGAATTGTATACAGTCAGAACTAGTCAGCTCCATGTGTCTGACTAGTTCTCCTCTGTTTGAGTAAAAAATGAGTGCATCATTTAGCCTACCATATCAGGACACCAGGATACATGTATACACTTAATATACTTCTTTTTTTAAAATGTGACACTGACATTTCTGCTTCCACTTTAGTACAGCTGAGGTGAATGGAATATCATCTTGGTGTTTGCATGACACCTGCTAACAGAATGTTCTGTGGGTTTTCCAGGACTTTTGTTTCGTATGTGGAAAGATACGTCACTGCTCATAATCTTTCCTCACACACCAACATTGACATTCCATTCACCCAGGGCGGAGGCAGAAATCACAGAGGCAGATATCTGGAAAGCTGAAAAAACACTATTTGCATGGCTAGATACCACTAGGGGGTTTACCCAGCATGCATCTCTCTTGCAGACTGTGATTTGAAGTACAGCATGTAAACCTCTCTGCAGCATTGAGGTGGATATTGTTTCTGAATACATTTCATGTAAAAAGGATTCATTCAAGTATTTGTATGTGTGTGTGTTGAAACTGGCACAGTAGATAACTGGATCTCGTCTTACCTTCATGACTGAGTTCACTGGCTTTCTTCATCTTTTTCCTTCATGATGAAGGTCAGACAATTTCACTACTCGGACTAGAGATCAGACAACTTTTACCATTTACCATTACCTCAGTGACTGCTGTTGGATTTTAAGCCTCACATGCCTGGAACATCATGCCCCTTGTCGTCCTCTGTCAGTATGAGTGTGTTCAGTGTGTTGCTGTTTTTCAGATCAGAGTTTCTTTTTTATTTGTTGTACAATATGCGAACTCTGAGTATGTGTGCACATGACCTCTGTAACCATCAAATGTCAAAAAACAAACGTGTGTGTCTGCATGTGTGTTGAGGGCAATGAGGAGGTGACGATGGGGGGGGGGGGTTATCGGGTGTGTGAGGGCCTGATATGAGGTCTATGTGACGGGTGTTAATGGTGGGAATGGGATGATAAGATGCGGCGAGACGTGGTGCCGGGAAATGATGTTTTACAGCTTCCTCCCTCTCTGTCTCTTGGTGGAGAAAGCTGTAATGGACTGTAATGCCACGGTTAGAAATCTCACTCTGCCACGTTACACCACAAGCATGTTTTTTTTTTTTCTTCCATCAGAAGTCACCCTCTGACTGTGCTGTCTGTTAAGGTTAGACTGGGGCCGATTTCTTTTACATTTTTTTTTAGAAATGATGATACAACACTGACTGCCTATCAGAAACTTCCAACAGACTAGATTTTGATTTTTTTTCAAGGGATGATAATGGGTGAATTTCAAGATACTTGGCTTTGAAAGTTAATAATCACAACATTTAAGCAATCAGCAGCTTCATTTTAAAAATATAATATCGAACGTCAAAAAAGTAGCTTCTAAGTTCTCACTCATTTGTTGACACTATCGTTGACATTATCTTATTTGCATATAATAACTTCTATGCAAATATGTCCAGCTGCCACCACTGGGAACACCCACTCCCCCACCACCACCACCCCACCCTCTGAGCTGAAAAATGAATATACAGAGGAGCAGATTTAACTTCAAATTAATAACAAATAAATGAAACATAAACTAAAAATAGAGTGGAAAGGCAGAAAAAGATTTACAGTTCATCCTCAGGCAGATTGTTATGAGAGAGGGATCGATCCACAGCAGGTACCGGCTCACCTCGACCTGTTATGATTGGTCGGCATGGTGACCGCTTGCATCGTCTACTCATTGACAACCTGATGACCTCCCAGTGCTCTGCCACAGTGTGTTGTCCATCTCCGGCTGTGCACATACACACATATATGCCTTAGTTTGTCAGTTTTCACTCACTTTCTCTTTTTTTGGCTCAGCCTGTATATTCAGGAGCAGAGTCCTCTATCGTATTTGTTAGTGTGCCCGTTCCGCACAGACTGTCTGCTTGTATGTGATTGAACTCAGACTCCGGCTCATCCTGGTCCTTGGGGGAGCTTTTGGAGTGGATCTTTCCAATCTCCTCGAGGGCACTGGCTAGAGAGTCAAGGTCAGCAGTGTCCTGGTGGCGAGCCTCCCACAGGCTCAGTATGACTGCTGACGGACTCTGCTGCTTTGCAAAATAACCCAGGTTTCTGTAGAGGAGCACAAAAGCTGGATTAATGAATGACACAGGAAGAGGTCCGCCTCAGAGACAGATTTGGACTTTTTTTCTTATTTTTCTTTTTGACAATAGATCAAAGTGTAAGTCCACCTTAATATTTTGCCTCGTTCTGACAACAAATCTAAGATCTAAATCTAGATAAATCCACATCTATACTAGAAAAATATAGAATATCATCAGACTTTTATATCCAGTCAGTGATGACATTCAGTTAACATGATCATCAGTGGCTCTCATGCACTGTACTCCTCAAGCAGAGTTCAAATTAGCTGGACCACAAAACTATATTAAACATTTGAACATGTCAAATGTTGCTGTAAACATTATAAAGCAGGTTTGAACTGTGAAGAGCTTTCCTGAAATATGAATATTGTGCAATTGCATAATTTCATTTATCAATCCATTGAGTGATTTTAAAGGACTGTTTCTATTTTTCCATGGGAGAAATAAAAGCAGCTGTCTGATTCGGCCTGGACCGGCCACGACGGTGACACTTATATGATATACATATATGAGGATAAGCGATATGATAATGTCTCTCCTCAAACAATCAAAATACACGACTTGGCTTGGGAACTGAAAGGTGGACTGGTAGCTGGAGAGGGGCCAGTTCACCTCCTGAGCAAGGTATTGAACCCCTAACTGCTCCCAGGGTGCCGTTCAATCAACCATCCATTTGCATTTGTGTATGAGTGTGTGTGTGTGTGCGTGGTTGTATTTTGGGTAAAATCATCATGAGTGAGTTCTATTCTATTCTATTTACAAATGATGATGACATTCTGTGATAGTAGTTTCATTTCAATCATAATCAATATACAATAATTAGTATTTGAGACAGGCAGACATTTGTTTTTTAGGTTCTCAGGAGCTAAAGTACTGTACAAAGAAAGATCATCCCCACGCTCCATGACAATCAGCTCAGCCAATACTAACAGAACCCAGCTGAGTCTGTGACGTGCCCATTTAACTTTTAAAAAATCGACTTCTTAATTCTGCCTGTTCCTGAAAATTCATTGAGCACAAATTGTCTTGGTATGGTAAAGAAAACTGTGTACCGGTTCTACATGTAGGTGAAACTAAATGTTTGACCTATTAAGAATATTGAAATGTAATCAAGATAATATAGGTTATGACTGGTTTCATCTGATTTCATTCTCAGATGCTGCTAAAATGAAAGAAAAGTGAGCTTGTTACCATGCCAATGGAAAGCCTTCATGTGTCATGACTTGGTAAATCCAGTTGGGGGCAGTATTTCACTGCCACTATTCGCTTCTCAGGAGATAAAAAACATAAAGCAACATAAAAGGCTGCAGCCATTGGTCACATCAGGCTCTGTTCAAAGCCGCCCAACTTGGAGAGGAAAGCTTATCTGGATAATTTGGAATCCCAGAAGACTCTTAGATACCAGAATCTCATGAATCATACACTTAACAAGAGATTATCGCTGCCACAAGCTAAGACCAAGCTAAAACAACAACTGGACTGAGTAAATATTAGTATAGTGTCTCATTATAAACGCATATTTTTTCTTGATATAAAGAAGTCTGACTGATGGACATTAACAGAAATGTATCAGAGATCTATATGATGCATTCAAAAAAAGTCAATGGTATTATGAAGCTGGAAGAATCAGTCCTGTCTGCTGCTGCTGAGAGACCCACTGAAGAATGACAGACACCTGGCAACAGGCCACGTTCATGAGATCAACACTACTCTCTGGATTGTCCTAATTATCATCATTGTGTGTTCAAAGAGACCATTTCAGAGGAAAAGGGTGCATGCATCATGCAATCTCAGACAGCATGCACATCATACGCTCACCGATCTAAGTGGAGTTTCTGGGCTAAGAGTTGCCAGTCCTTGCCCTTGGCGTTGGCAGTGTCGAAGGTGGCACAGATCCTCTGGCGGATGGACAAGGGGATTTTGAAGGCCTTGGGCCCCGTCTGGGATGTGACGGTGCAGTCTGTCTGCATAAAAAATGGAACTGACTCTTTTGTCTGGAGGAAGAGAACAGAAATAGACAATAATCAGAAGGGGGGCAGAGAGGATTTGTAAATGTGGCTTTGTGCTTGTTTTAAGCAGCCTGCTGATCCAGACGGGCAGGGTTTACTGGGGACAGTTCAGACAGGTATGTTGAACATTTTAAGACATCAGTACATAGACTGTAAACAAATAATATGGTGGAGACATTTGGTAGAACGCCTCTTCCATTGGTCAGTTTGTCACCACAATCCAGCTCACACATTGGCTAGCCAGGTGACCGTGCCTCCAGCTTATTGGTTGGGACTGTCACACACATTTTCATTCATTATAAAGACCATACAGCAAACAGGTGGACTCACCATTGAACTACTAAAGCTTTGTGACAGGCAGTTTATTTCAGAGTATTGTAAAAAAAAAAAAAAAAAAAAATATATATATATATATATATATATACATACATACATACATACATACATACATACATACATACATACATACATACATACATACATACATACATACATACATACATACATACATACATACATACATACATACATATATATAAAATACCGACACCAACCCAAAGCATTACTACCCTTTAAAGCCATCTTACAAGCCAACATGTGGTACAGTATGTGTTTAGTGCTCAGGATTTAAGGGTGGAGTATTACTATAAAACCACATCTCCCATAATTCTGTGCTGTTCTAATGTAGCTGCACTGTTGTTAGAACATTTGTAGTGCCATTTGTTTTTTCTTTCTGATGCTTTTTCCTTCAAACTAGGTTTGAAAAGCTACAAATGTCACATATTGGCTTTCAAATGAAAGAGGACATGTTTGTTCAAATCTTCTATATATCATATATCATATCATTCCTGTCTGTTTTTGAGATCAACCAGGAAATGCTCATTTGAGTGACTGCAGCAACATTTTACAACTCTGCTGGGGTTGATTTTTATTTCATTAGCAGACAGTGACTGACCCCAAATCTGAAGGTGTGGTTGAATTACTCAACCAGGGGGTTGCTCCATCTAACATCCACTTTCAGTGAATGCCATGAAACAAATTCAGACATACGTGTCTGCATACACATGATGTGAAAAAGTGGATGTGCATTACTGGCCGATAGAAACACTGACTGAACTGTGTTTGGACATACAGTACTGTTATTCTCCTGTGTGCCATTGCACTGTGAGACTGCCAACAGCATGGCTCTCTCACTGTTTACAGTCTGTGACGGCTGTGCTCACTATTTATTTATTAGCCTTAAAACCCTGACATCATACTCTTTGTCAGCACTGGAGCGTTTGGTTAAATGGAAGGCTAATGTGAGCGTACACCACAGCCCACTGCACACCAACTGCTCAACCTGACACACATAGTAGGATGCATAGGAAACATAACGTGTAGTATTACTTTGTATGTATATACATCTGTCACCTGTCAGGCTATTATGAGCCCAGCTTACTTCAGCCACACTGCACTGATAATCCTAACATCACACCATCTGAGAAGTAATATGAGGAAGAAGTTTGGATACAACAGCAGATATGAAAAGGCCGTGGCTATACGAGAAGCTGTTTGCTGACTGTAAAATGCAACAGCCCACTAACTTTTTTACTCAAGTAAAGCAGCTGTGGTGCTGGATGGGTGCTTTAGTTTCAGAGAGGTTGTGTTTTGTTAGTTCAGATTAGTTTGAACGTGTTTTTGAGGAACTCTGACAATAAGTGATTAAAAAAGACTTTTATACAACTTTTTGATTTTCAAAGTTGGAATGAAAATTCTAAATTGTTGGTATCAATAATACCACACTTGATTCTTAAATGAATACATGAAACAAAAAGTCATATTTCCATCATGATTTGTACTCTTTTAATTACATATTCTTGTTGTGTCCTATTATTTAACAAATGATGAATGGCACATGATTTGGGAATTAGTGTCATTAACTGTTTATCTTGATGCCTTCATCTCTGTGCAGGCCTCCCAGCCTGTAGCAGCCCACATTACATTGAAATCACTAATGCTGACTACAAAGTAGTCTCCAGTTCTTCACCGACGTACTTCAACGCCCTTCTACAGACATACGTTACCTCACGTCTGTTGTGCTCCTGCAACGAACGACACCATGCTCTACCACCTGTTCACTCAAGACAATCCAGACTCTTCTGGTCTGTTGTTCCTCGCTGGTGGAACGTCAAACCAGTTCCTACCAGATAAGAGTGTCCCTCTCTACCTTTAAAAACCTCCTGAAGACCTCCACTCTTCAGAGAGGACCTCCTCTCCATCCCTTTAAGAATTGTCACAGCACTTACTGCTGCACTAACACTTTCTTATCGCACTGTACCTTTATTGTTTCCCTCCTCTGTAAGTAGCTTTGGATAAAAGCATCAGCTAAATGACTAAAAGTGAATGTCGTGATTTTCTGGAAATTTGGTTAAAATATCTGTTTATAGTTACTTAATGATTTGCTGCTGCTGTGCATCTGTGTTTCTCTATCTCTATTACAGGTTCCACTGCTACTGTAATCATTTTATCAGTCATTGTAATTCATTATCATTTTGTCAGTCATTGTAATTGTACAATATGTTTGTGTTGATTTGTCCTGTACATGTGACATCCATTGCACGTCTGTCCGTCCTGGGAGAGGGATCCCTCCTCTGTGGCTCTTCCTGACGTTTCTTCCACATTTTTTCCCTGTTAAAGGTTTTTTGTGGGCAAGTTTTTCCTCACTCGAACCGAGGGTCTAAGGACAGAGGGTGTCACTCCCTGTACAGATTGTAAAGCCCTCTGAGGCAAATGTACTTTGTGACTTTGGGCTATACAAATAAAATTGATTTGATTTGATCACACCTGGTGAACCACAATGTAGACTACAAATTGTCATGTGTGTGAACTCCCAGCTCCAATCAGCAGTTTTAGGTAGGATTAAACCAAAGAAAAGGAATGCTCTTCGTTTAGATAGTTCTGGTGGCCTTGAGGCAGGACAAGCACGTTCGTGAATGAGCAGTTGGGTGAAATCAATGAGCAGCACTCTCTTCTGCCTTAACAACTAGTGTCAAGGTGCTCTTGAGTGAGGATTTCTAACTCCTAGCTGCTCCAGTGGAGCTGCTCGGCAGCTGACAGAAGACTGTAGTTACAGCAGGCAGCTCCCAGGTGTTACTGCATGTGAATATGATGCAGACTATTTGCTGGAACACGTCTTCCTGGACAAATAAAGGTTAAAAAAAACATGTAGAGTGAATGTGAACAGCTGGATCTCTAATGTCTGTGTTTAGCATAGATTTGTGAAGAAAAGTGAGAGAAGTAAGAATGTCCTCCTCGCTCTATTAATACACAATGCAAGCTCAGGAGAGCTGTCCCTGCTGTCAGTGGACACACTCCAGGAAGGTTACACAAAGGTTGAGCGTGAAGTGAAAGCCACCACCACCCCACCAGCAGCTGCAGAGCCTCACCTCGGCCACAGCCGTGTAGACCTGCAGAATCTGCTCGTGGCCTTTGACCTGGCGCACGCTGATTTTGCAGGAGAGCTGGGCGGTGGCAGGGCTGTATCTCTCCAGAGAGAAGGCACAGTGCAGGGGTTGCTGGTTGCTGCACCACACTTGGGGGAAAGAGAACTCCTAAAGAGACGGAAAGAAAAAGGAGGGACATCAGAAACACAACAGTACACAGGCGTTACCATATGTTACCTAAATGAGATGATTCAGATCCCTGTGGCCACACTGTCACACGCGCAGCCACCTTCATGCAGTGAAATGAAAGGTAAGAGCCGAAGTCTCACTGATTCCATGGCTTGATATATTTAGGCACAGAAATAAGTATATTGGAGGAGAGAAAGAAGATATCTGGATATCATTTACAAATATAGTCTGATTCCTTTGTACAGTAGCTCTGATAGCAGGAGCAGCTTGAGGGCTTTGTACTGTAAGCAATATATGCAGAAATATGTGCAGCAAGAAAAAGATTGCCTTTGATGTATAATTAATTTGCAGAGAACGGGCACATCTGTGGGGAAACGTCCTTGACCTCTGCTAGACTCAGCCTTATCTGCACATTCAAAGTGACCTGTAAACGATTCTTAGTGAAGAGCGTGGCATTAAAAGGGGTGGCGGCTTCACCTACTGATGACTTAACCCTTGTGGCTTTGGTCCTGGCTGCCCAGTGCAGCTCACAGCAGCTACAGATAATGGAGCCTGAGAGCAGTGGCGGAGCAGGAGGAGGGGGGAGGGGTGATGGACGTGGAAAGCTCGGGTGCTCTTTAGCACTAAAAGCTGACTTGATGTATGGCGCGACGCTCAGCTATTATTCTATGCCTGCTCCACCAAAGCATGTTTGCGGTGCCTGCCTTGTCGTCCCGAGGCCCTCATAAATAAGGCTGCGGAGAGAGGGTGGGTGTCTTTGAAACAGAGCTTTCCCCCCGCATTCAGATCTTTAAGCAAGAGCAGCGTACAGTGGAGACAGAACAGGTACAAAGCTGCCTTCCATCCAATACTGTTTGCATCTCAGTGCTCCTGCAAACACAACAAGCAACGCAAACTTATTCTTCTTAAGTTATGGTCCTCAAGAGAGAAATGGATTCACACAAACACAAATCTAAAGTCAAAACCAGATGAATGTTATGAGCTAAAGAGACATTATTTTTCATCAAGCTATACATTTGACTTTTTCTTTGTAGAAGTATATGTGATAATAAAGGATACCAAACACTGCCACTCATGTAGCATCTGACCAGTCAACTGCAGTTTAGAGTTTGTGCAGCTAAGCTGAACATGAGCCCAAGAAATATTCAGCTTTCGCATTTTATGTGATAGATATGATGTATTTCATACAAACCATTGGTTAAACATTACAATCCTCTAACAGAAAGTATTTGGAGACAGTAGTACCAGATTACCTTCACATTAAAACACACACATAAAGTGAAAAGGACCAGATGGAGAATCTCTAACTAACAAGCATAAACACATCACAGCACTCCGTGAACCCTGGGAGGGGCAGTGCACAAAACACCACAGTAATTAGCTCTTAGCAGCAAAAACAGGATCTTGCAAATTAGTGCTTCAGTATCCGATCTCTGTTGACATGTGATATTTTGTCAATCATTGCCATGGTTACCTGACATGTGGTAAAGGGTTTGATGCTCCACAAGAACTGGGGAACATCCTGGATGGACACCTGGAGGCTGAAGGTGTTCGCTTGGAAAGGCAACATCTTTGGCTCCTCGAGGAGCTGACCCCCTCTGCTCTTCTCTGCTGCCACCACTCCCTGGGGGGGGAAGGAAAGAAAAGGAAATAAATGAATATGAATACATTAAATAAAAAGAATCAAAGACAAGAGGCATGAGGGAGAAAGATAAAATAAAAGGAGGAAAAGGAAAAAATAAAGGTTAGAAAAAGTCTTTCCTTTAAAGGTAAGCTATCTTTCCATAACGGCATGAACACCTGTTGCAAATCCTTTCCTCTGTCACGTCTAACTAATTAACTCATCAGATATATTAACACAGAAGCCAAGCAGTGACGTCCAGTCTCTGCTGAACAAATCATACGACTCACGCTCACGTTAGCATCACATTTGCAGAAACATGACAGATTAAAGCTTGAATGTAATGCTGGGGAAAGGTGTGTGTCGGGAGGGGCGGGGCGAACATCCATCTCCAAAATTGAATTTAGGATGATGAAAGAACACTTTGATTGTGGCTTGCAGGTATTCATCTGTCATCATTGTTCAGTGTCCTGGTGGGATGGTTCCACGTCTGGTCTGTCTGTCTGTCCTTAGCCATCTCAGTCACAAAGGGAAAAGAGGAGAACAGAGCTGTGACTAATGCCAGGCCACACTGAATGATTCTGACAGTGTCCGTGTGTATGGCTATGCATGCATGCATGTATGTATGTTTGGTTTAGTGTGTATTTTACACGTGTCTGCACAGCGTGCACATGACATATCACATTCACACATTGCATAGAGAACAATAAGCTATTGGCAAACATCAGATGAGAGACGTTCAAAAATCAAATCAAATCAAATCAAGTTTTTTTGTATAGCTCAAAGTCTCAAAGTACATTTGCCTCAGAGGGCTTTACAATCTGTACAGGGAGTGACACCCTCTGTCCTTAGACCCTAATAGAAAAGACAAATGTGGCAACAGGGAACCTGAAATATGGTGCTCCCCCTATGCCATCTGCGTCTGTCATTGCAAACATCAAAACATTGAGCAGCTGGACAACATTAGGTTTCCATACTTTTCCTATATAGCATGTTGCTAGCTTAGATCTGTGAAAAGGTTCTTATTTAGACTCATCTGAAGCTGTCATAATGCCACGATTCAGACCTCGTGCAGACTGTGACTCTTGCTGATCTGCTGTTTCACACACAACTGATGCATCTTGGATCGTGTTTTACAGCTAAGGGAGTGTTGCAATGTCAACCAACAATGAGCAATCCAGACAAAAGAATTGCAACGTTGGTGGAGTTAAGGTTCCAAAAGTTCATTTCCTGCATGCACAAAGGTGATAACAGTGTTGCCAGCAGACAAATCATATCACAGTGCTCTCTTTAGCTGCATCCTGGCACTGAAGGTGAAGAATATTTTCTAGTATCTGCAGTTTTGCTAATTATTAAAAATGAGTGTCTGGAGAAAGCTTGTAGCTAGCTTGGAAATGTAATGTTGACATGGTCGAATGGTGAAATAACAAAATGCATTTCCTTCTATTGGTTACGTTTCAAGACATAAACAGAAATGACACGCAAATATGCTGAAGACTGAGGTGAACAGCATTTCCTGACAGCATTTACATCAGACAGTAGCATTCTGCCAGCAGTGATGTGCTAATATTAATCTCCAGTTTGACCTGTAATGTAGGGGCATTATTTGTGCCAAATCTGAATCAAAACACTTTCTCCCTTCATTGTTACAGCTGTGATTTTAAGCTTTTAATTGAAGGCTAATCTGTTCATTCTAAAATGAGATGAAGAGGTGATGAAATCTTTAAAAGTTCATCAATCTGGATCATGAATGTTTAGAAAGAGAGAGCAGTGTTGTGCAAAATCAAGAGAAAATATCAACAATAACAAATTCCAATCATAACCGTCCTTTGGTCTCAGCTGAAGAAAATGTCTCCGTCACACAAATGCTTGTGTTACATCAGGCTTCCTGTTGATCCAGAATCCAGTCTGTGATTGCGTTGGAGCTCGGAAAAACACACAGCAGAGATGTGGTGCTAACAGACAGGAGCCCAAGGGACGTGCAAAAGTCTGACATCTGCTCGGCAGGCTGGGAATTCATAAACCAAATCCAGAATGCATTTTAAAGCCAGATGCCGCTGACGGCTGCGACATGACAGAAAGGCGGTCGGGAGGCAGAGTCAGTCACGAGGCTTCTGGTGCTCTGTTCAGCTTGGCTCAGCTCTTCTGTTAGTCTAGGCTCTCCAGGGATGATGGGAAGCTTGATTTCCCTGATGTTCACTGATGAGATCTCAATGCTTAAAAACTCTATAGGTCGCTGAAGGATAATCAAATCAAACAAGATAAAAAAAGGATGATTGGTTAACATATGAATGGCAGTGATTACAGTGCGGCTGCCTTTGTCTCTCAATAGTACAACCTGTGAGGGTCTCAGGCTGTTACAGAGTCGCCACTATCGGCTCTGCAGTATTGTTTCCCAGTGGTAATGAATCTACAATCACTCACATGGTTTAACTGGTAGACAGCACATGCTGAGGTCCCTGCTGCCTCAGACAGCCCAGGCAAAAACTACAAACACACAAGACGTTCCGTTTGAATCTAGGCCATGACCTACAATATGTTCTTCCTAATAGAGTAAAAATTGCTAAAGTGAAAATGTGCATCCTCACATTTTTGTGAAAGAGGTCAGACACAGCCAAAGTTGTGTTGCAGAAAGACTGCTGAATTTGCTCCTTTGAATTCTGGACTGTTGGCAGAATGAACAAGAACTCAACCAGACAAACAAACCTAAAAACTACAATAGTAACATTAAAGCCACTCTTCGGCCAATGTCAAATCACCTGCGATGACCTAGAGATGAAGCTAGAGTGTTTTAATTTGTTCATATTCGGAGATATTTACCTCAGAGACTTTTGCCTCCTCCCTAACACAATGGTGATGAATGGAACTTAATTTGTGCTTGCAGCTTTGAGAAATGACATTCAAAAGCAAAGTGTCTTTCGAGAAATAATGACCCACTTACTGTGTATAATCCACAAACCTCATTAACAGTTTTCCTAGGACTAAAAAACAGTTCCTAAGAGAACTTGAGAGTGCATTCTGTAGATTATCCGGAGTAACAAGGACACTGAGCAAGACACTGCAGACAAAGAGCAACACACATTTGGCAACCTGACTAATGTCAGTCCAATATTCAATATCCTATATTTAGGCTTTGTTTTCCTCCTTCACCAACACCTGAGGGAAATATCTGTCTCTGTGGCTGTGAAATGCTCTGCTATGTTCACCAGCTCACTGTGTCTGTCCGCTGTCTGGTGCTTTTCAGGCAGTGTGCAGTGGATCTACAACAGATATTTTGCTTTGTGCTGTTGGAAACACTTCTACTGAGAGTTGTGACAGTGAAGCATAAAGGTGTGGGCTGCAGAGACAAAACAATGAGCTGAAAGAAGCTAAAAGTCTGCTGATACTTGTGTTGTTTCCAGTGTGAGTGGTCTTGACTGAAACACTGCTACTAAAGCTAAAACTGTGAAACCCAGCAATGCTAGAAATGAGACAAGCACCTAACCGGTGAACTCCCCCCACCTGAAAGGCATGTGGCGTGTCGTCCACACAGTATACCCGCAGGCTGTAGCTCATGTAGTCGGCCTCCATGCTCCCGAACACAGCCAGCTTCAGCCTCTTGACAGCAGCCTGCGTCAGGGGCTCGCCCACCAGGGCGTACGAGCCCGGCTGGTCCAGCAATAGGTGGCAGCTTGTTGAGTCCATCAGGCAGTAACAGGAAGTAGACTCCTCCTCCACTGACATCACTTCCTGAAACAAAGAACAGAAATGGTAGCCATGATTTCTAGTCTTCCGACCACTCAAAGCGCTCTACACTACATATCTCATTCATCCATTCACACACCGATGGCACAGCCTTTGGGTTCAGTATCTTGCCCAAGGACACTTCGGCATGCAGACCGGAGGAGCCGGGGATCGAACCGCGATCATCTGATCAGTAGACGACCCGCTCTGCCTGTGAGCCACAGAAACCCTTCAACATGCTTTAGTATCTGTCATACTTACAGCAACTCACAGAGTTTGTTGCTGTGGACAATTGTAGAAGTAAATATTCATGCCCAGAGCTGGATAGATATCAAGACTAGAAAACTGCAAATGAACCTCTGTATACAGTGGAATGTATTATGTATTGAGTTCTGCCATGCTGCTGTTGAATAATGGTGTACGTAAGATACATAAGACAGGTTTAAATCACAAAGCAAAAACCCACACAGGCTGTAAGCAGTCTCCAGAGAATGTGGAAAAACATTTCCCACATGAGTGATGGTGTTAGTACATAGCAGAACACAAAATAGTCATTATGGACAATACTGAGTTTTATTTATGAGATGACAGCAGCAGCTGAGAAAGCACTTTATTATTTCTGACTGGAATGAAAGAATCCTTTATGTACCGACTTTTTCTTTTATTGAAATCATCTGAAATTGACCTAGCAGGAAGTGGGACTTCCATCATACTATTAGAAGTAATGACAAGCCAAAGGAAATGCTCGAAACCACTAAATTGTGTCTCTGCAATGAGACTGAGAATGAGCTCACTCCAACCAATGCTCCCCTGAGTCCTCTTGGTTAATCAATGCTGTGATCAAGACAAAATTAAAACTTTATTTCAAGAAATAGAAAACGTTTTTTTAAAGATTTTTTGGGGCTTTTTGTTTTAACTTTATTTGACAGATACAGCTGAAGGGATGACAGGAAAGAGTGAAGACAGAAGAGGGGGAATGACATGCTTTAAAAGGCCATGGGTCGGAACTGATCCCTGTGCTGCTGCAGCAATGACTGAGCCTTTGTACATATCATTAGGTGATACTTGTGTCAACATACTTTGGAGACAAAAGTTAAGGGCTTCCTGCATGAATCCAAATTCACTTTTAAATATCTCCTTGCCGTTATCCAAACCATCCCACAATATTCTCCCACAGTGTGCTGCATCCCCCATCCTAGCAAGCAGATGGCATCCATGAAATACGTGTGATTATACAACTTAATGAGGAGCTGCGAGACCAAACAGCACGCTAACCCACAGCCTGAGGAGTAGTGTTTATACCCTCACAAAGTTAACTGGCAGTATGGCAATCAAACGTCATGTAGATTACAATACAGTTCATCATTTATTATCTTATCATGATAGCATGTGTTTTCACCCATAGAAGAACAGTGCAACAACATGGAAATACTTATGTTAATATCTTTAATTATCTTAAGTTATTATCTTCATTGACCTTAGAATCAGACCATATCAAGATTTCACGTGAATAGTTCATTTTAGGAAACAAACCTGCAACCAGGAAAATGAGCTTAGCCTAAACGTTTAGTGAATCAGCTGTTTGCAATGTACACATAGATATACAGGTATTAACATATTACTTTGATAAGTAATGAAACTTAAACATGTGATAATTATCAGTTTGATAGATCATCTTCTTTTAGAGGAGATGGGGGAGATGATTATATCATCTGAAAGTGCAGAAAAAAGAGTGATCGAAGGAAGGAGGAAGGAAGGAAGGAAGGAAGGAAGGAAGGAAGGAAGGAAGGAAGGAAGGAAGGAAGGAAGGAAGGAAGGAAGGAAGGAAGTCAAATCAGCAGATGAACTACAATGACTGACATGTAATTCCTTTGCTATGCACGTATATCAGATATTCTGTATAGCTCAGCACAGACACATTGAATAGTGGCTGTATAGACTGTAGTTTCACCATCATGCTAGTATGAGAAGGGTGAGCGTGGGGGGTTGCAATCAGTACCTGCACTTAGATTAGAACTACAGCTAGATGTCTCTAGATCCCGTGCACTGTTCCTTTAAAGATTTGCTCATATGAACATGTTGAAAAGTAGTGAGGGGCAGATGAACAGATTTATATTATTATTCTTATTATATAATTATATTTTTGTTTAGTCTCTTAATGAGATTTGTTGACAATAAAAGAAATTCAGAATAAACTTATTCTCTGATGGACCACCATAAATGATCTTGGCATCTTAGCAGAACTGTATCACAAGTTATCAGGAAAAATCAAACACACAAAAACACAATACAGTGTTTCATTCACGTTCTGTTGGCAAACACACTTTATCAGCTCATACATTCTAATCAGGAACTACCTCAAGTGAAAAAAATGTTAGCACTCCGTTTAGCAACGTTCAAGTCGGGCTCCTTCTGTGAATACTTATGTTTATGCATTTTGTACTTATGCTTTCTGAATCCTCATGAGCACAGCTTAACACGCTGCAATATGGCACTGAATAATAAAATACTGTTGTGGGGAGTGCTGTGGAGTCTTCTGTGGGTGCTGTGTTTTAATGACAGCTGAAATAAGACTATTTTAGTGGCACTGTGAATTTGCATCTTCAAAACATCAAAACCGTCTCTCTCTCTCTTTAGGTTAGACCTCAGAGCTAAGTCATTATGTCTAACCAAGAAGCTCTGAAGATCTGCAGACTTTTAATATTAGAGTAAAATCTCAAAGTGACATGAATCTTGTATTTATTCATATTGCCTCTGGTCTCCTTCCACCCCTTATTTGCAACACTTGCACATCTTGTGAAATCGCCGTCTTACGCTGAAAAGAAACCTTTTTTTTCTCACAATAGTGAACCAAGAATGTTGAATGAGGTCACCTAAACATGAGATAAATGTGGGCAGAAGAACTCCTTAAATTAAATCTAATTTAATCTTTAAACTAAAATGATTCATCAGTTTAAAATTCAATTATTAATTATTAATTTAATTATTATTATTTTATTTATTTCTTAGGCATTTATTTCTTTTGTTCTGACAATGTTTTGACCATCTGTGACTTTTTTACTCGTGCAGCAGAAACAGCCTTACTTTAGTTCAGCTTGCACTTTTGACCTTGGCTACAGCAGCTGCAGAGCAGATTAAGACTTCAGAGTGTTTAGATAAAATGTATTTAAACAAATGTACATTTTCATGACAACTGGGCCGCTGTGCCGAGGAAGATCCTGCGATATGATCGAAAGCTATAGAACAGCATATCTCAAGATTGTTTTTGTTCTTGCTTTACTTTTTTGACTTTGAATACTTTGAATACGTACTTGTTAAAAACACACAGAGTAACTGACCCAGAATCAGCAGTGTTAGGTTTGGAGAAGCTAAAGAGAGCCAGAGGTTGAACAATCAAGATCTGTTCAGCATAGCATGAAGACTGAGTGTGCACAGTAAATGTTAAACTGAGGCTTTATGGTTAGCTTGATGAACTAGACATGAAAAGTTTGTCTGCTCTGAGCATTTACTGCTACTACTCTACAAACACACACAGAACTGTGACTCGGACTGAAAGACATGTACCTCCGACTCTGGACAAAAGAAGACGATGAAGAAAGCAGGCAAATCACGCTGGTCTTCCTCTAAATAACAAGCTCTTCTAAAAGCTGACCATCACCACAGCCGGGGCTAAGCCTGCAGTATTCATTATTATGACCCATTCTCAGTTTGCCAAAACTTTACATCAGATTCCCCAGATTGGGTTTGGGATTAAGCTCCCAGGACTTTATCCAGACCAGTAAAAATCTTCATTCACTGAAGGGGAAAAAAAGAAAAAGCTGACATTGTTGGATTGGAAACACAAACACATAAAGAGTTGGAGAAATACAATGTGTCCTGTTACAGAGCATCAAAGTGAAACTAACAAGAAATAGAAAATATTGGGTGGGATTGCACCACTATGTTGTGTTAGCTGTTAATGGTGTCTGTGTGTGTGTGTGTGTGTGTGTGTGTGTGTGTGTGTGTGTGTGTGTGTGTGTGTGTGTGTGTGTGTGTGTGTGTGTGTGTGTGTGTGTTGGGGGGTAAACTGAGAGTGGTGGTCAGCAGAGAAACAATCTCCATGACTCTCCTGATTGCCTCACATCTAAATTCACCATGCCATGTCTTTCCTGATCCACTAATCAATACTTCCTTTGTCTAACGGTCCGTTATACTACCACCACAAGTTACCCCCACCTCCCCACAGAGTGACAGCAGCCATGCCTCTTCCTGGCCATTACACGCTGTAATTGTTTCTTTATTTTCCTTCTGCTGGACTGGTGGTCTTACCTTCTCGTGGCCTTATGTCACCCTCTGGACCCACAGAGAGCATAAGGCCAGATCAATCAGCTCGCTTACAAAGCCCCAACAGTACAATGGACATAATTCACCAGCCACATGTCACACTGACTAACTGGACCTTTTATCACATGGAGCACATATATAAACATCAGTGGAGAGACAGAGGGAGAGTCAACAGTCCATGGCATCTTATGTCAAGGAACATGACTTTAACGTCCAGTCACTAAAATCACTGTCTTACATCGAGTCATCCAATATGGAACAGTAGAAAAAGAATCCATGACCTCTATCATCAGGGTATGAACAACCAGCTAAATGTCAACCAACCATGAGCTTAAATATTATCTAGTGTCGATACTGCGGCTCACCCCAAAACCCCGGGCACGTCTCTGTCACGTTGTGAATGCAACGCTATTTTAGTCCACTGGAAGTATTTCAGAAGCAAAGCGTTTAGCCCCTCAGACTTTGTTTACTTGCTCAGATTTGCATGATCTTCTAAATATGCTTCTACATGTAAATCCACCAGATTCTCTTTGCTTTTTCTGTGTCTGGCTTCCATCAGCCCGAGGTGCTCTGTGTAAATTGTCGCGGGCTGCTTGAGGCATCCATCAAAAATAGAACAGATGTGTATTCAACGCAGAGCTTGGATGCTTCTGAACTGGATCACGGCAGGGCCGGTGGGGTTTAAAACTAGACTGTAATGGCTGCGTATTGCTCGTGATGACACAGAGCACACGCGTCCTGTGGGGTTCAGGGGTAACAGTTGACATCATTGCCTCTAACAGCTGCTAATATTGATAAAATACTGTAAGCTCTGCTCTGTCCTGCTAGCATTCACATGTAGTAGTACTGAATCAGACTGCAGAGATTGGTGGTAATTATCTGTGCTTGTCATTACTAGTGATGCCTGTCACATGATACAGAGTCATTTACACACAGTTAACATAAAAACAATATAGAAGAGCCTCAGCCGGTCGAGATTCATCCAGCAGTTGCATTAGCTAATTAAGAAACAGACGAGCATGAGGTGGGTTGAACTCAGGGGGTAACATGCAGGTATCGCTATGACTCGAACCGAGGGTCTAAGGACAGAGGGTGTCATTCTCTGTACAGATTGTAAAGCCCTCCGAGGCAAATGTACTTTGTGACTTTGGGCTATACAAATAAAATTGAATTGAATTGAATTGAATGTTGTGTCAGAAGTTTGATCTGTTTTTCTCTCTTTTGTTTCTTTCACGTCGTTTCTAGACATTCCAAACTATTTCAGGCACGTAAACGTACTGAAAAACGTACATATACTGATTAAAGTCATGATAGTTAGTCACTGTTATTTATAGATGGTGACATCACAGCAGGACCTCAGTAGTGTGTATACTGTATTTTCACCTTTTCTCATGTTAACTTTGTCTACACCATCAATGCATCTGCATTCAGTGTTATTTACAGTGTAGTGCTGGGGAACAGCACAGGCTGTGAACTGCAAACACAAACAGGAGCAGCGGAGGTTTTGTGGCTTTAACCTGCTTCATTCCTGTTGACATTTGGCTGCAAACAACAAATAGAGCCATCGAGGAAAAAGACAACCGAAGGAGAGCCAAGCACCATGTCTGAGCCAGGCTAAGATCTGGATGGGTTGTACTGTATTTGACAGGCATGGGCCTGAAGCTCTCACCTCCCATTTGCTGTCCTGGGTTTTCCTCTTGAGCTGGATGTTCCAGTTCTCGGCGTCCACCTCGGCGCAATGAGCAATGGTCATGGCCACTGGGCAGAAGGGATCCAGATCTGGAGGACCATACGTCACTTCAGGGCCCAGGAGGATTTCACAGCCTTCCAGTGTTTGGACACTTGGCACATTGTGACACACACACACACACACACACACACACACACACACACACACACACACACACACACACACACACACACACACACACACACACACACACACACACACACACACACACACACACACACACACACACACACAAACAGAGAGAATAGGATACATTGTAAAAGAGACACGCAAATAAACTATGGTCCTGCTGAGAAAAGACACAGCCTGTGTGTGTGTGTGTCTGTGTGTGTGTGTGTGTGTGTGTGTGTGTGTGTGTGTGTGTATGTGTGTTGAGGTGTTGAGCAGAATGACTGTTAGACGTCCTGTCATTGGTGCTTTGATAGCTGCTTCCATTCAAAGTGCTTCATAAATGTGTTATGAATAGCAGGGTATTGAGTATCCTGCACGTCACTCTTAATAATTAATGTGTCCCTATACTTTTTAATTTTTTAATCTCAATTACATGATCCATAATCTGTGAGAAACTAAACCTTTAAATCAAAAACCAAACAAACAAACAGACAGACAGATGGAGTCAGGGACTGTCCATGGCAGCATATTTCCTGCTGTAAGCACTGTTAATACTGTAGGCTCTGATCTTCTTGACTTTCTATATTTAACAGTTTATATTTCATACCACAGTGCTGCTGCTGCTGCTGCATGAACAACTCCACACTTGTGGACTCACATGCTCCTCAAGTTCAAATTATTTCTACTCAGCCAAGCTGCTGGAATTTGTTCCAGTGCAGGTGAAAAAGTCACTGCGATTTGCCAGTGAGCTGGAGTGCGCTCATTAAAAGTGGCTTACAACAAGCAGGTCTTGCCAGTGGCTGGTGGCAGCAGCAGCAGCAGCAGTGAGTGGTTTTTAGAAGAAAAAAAAAGGGCAGGCGGGATTATGGCAGAGGAGATCAGTGCCTCAACAAAGCTCTCTAAGCTCATCAGTCATCACAGATCAGAAATACTGGTTTGTTAAGATTTCTTCTTCTGAATGAGAAGTGATTTATATGAGCAGCAGCTTTAACATAAGTATGCTACACAATAACTTGAAAGTGACAGGTTGATAATAAGGACAAATGCCTAATAGTGTTGTAGTGGATTAGTGTGGGATTCAAGACAATCTGCTGTTACACAGACCCTGCATCAAAAAGAACAGCTTTAGTTTAATGTTTGGGTTCTATTTTTGTATTTTTGAACATCAGTTATAATTACATTGTAACCATCAGAGAAACCGTTGAGATCTGGAAACACATATAAGTACAGTCCATTTACCATTTACAATGACAATGCTACATTTTAATATACAGTATATGTTAAAATCTACTTGGCACTGATTTTACAATGATGTCAGAAGGAGAAAGAAGCATGCTCAGTGAGCATGATCAGCCAAATCACTTGATTTAAATGTACGGCTTTGTCCTGAAAGATGGTAGCACCATTCAAAAATATATGCGCCCTCATTCATTTCAGTGAGTTGGCATGGGAGGTCCTATCACAGACAGCCTCTGAATAGAACACAGTGTAGAGTAAGACAGGAAATAAGGGGAGAGAGACGGGTATGACACAGTCTGTGGCTGCAACTGGTCTTTGCAGTTATCTGATATGCGCCTTAATCAGTAAGCTATCAGGATGCCTTATTGAGCAAACAAATTCTACTTAGCTCGACTTTTGCCACAGTGCAAAACACTTCATCTGCACTGCTGAATATATACCAGGATAGTATTGTACCATTCACTGTTTATACATTTACCTTTGTTTACTTTTACTAATATGTATCTCTATTATGCATGTTTATAGTATAGTTTTTATAGTAAAATCTTTTGTGACATCTAACCAACAAAGGTGCTATAGAAAAAAAAATGCTCAAACTGGCTAATTTAGATTTCATTGGCTCATTGGAACCTTGGAACCCTCATTGCAACACACCTCAACCAAAGCAACTGCTTCTGTTTTTAGTTTTTAGTCGAGCTAGCAGTGAGGTTTGTTGGAAAATAGGTTAATAACTGGCTTGATTCTTCCTCTTCCACAACCAACATGTGAAACTTACATAGTCTTCATAGTTGATGGATGGTACATGTATTCATGATCCCCAAGGCTGAGCCCTTAATAACTTTGAAGAGCAGACAAGGGTGGGCAGCTGCTCTAATGGAGGCGCAGAGAAGCGTGTAAGACTGCAGCTCTGCCTGCCCCTTCCTGGTCTCAACTCTGGGCTGTCAACATGGTTTTGGTTGACTCATAAACTTGGACATATTTCTAGATATGAGAGCTGCTCCATCCAAAGTGGGATGGATGCCGTCTCTCCTAATCAGACTAGGTTTTCCCCAGAAAGGTGTCCAATTGTCTATGAAGCCCACATTGTTTGTTGGACACCACCTCGACAGCCAGCGGTGAAATGACGACATGCGGCTAAACATGTCATCACTGGTCACATTGGACAGGGGTCCAGAGAAAACTACGGAGTCCGACATTGTTTTGGCGTATTCACACACCGATTAAACATTAATTTTAGTGACCTCCGATTGGCGTAACCGGGTGTCATTACCACCAATGTGAATAACAATCTTACTGCATTTACGCTTATCTTTAGCCAGCAGTTTCCAAAAAATACTTGATGTCACCTGCTCTGGCCCCCGGGATGCATTTAACTATGGTCCCCGGTGTCGCTAACTTCACGTTTCGGACTATGGAGCTGCCAATGACCAGAGTTGGCCTCTCAGCGGGTGTGTCCAGCTAAAGCTACCTGTAGCGGTACCGCACCGGCTACCGGGGACTGGCTAACTATCTGAGCTACTGACTCTTCGGTGGTGCCTCTAACTCACTGACCCTCGCCTCTAATGCTACAAATAAACAACATTTATTACAAGTACTATCACTAAAGGAGGACGAGAAGTAACTAAACATGAGAGGAGAGAGGAGGAGAGCAGGGAAACAAAAACTGGTGAAACTATCAGATAGTGGTTACTAGAGTTAACAGACCTGTTCGGGCACAGACAGAACAAGTCAAAGGATAGTGCAGAGATAAGTAGATAGTCGCTGATGTAAAAAATATATGAAAAACTGTTTAGGTAAACAGAGAGCACCATAGCAGCAACACCGATAACCGGACGTGACACAATACGCTTGTCGTAGTACGTCAGCACTTTCAGATCATTAGCTGCAGGCTGCTGTTATGTCAACAGCAGCCTGCAGATGATGGCACTTGACTAGTCCGGAGAGACCTCTGGATCCCTCAGCCAACTGCACTGAGCCACTTCACACATGTAATGTAAAGTGTAGGCAAAGAGCAGATTACTAGATCCTTAAGTAGCCTGCAACTCGGGCCCAAGAGTCCGATAACCCTAAAGAAGTGGTCGAACCTAGCAGACTCTTCTCAATTCTACTTGTCATCATGATGAAGGGCTCTGTACGGAAACTTCTTGAGCCCCAAGATGAGGTGTATTACTGGAAGTGAGCAATGACTCACTTCTCATGGACCCAGGGAGCCATGCAAAGTGGCAGATTGGACCAGGAGAAGAGATGGTGACTTAATAAATGCACACATTAGCACGCTCCATGAGCTTCACCTTTATTTGCTTGTAGTCTCCCACCTGTTTGTCCCACTGTGCTTTTTCTCCATTTATACGGTGATGCAGACGTGTTATGTGCCGCATGGATACATGAATCAAACAGACACCTAGAGGTGGAGCTATCACTGTAGTTTTAGTCCTTCTGCTTTAATCATTCACAATATCTGCTCGAGTCTTCTTTTAGCTGCAGTCTGAACTGCAAAGCATTCATCAAAACAACTTCAGTAATCAAGGGCAGACAGTTGCATGATTGAAAGAACAAATCTGTAAAACATTAACAATAACTTAGCAAATAATTACCAATCCGTCATCACAAAGCACTGTCCCTTGATTTATAATACCATCATAATGAATATTCAGCTAACTGTGTTCCCTTTTCATCTCTAATCCTAGACCTTGGTGTACTACACTTGACTTGGAAAATAACTGTAAGCAACAAGGCTAATCACTTGAAGTGACTCACCATGCTATTCGGTGACTTACGATTGAGAGTGTTACTCAGATAACTTAAAGAAAAACACTAAAATCATTGAACAAGTTGAATACACGTTTGAAGCACTTGTCATTGGTGTACAAGCAATCACATGTTGCCAGGTTGAGGCATTATTGTGTAACTGTTACTTTTGTTCTGCAGACAGTGATTCTTGACTTATCCAGTACAAACATCAAATCAATGTCAATGTCTGGCTCATGGTGAACACTTCTGTTTATAGATGTATTGCTTTACTACTAACACTATTAATATATACCGATATAATAACATGTCTTCTTTAATTATTGTGGTATGTATGTACAATATTTAGCTTGTCATTGCAACTTATCAAAGTTAATCAAATGTGTCGGGCGGTCAGACAATCTGTTTCAACTTTATTTAACGCAAGATATCTCAACAACTCAACAACTATTTCATTATGAAATCTGCTGTTAATGTCCACGGATGACTCATCAGCATTATTAGGCCAAGGTCTGTCCCTGTACAAAAGCAATCAGTTCTGCACCATTAGTACAGAGAAACATTAAAACTAAGTTAGCTATGAGGAATATCTAGGTGTGTTTTAGTGATTCTTCTGTGAATCGGTCAGAGATATATGTGTTGTGTCACAGTGCAAGGACATTTAACCTTCTACTGCAGGAATGAGAGGAAAGTGTGTCCTTGATGGTAGCTTAGCAGCAAATAGAAAAGCAACTTAATGTAACTAACTGGATGCAATTTTGTATAAATCTGAATATTATATGACTATGATGCTGTACTGATTGATTCATGATGTGGAAATGTGCATTATCCAGGCGACAGGAAAATGAGGAGGAAGTATGGAGTTTGCATGAAAAGCAACAAGAGCAAACTAAATGAGAGCAGTAAACACATTCACAGAATCACTCTAGGCCATTTAGTTCTCTTTCACAGTGTTGGAATAATAGTGCATGAGGAGGTATATACAGGCTGTAGTTATCACAGTGAAATCACAAACATGATTGCTGAGGTACTATTTGGCTATTACATTTCAGTTATTCATAGAAACATGTAAAAAAATATTAATGAGAGGGTGTCCAATGCTACACCACAGAAATGGTAAATGGACTGTACTTATATAGCGCCTTTCTAGTCTTCCGACCACTCAAAGCGCTCTACACTACATATCTCATTCATCCATTCACACACATTCATACACTGATGGCATTGGCTACCGTGCAAGGTGCCAACTGCTCATCAGTTTAAGGATCTAAGCATTCATATACATTCATACACCGATGGCACAGCGAGCAACTTGGGGTTCAGTATCCTGCCCAAGGACACTTCGGCATGCAGACCGGAAATGAAATGGTATGACAGGCAGGCGGGGGTGTCATTGTCTTCAACATACAGTAGACAGATAGATGAGTTCTTCTAACTCTGGAGCAGCCAAACATTTTGGATCGGGATGGATTTCAGACAGCTGTTGGTTGTAAACGTGTAATGTCACCTTAGTGGGGACATCGAGTTGTATGCTTTGGATTAAAAACCACATCCAAGAGATCTCTGCTGCGAGATCCGTGGACCATGAGAGCTGATGGCTTAAAGCAAGAGCTGCCAGTTCCAGAAAAACAGATCACCAGGGTCACTGTGGGCACACTGGACTCTGACTGGAGGGCCAGGCACCAAGCAGAAAAGCCATGTCACACCTGTGCACTGGTGCGTTTCTACGGACACACATGCTTATTAGATGATCATTTTAGCCCTCAAACTCTATCCAACTGCATTGCACTTTGTAAGTTCAATTTTTCTTCCTTTGATTATTTAAAACTTAACCATGGGCATCCAGACAACAATAAATAACAAACAATACTATGTCCCAAATATTCAGCTGGGCACACACATGGAAACTAGTTTCATCATTAATAGCTCCTTTTTTTCCAGGACAAAGCTGTTTCTGCCTCACTAGGTTGAAGGAATTATCTCACAATACAAAGCACTCACAGAACCTTGAAGGCAAAGGGAATATGTCCAACCTAAGCAAAACCACACCTTTAAAAAGATTTAGATGAGCCTTTGAAAAAAAAAACCCATCATTTTAAAAAGGCACTTTAATCTCAGTTTAATGAGACTCTATCAGGGTATGGAAAAGTAGGCTGGGCAGGGATTGGGCCTGGATGCTGCAGTGGGTAAAAGAAAGGATACAATTCTCTGCATGTCCCCTGGCCTGCCAATATGTAGACAGTGATTGACAGCTAGTAAGATGACAAGCACAACAGACCACAGGAAGAAATATGGCTGACTACAGTAAACACCTCTTCGCTCACACACACAGTGATGGAAAAAATAAGCACTTGAAAAGCACCTCTCTGGTCCAAAACAAAATACTGCCAGGGTGGAGTCTGAAACACATTGAAGTGTTTCAAAGGTGAAGAAAGCAGTGGGAGAAAGCCGACGCTCTGTGCTGGCAGGTAAGAATCTATAACAGGAGATGAAGGTAGCTCTAGACCTTCCTGTGAAGACTGATGGATTACACATGAACTACATACATTTGCAGTGTTCAACTACACTGCTTAAAGAGGATTTGCAGCAAAAGCTTGAGATTTATGGGTTTCTATGCACTGTATAGTGTATTGTAGTGCCGCTGACAGCTGCTCTGCATTCTTTCAGGTCAGTAAAAAAACATTCATCATAACTCATTTAAAGGAAAAACACGCATCTTATACTTTCAGTGCCGCGCTGTGGTGTTTCACTACCGTTTTCACCACTAATGTGTGCATTCTGTGTGCTTTCTTTCCTTCGGTGACTTTGTTCAAGCAGAGCAGTGTCAATAAACAGCGACACTTCAGAGGAAACTGGAGACCTTTGTGGCTCTCCACAGGGGAGAGTGTGCAAACACCCCCCTCCACCACAGAGAGAAGCTCAGCCCATCCAAGGGTCATTACCTAGCTGTGATCAGAATAATAATGTGTGTACTGCCAAGATGAAAGGCCTCAGGAGACGTGTGCGCCTTCTATTCCGCTGTGCATGTCCATCAGTGCACCACGCTCCATTCATCACTGCATTCATCATCGTTTAAACAAGCTTCCTGGGTCGTGACTCTCTCCCAGAGCGCCACATTGTTGACACCGAGTGGAGTACATAACTACATATTGACTCTCAGCAGAGTAGCAGGGACGAAAAAGAGATTGGAGGATTGGAGGTTTGACTTTGCTTCCTATGAGTCCGTTAGCTAAATGAAGGACTCTATTGAAAGGCCCCCTGGGGTCTCACAGCGTGAACTTTAGTTTCTCCACAGCAGCTGGGACATCAAAGCCCAGACTACCACCTGTGAGGGGCTTCTGGAAATGAACACCCATATCGTGACATCTAGAGGACCTATAGGGAGTGGGAGATAGGCTGCGGTGCTTGCTGGGCCCATCTGTCACACAACCTGCCAGTAAACACAGAGAGATGTGGGGATGGCCACAGGGAGGGTCACACATCTAGCCTTTGTACAAATACATTTATTATTTATCTCTTTATTTTAGGGCCAGTACTGATGACAACTGCATTAGAACTGCCCATGGTTAAAATGACCAAGATTACTACTGCCTAACTACTACCTTAAGTTAACAGTTAGTTAGTTAACTTTATTATTTTTAAAAAACCGAACATGCACTCATGAAGCATGTGTCTTTATTTGTAAAGCACCAAATGTGGCTTCATCTGATGCAGTAACATTTACTAGAAACTGCAGTCCTCAGCTGCTTTAGGGAATTACACAGCCATTTATAAAAAAAATAATATTTGAGAGTTGATAGTAAATATTCACATCTTCAGTAGGAACCAGTGAAGTTAAAGCTGAGAGTCGGGGAATGTAGGAATGTCAGTAGTAATGAGTGACAGACTCACTCATTGGTAGTCTGAATTTTTCTGAGGAGCTGTTGATGAATAAAAGAGTGTCAAACCTTTTTCAAAGAGCAGCACATAGAATGTATTTGAGGGCAAACTATTAAAATGAGAGACGTTTTAAAAAAAACAGCTCTGAGGTCAAATACTGAGCACGGCTTTATTTAGTGAAAGTAAACATTCTGCTCTCACACCCTTTCCTCTCACTTCAGTTCTTTTCCTTTTACAACCTGTAAACTCCTTAGACACACACATACAAGTCTAAGTAGTTCATTCTTCATTCTTCTGCATCAGACCTAAAGCAGAGCACCTGATGGTTTGAAAGGAAATCCATGAACAAAACCAAAAAGTAATAAAGTATAATACATATTCTCGAGCAGCATGTTCAGATCAACCTGCCGTCTTATTACAGTTTTAAAGACAGTGACAATAAATTCTCTAATTTACTTTTCTAAGCTTGGATATCTTTGAATGTCATACTTGGAAAAAAAATGAGTGGAGGAGGCATGATAAGAAATAACACATATCATTAAACTGAACTCAGCACAGATAATAAATGGTATGAAAACATATTTCTTTGACAGCAGCATGCTTGGATCTAATTCTGCTGTAATTAAGCTACCAATGATAGAGCGCTTTAAACTTGCAACTTTATAATCTGCTTCAAAGTCTTGGGAAGTCCTACTGAGTGTGTACTGACTTATCACTGTAGCTGTGATGGAAGGATGGTAATTAATGAGAGAAAGAGGAAACAGGACAGTGAGTACAGAGGATGGAGGAGAGTCAGGGGAGATGGATGATAAGATAGACAGAGACAGACAGATAGATGCTTGAAATGATATTTGGGTAAACTCTGGCCTCACCTTGCCTCTCCCTGATTGATCACCATGTACATCTCCCAGGACACATTTTCAGTTACAGCTCCATGAGGCACCAGCAGGCTGACCCCTGGAAAACACACACAAACATGTCAACATCAACAACTCCAGCAGCCTGACAGTGTAGGGCAAAATAAGGGCTTACAGCATGTCGTACACGCAGGGGTTATGGGAATATGTATGAGAGCTTCATTTTGTGGCTGATAGAATAAAGAGAACCAACTAAAATATGACCTTCAACAAAAATACAAGTGGTATGAATAGAAATTCACTGAAAACAATGGACACCTATCATGGTACATGCAAACGCTAATCACCTTGAGTATATTACAGAGTGCAGGAAGACGTAGCTGTTGGATATGAAGACTACAATGTTAATACGCATGCACTGTATGTATTCCTCTCATATTAAACATGCATTTGTTTTATGGACATGTCTGATAAATATTTTAGTGAGACTGAGTGTTCAATGTGCTTTGATAAATAAATGTTTTCCTGTCCGAGAGGCTCAGTGGTCCAACACAGCATCCTGTTGATACATATTTGAAACAAATCAGCAGGTAACGTTGGCTAAACGTTGTAGTAACCAACCTGTTCACGAAACTGTTTGATCTCAGCATAATGTTCCTTACTCTAAATGTCCTCCAAAATAAAAGAGGTAAAAATATTTGTTCCAAAACAAATGATTAATATGACATGTTATGGTTTAGGCACACAAACTGCATGATTAATAGAAAACAAGAGGCACATTGGCCTCGACCTTCTCCCTTCACCTCTTGTGACCAACAGCAGTCACTGATGGCTGATGTGATGAAAATAACTCTGTTAAAAGTGTTTCACAATGTAAAAGTAACTCACCAGTACACTTTATTTTTCTCTGTGTCAATAATATGAATACATAGTGCAGAAAGAAAAAAAAAACATTTTCTCGATCTTATTATTGTTATTGTATTATTCAGTTTAGGTTTCTTAAGATACAAGATGAAGTCCTGCATGCCTCTATTGATGAAGACTTTGAACTATGAACTATATACAGTATCTGAATGATTTGGGTCTGCGGTCTGCTGAAGCTTCTCTTACTGATCAAATAGATTTGATTTGTCACCAGTTGAATCAGTATTAGATTTTGCACTCAGGAGTTGAGGAACATTTTATGTCTAAAACCGACCAGCCATGAAGACCGAGAGGACTTTTTAAAACACAGCTTGTCAAGGGAGACCGGACTGCAGACTGCTAGGAGATTAACTTTGCAAAGTAAGAAAGTGGAATAAAGAATTTAGCTCTCAAAAGGTTGAGAGGGTTGAGAGGATTTTATTCCGACAGTAATCCTACAGTTTTTAATTGAAATGTTGGTACTTGATAAAATCTGCAGACTGATCAGCCTGGATAGAAATAAACGGGTACAGACCATAGATGGATTTTGGATATGGATATTTTTTGAATAAAGTTGTAAACACAGTTTGTCTGACTCTATTTTTATTTAGTCTGATCTCCCACCTAGCAACATGCAACATCTTTCAAGAAGCAAGTAGAGATGTCTGCAGAGCAACACTGTCCCGCCACTGTTGCCTGATACTATTCATCTGCTTAGAGAAGCGTTCACATTGAAGAGAGGAGAGAATACAAAAGGCCTGCTTTACAAATCAAAGGTTCAGAGGAGCAGAGTGGAAGATGACAGATAAAGCTGTTTTTTGGCAGCTCTGTTGAAAGTGAATTTTTGAATACATTGGCCACGTCCGAAATGTTAAAAAAAACATTTGAACCTGTGTGTTTTCTTTAAATAAACACTCACACCACACGTTAGTGCAGGCTGCTCTACAGTGCGGAAATAAAAAAAAAACAGAATCAAGGGACACGGTATCTTAGTCAGCTGCTACACTGTTTAATTGTGTTGGACAAAATAGAGAGAAAAGAGCCACAGTTGAGTTCTGTGTTTTGTAGCAGCAGATAATCTGGATAGTGTCTTTGTTCACCAACCTGTAGCACTTTGTTAGCATCAGTGACAGATCATGTCAGTGTTTTTCATAAAATCAAACTGAATGGGTTTAGTCGCTCGCATATGTGGCTCAGTCACATACAAGTTTGAATGGTTTACTGAACTTGTGACATTTTTCTTTCATACCACACATAGCATGTCAACAATTTCAGAGGTCTGTCAAGCAGCAGAATCTTTTGAATTTAGGTCAGAACCTTTCAGAATAAAAGCTCTCATTTCAGCTTGAAATAGTTTCCAGTTGCTAATGCCTGGTTTTAGTGAGTATATTAGAGTTGTAGCCATAAAAAAGATCTCAGTTCAAGCTATTTCTATGGTTTCTCATTTTTTTGCTGCCACAGAGGAAAGAAAGTTGAGGAGTGAAAAAAAAGATTAACTGTAGCTGCTGTTAGCTATTGTTAGCTCAGTTTGTTAGCCGGGCTGCCAGGGTTGTGAGCTCAGGGCACCGGGAGAGTGTCAGTTTTTGTACCACAGGTGTTTTGCACCAAGATGTGGGGGAATGCTCAACAGCCTCTGTGTACAACAACAACAGAGGCAAAATTACCAAAAGGATGTTGATGGAAGCTCAGAAGAGAACAAAAGAGTTAGTGAGCGAGCAAGAAGCCGCCGGACAAGAGTAAATGTGGGACTGACTTTTAGTGGTTAGTGAGAGCTTGGTGAAATAAAAGGCTAAAAGACAGACACCGAGCTGGGCTGACTGCTGCTGGACTAGTCAGTGATATTAGCTGCTGCTGTGTCTGCTGTTGGTGACCTGGTTGATGTTTGGCTGTTTTTGATCATAAGTAATGTAATCAGAACAAATACTCGAGTACAGCTGAACATATTTACCACAGTGGGATTACACTCTGAAACTGGGGGTGCTAAATCAGGAAAAAAAAATCTACACAATCTTTCTAGCTCTAAGAAGTACATTTACCTATTTAGACAACACATACACAGCATCCAGAAAAGCGCTGTATATACAGACAGCTCAAGAAAACCTAGATATGTAGACAACAACACAGCTACCCTTGAGATAGCTCTCACATGTAGGGGTTTTCCTCTTCACACTGTGTTTCTTCAAAATACATATGTGTTGTCAGATTGGCAAGTGTTTCAGCATTTCATGTGTGTATGTATGTGATGTGTGATCGAAGTTTCTTCGAGTGCTTGCATTTTGTCTGTTTGTATGTTTGTCTGTTAAGCTCTGTTTCTTTAGAAAGTAGTTACAATGTAAAATGTTCAAAGTGTGGTCAGTGTAATCAGGACATTGATTCTGAAAGGTGGGGTTATAAAATCAAAAGCATCTACATGATTAGACACTAGACAATGTAAATGAGGAAATATGTCTTAAAAGGCTACTGATTGAACTGTTAAGATGCAAAGAATATTTCTATTTCAGTTCCGTATCACTAAGATGACGGGAAAGCTTTAGTAATCTGCAGTGAAGTGTTGCATATGGTCTCTTATTCAGTCTAATGAATAGTGGTCCCTGCAGACAGGCTGTGTGAGTGCTGCACTCGACAGCAGTGACCCCTCCACATGGACCATCAGCCTGAAAGACAACTGCAGGGGGCTGATTTGTCTTCACCTCTTCACGCCAGCTGAGGGCCACCACTACTACGTACATGAGGACCACAGAAGGAGGATGTAAGTGCAGCGGTACGCATGGACTGTTGACCTGGTGATAACTCTAACGGTCCACGCAAACTCCTCCCGGCGCTCCATTTGTGATGGTGCGACATGATGACAGTGTGACCCCTGTTTGCCTGAGAGAGTAAGTGAGGATGTGGAGGAATAACAAAGAGCTACCTGCCTCTGCAACAGCACTGATAGAGCTTAGCAATAGCTTACAATATATAGTGTCTAAGGAGTGTGAAGATGTACTCGTAGCTGTGAAGGACAAACTTTGACAAGCTTACACTATCAACGCTTGTACATTACTTCTTTTCTTCACATGTTAGATTCTTCTGCAGATAAATACAGAGAGAAAGAGAGAGATGTGTTTATTTTATGTTCTAATGACCTTTTTCTCTTTCCTCTTATTTATTACAATTATTTTATTACTTTATTAAAACACAACTTTCTCTGTTGTCTTTGTGGACTCCCTTCTATGTAAAGGACTTGGGACAAATTCCCAGTGAAAATCTAAAGGATGTGACATTTATGTCCTCTCTCTCTGTGCTTCCCTACAGTGCAACAATAGCTATTGTTAGCTTAGAAACTAGCAAATGCATCACACACAATAAAACATGATGATAAAGCATGATTTATTATAGATGCATTAAAATCGACTTGACCAAGCACGTAATAATGATAACTTTTGACACTGCACAGACTATGAGTTCTTACTACAGCTGATTGTTGAGGTGTGTGTATAGGGAGTCATAATGTGTTAAAAGCCCCAACAGTCAACCTCGAGTTTTTAACTGCCCCAGAGCATCCATAAGACACCTGAAGTCATCATTCATTATAAGTCACATCTAAAATGCTTTATGACTGTTTTAAGAGTGTGGTCATAGAGTGTTATTAATGTATTATAAATCAATATGCACTGTACAACAACAGATGGAAAAAAGTTGATTTGTTACAGTAGATTTTTGTTGTGGTGCGAGGCACTGTACAAAGGCTGCCCCTTATGCTAAACAATGCTGGATTATGATAGCTAGTATAAATGACTGGTGCTTTTCAGTGATGTTTTATGACAGGCAGTATTTTTTTTCTTTTTTTTTGTTCACAAACTTTTCTTTTCTCACCTGTGTTTGGCACCACCAGACGTCCTCCAGAGTGGCCGAATATGCCGGTGATCCTCTGCTGCTCTTTACAGGTGCTGAGGGGCCCATTGAGGGTGAGCAGGCCCTTCTTGCGTCTGTCCACAGTACTGCTGTATTCCCGGCTCAGGTCCCGCGGGAAGGTCTCAGCAGGGGCTTTGGCGTGGAACTCTGCCCGTTCTGCCACACCAAGTGAAACCATAAAGGAGCTCTGGACTTTGACCTTGATGTCTGGCAGGGGGTCAAAGAGCTCTTTGTCTGCATTGTCCTGGAAGCAAAGGGGAGTGCTGTATGTCCGTCCCACTGTTAAATCAGGCTGCATCGAGGAGTTGAGAAGCAGTGGGTTGCCTACGGAAATGGAGATATAGCACAGTCACATAGTCCCCTAAAAGCCCTGCTCACATGGGACTCACATTATGTAGGGGAGTCATTTAATTAATGAATCAAAGCCCAACCTCTGTGTTTCCTGAGCAGCATTCACATTGGATAATGGATTTCACTGGTGTCCCAAATACAACAGAATAAGGTTAAGATTGTTATTTTTTTATTTCTTGATTTAGCATAGCAAAAGTTAAAATTTTAAAAGGCTGAAAAACTCAAAAACATGCCAGGAATTATTCATTTTCCATGACAGAACAAAGATAAAAGGAGAAAGAATATGTGCCACTGCATGGATTAAATATCATCAGTGATATTCTGTCTGCAGCACAAGATAGCACCAATAGACTACACTATTTGACAAAAAGCAGGTTTGAGATTAAAATCACCTTCAAACTCCACAATTATTAGAAATTTAACAGGCACATGTCTGGACTTCTGACTAAAGTTTCCTGCAGCTGACCAGTAAAGCTCCAGCAGCAATTAAAACAACATGTCTGGGCAGGTGACCAGTGCATCAGAGGTGAGGGAGCACAACCTGGGCAGGAGGTCCAGGGCTCAAAGCCACGGTCAGAGCGTCAGATTTAATTACCAAGCACACACAGCTTGATCTCCATAATCCATCTGCTGGAGTCAGCTCCGCTGGACAATGAGTCGTCCTCCAGAAGGACAGGAGGGAGGGCCAGGAGGGTGTAGGTGACTGCTCTGTAAATGAGGGGAGTCCTTCAGCTCCCAGTATGGACTCAACAGCCTGTGGAGGGGGGTCTTCATCTGTGGCCATTAGTTGTGACGATGCTGCCAAACGGAGCGAGGAGTGTGCTGCATCTATCTGGCAGACTCCAGCATGTGGTGCCCCTGGACGAGCTGTGCCAAGATAACGGCGAAGTCACTGAGTCCTTGCTGCCCAGCTGTTGCCTGCTGCAAGGCGGGAGGCTAATGTTGTTTTATTTTTAGGGAAATCATTAATTACCAGGGGTGTGATTTGTGATGAACATTATGGGCTGTGTTGGTTCTGACTTGTTTTTCAAAGCTCAACTTTTTATCTTTCCAACAGAATTCTTGATATGGAACATGAGCAGGAATGTATTCACACTTACCAACCAATGCTTTTAATACATATGTTAAATATTTTCTTGATTCATAAATTAGTCAGTATGTATACCACAGATTTCACCACCCACAGAGCTACTTCCTAATTCCTTCTGAATGTCTGAATTCTAACTGTGAAACACAAAGTGTCCTGAATGATCCCATGTTCAGTCCTCACAGTGCAGACATCAGTTTCATTGTATTACTCAGACTTGTGATCACACATTTCATTTGTATGGAAGTAGCAGAAAATCAAATGCAATGGATTTCCTTTTAATTACTGTCAACCTGTTGCAGCTGCTGTACCAGTGATCTGCTACAGTAGTGTAAAGATGGTTTGATGCTTCCAGCATTACAGCACTGTATGTTTTTGTATTTTACAGGAGTTATGTTTCCTGTTATGAATGAGTCAGTAATTTGCTTCTTCCAAACAAAAGGAGTTCTATAGTTTTTGGTCATGTGTTGTCCTTTTTGTATGTTAACTGACTTTGCTGATTAATGTGTTGATTATAATAATATAATAGTGTTGATGATAATTTTCTGTTGATCACTAACTCCACTAATCAGTGAGTTTGCTTTTATTTTTGTATTAAGATTGCTGCTGTGATTGAACCCTGTATTACTGCTCATGAACTTGGTCACCATGCTCCTTGATTGCACCTGCATTACAGTTGATGCAAAGCATGAGCAGATATAAAGGATTACATTTTCAGATAAACTTTTCAAGATAATGTTGCAGAAAAATGGAAAGATGGATTTTTCATTTCTAAATAGTTTTATAGTGACAGTGAACCTAGAGGCGGCTCTGCGGATATTCCAGCTCTCGGTCAGAGCTGCAGCCCAGTGGACATTACCTCTCTGCTGCTGACATTCGATCACTGTTAAATTTTCTCCCCTCCGGTCGAGTGGAGAATGATCTGATTATCGCTTGAGTGTGCATCTTTAAGAATGGGGCGGCGAAAATGGAATGGCAGTGGTGAGATGAGAGAAGTTAATGAAATGTACCTCAGGTTGAATACCTTGAGGGATAGGTTTGGAATTGGGCCTCTGATTAAAAATCACTCAGAAGGAGAAGTAATGCGGAAAGACAGGGTCAGAACCAGAGATTCATTCAGCACTCTGCCTCACAGCCACTCTGGCAGCAGAGAGCCATCTGAAAGCGTTTAAGAACTTTAAAAATTCACCTTTTTTTTCTCGTGATTATTAGGCATGAAGTGTTTAATTTCCTGCCATGTTTATGAAAAGGACGGTAAAATATTAACAATGTAATTACGGCAGAAGTAGGCTAATATATAAAAAATACAAGCGTTCCACATTTCATGGGGCACCTCGGCCCGCTCAAAGAGAGGAAAATGGAAAGGAGTGATGGTGGCCGGTGGAGGGCACAGCAGGCGGGCTGCACGGAGAGCTGGCCTATTTAAATAGGATTGATGACCTGCTGAATGTACACCCAGCTATCAGTTTTCCTCACACCTTTTCTATTGTGTGACAAGGGGTGGGGCTTGACCGACTCCACATGGTTGGGGGAGTGAGGGGCACAGTGTGGGCTCTTCTCACAGTGCTGTCACTGTAGCAGCGAGGATGGATCACCCTTCGCCACGATGGCTATCACTTGCACTAACCCAGAAGTGTCAATGACAGTAATATGAATGCTTGTAGCGAAGCTGGCCAGGACAGCCGCAGTCACATAACCAACTGAAGTTATTGCTGTGCACAACAAAAACTGAATTGATGTTCACTGTTCCATACCCCTTACATTTATCCATCAGTGGTTTAGGCCAGTGTAATCTGATAGAGGAGATTGGTTGCCTGACAGTCAAATGTGTGGTCTGCGGGGAAAGGGTGGTCTCTATCAAAGATCGATGCCTCCTGCATCCCAATAACAGAGGAGCCGGTCTGTCAAAATAGAAGGACAGGTCCTTTCACTGATTATGGAGGTATAAATCTGAAGCAGATAGGGAGGCTGCACGCCATGCTGCTTGATGCAAACAAATGCCATCAATCACCAGGCGGCCCTGTAGCTGAGGTCTTTGATGACGGCGCCTTTTGGCCTTGTGGTCATTGGCGTGTGTCAGCGTGGAGCTGATGGCACTCTTTCTCACCTTGTCTAGTGGTCTTAAAATTGAAGGACTGGAAACCCCCAGCGAGGGCTGAGGAGTCGATGACGTCCACGCCATATTCACTGTGATTCTTCCTGTACAGCATGACGGCCACTACCAGGATTGCCACTGCGATGATGCCAGCTGCAAGGCCCGAGTACAGAGCTACATCATTGGAGCTGTCCATACCTGAAGCACGAGACACACGAAAAAGAGGAGCAAACATAAATTCTCAAATGAAAGCTAAAATTAAAATAATGGCCAAATTATACAGGGCATGGCCTGCATGGACAAAAGGAAACTCCATGATGGTAAACAGAAACTCCTGTCTGTTTCCAAGCTGCTTCAGCCTCGTGGCTCAAAGCTACATTAGCTATTGTTGGTGGTTGAGTAGCACTGTGGGTAATGTAGATGCCAGGTTTTTTTCATTCAAATTAAAAGCACACATAAGACGATGAAGGCTGTAAGACTTTTAACGTGAAAATCCTGGGCGAAGGGTCAGTTTCATTCACGACATCTTAACATCATTGGCCAAAAAGGGCTAGGTAGAATAACTGATGTAACTCTTGTTCTGTTCTGACAGAATTAGTGATGTTAAAATACACATAATGAATTTATTAGGACAGCAGGAAAACATGGAGGAAGTATTGCATTTGCATTAACTTAGTAAATTATAAATATAGGCCTGCTCCTCCCTGCCACCGAGGTAAATATAAAAAAACAGGTCAGTATTTTAGAATTTACAGTATGTACTGTAAATGTTTTCTTCTGAGATTTCTATAGCATCAGGGTCTGTTCCTTGTTACTGTAATGAAGTTTGCATTGCCCAAAAATAATTAGAAACAGCCTAGTTTTTGTTATATTGATAAAGACCCAGAAACAAAGAATACAAGAAAAATGTCATTTTGTATACATACATTCAAGGTCAAACACAGGCAAGAGTTACAATATGTTACACTGGCACCGGCATGGAAATGAAACAAGAAGGATGGAAAGTGGTAAAATGGAGCAGACCATCTGTCTCATCTCTCTATGCCACATTATGCACCACGGATAGGAATAAATGAACATGTCCAGCCGTTACTCTAAACTGTTACATATCACACTCAAGCTGCTAACATGGAGGGTGATTAGCCTAACTGCCTTTAGACCCACCGGTCTATATCCAATAGCTATGATGGATATCATAGTGCAGGCAGTCGGAGCCTGTGCGGTGTAGCTTGTGGTCACTTGTCGTTTTGCGAGGACGATAAGAGGCTAATTAATTTAGAGTATTCCTTGCAGGGTGATCACTCGCCAAATAACTGCTTCATGTAGTCCCCATTCAATCATTCAGTTTTCCTTAAAGCCTGTGAAGAAGGCAGCAGGCACGGCTTTAACACTGACGTGACAGGCTAATGAAAGCGCTCCAGCTAGTACCTGACAATCACTTAGTCAGGCTAACTCCAGCAAGTGATTGAAAGCCGCCACAGGAATGTGAGGACAGCCCCGTAAATTGGTCAAATTAGCTCGTTTGCAATGATTACAACCCATTAATCCTCCACAACGTAGCACATGTTCACTTGTCACAACCAATAGATCTCCTGGCTCAAAGTAAAGCACAGCTGTGATGTCACGGCTGTCATAAAAGTCGGGCACTGAATAATGACATGAATGCATAATGAGCAGTTGCTGGGTTAAGTCTCTCAGATCAAAGTGAACTAAAGGTTGGTAATTCATGATGTTTCTCTTTCTAGAGTACGTACTAGGAAAATGCAAACCGCTATCACTCCTTTCTCTGGCTAACTTAGAATATATCATCTCATGTCCCCAAAATTCAGGGCAGTACATGGCAGGTGGGGAGCGAGCAGGGGTTGAAGATGAAAGGAATCACAGAGGAAGACTCACTTTGAGGTTTAACGTCATGTAGCAGCTTTCGATCTGCAAAGACAGAGAGATAGAATGAGACAAAGAGGAGAGAAAGTGGTGATTAAAGTCCAAGCCTCTGTGAAGTTACTAACAAGTTTGGACTCGGATCCAACACCCTGAGTACAGAGAAGCTCTTCTGCTGACTGTACAGTATCTGATAATGACCAGGCAGGCATCATTACTGCCCTCATATCACCGCAGATAATAGTGGTGAGGTGCAAAGTGCTCAAAGGCTCTGAAATATTTCTAAGTGGGCTAATAATCCCAAATCCAAAAAACAAGTTTGATTCATTTAAGATAAAGGAAGTCACATGTCTTTCCACTCACCCGTCTCATAATGTATGCTGTGGAAACCACAATAAACATCTCAAAGAGGAGCATGTTCTAGTAGGGCTCTAAAAATTATTGTGTATTGGTAGTTTACATAACAATAACCAGCATACATTTGTGCAAACCATAATAAATTTCACATTTCACACAATGATGTAATATTTGTCTTAATGACACTGTAGCTGCTGAGCTAATGTAAGTTTAAAGTTCACACATTCAGAGCTTTTCTGTTCCACATCCTGAACTGAACAATGGAATACTGGGCTTCAAAGCTGAACACTGTTTACTGCTTACATCCTTTCTCTCATGGCTGATGAACACTGAGCTACCACCCTGTTTCTCCACCCCCCGCCCCGAGTGGTATTTTATTATGGACACCGGCATGCAGAGAGTCTTATATTTTTCAATATGGACTCACAGAATTAACATCAATTAGCTGCTGGAATTGTTTGTCCTTGTAATAAAAACTTTTATTATTATTTATGAAATAATTTTATTGTTACTTTACAGTTAATTTCAAAATTAAAGGTCCAGTGTGTTAGAGTTAATGGGCTCTATTTATAGTATATCAGAAATTAAATATAATATTATGTTAAAATAACTATATGTTTTCATGAGTTTAAATAAAAATCTTTGTGTTTTGTGTTATAGAATGAGCCTTTTATATCTACACATGTAGGTCCGCATGTTGAACCACCGTGTTTCTACAGCAGACCAGAACAAACACAGGATTTCTTTTAGGGAGAGGTGAGGGGCTTGCAATCAACCATCAGTGCAATCATCAAGTAACTATGCCGCTAAACGCCACCAAATCCTACACACTAGACCTTTAATGTAAGCTGAGAGTAAGATGGTCACCCACTCTCACTTCCTCAAATCACAGCCTGTGTTCAGCCCTACACTGCAGTCAGTATTTACTCCACTGATGAAAATATTGAAATCTTTAAGTCACTGCATGTGCATGACTCAAACAGTGCAATGACATTCCATTCCAAACGTCAAGCATCATTCAAGACTGTCTGCATGTCCTCCCCTGTGACAGATTCAGTCTGACATACAATATGTCAAGTGAGCAGCACACAGGAGAAAGAGCGCTGACATTATCATGCACTGGGCATCTGTGTCAGATTCTTTTCCAACGCACACCTCCTGTTCAAACATGCCTGTGATGCTGTGTTACAGTGAGTGTATATATGATGATGATAATGATAGAAATATGATGACAATGACAATGATGGTGCCCTGCAGGGAGAAAGGCCTTACTCTGGGTACATAATCCATCTGTGCAGTTCTCAGTGGCCTCGCTGTTTCCTTCACACATCTTGCCTCTGTGTCTGGGTACTGGGGAGTTGCATTCCCGACTCCGCTGTCTCTCGCACTGGCTGCTGCACACGGTCCACTCACTCCACTCATCCCAGCCTCCATCAACTGCAACACAAGAATATACACACACATTTGGACAGAGAGATTAAAAGACATGATGCATGTGTGTGCACACACACCAAGATGGCAAACAGAAAGTACGACATTACATAACAGCCTGATCAGCATTCGTATTACATATATTCAAAAGACTTAGTTCAACATTATGATAACTGAGCAAGTTGCCTTTCAGTGGAAAAACTTCATATCTGGATGCCAGGCCAGCTGATTTCCTTCTTAAGTTAAAATGCTAAGCTCTACTGTTGAAAAGCAAAATGGCTGTCTGAAATGATACTCTTAAACGGATATTGATTCTTCTTGAGGTGAGACTATTATCTGGCTAAAATTTGTTTTTCTGCTGGACCTGTCCACAGCATTGTAACACTGACTATATAAATACCAGAACTGCCCTGATAAACACATCCTGATTCCTGTTTTTACTCTACATGAGGTTTATTTTCACTGCATTTCCCAAAATGTCTTCACTTTCCTATGACGACCTGATGAAGATATTTACATCCAGCATACCTGCTATATAACCGCAGACACTATCCCAACTTTCATTTTGATGCTATATTGACAAACAATAAGCATCCAAATGCCTCACACATACATATTTAGTATGACACACAGTACACAGGGTGATGTGGTGATAGTTTGAGAGACATGTTCTCCTCATTAACCCTCGGGCCTGTTTAGATAATCAGATTTGATGCAAGGCTACAAAACCAAGATAGGCTGGTGCATGCTAATAGCTGGGAGTCCTCCACTATGCTCTGTCATCTGATCAAGGAAGAACTCATCATGCCTAGCTAAACAAATATTTAGAGATCCTGAAGATTCTTTGGCAGCAGCTGCGATGCCGATGATACAAAGTTGTGGGCGGTGGAGAAGGTAATCTTCCTTTGTGGTGTTCCATCGTCCCGACCTACACTCTGCATTTGTTTGTGGTTTCTTCTCAGCTACTTGAGATGCAAATGATGTGTCTGTATGATGCAGAGAGAATGCTGAGTGCTTCTGAGTTTGACCGCAGTCGCTGGTGAGTGTATACATATCGTTTTTCCTGACATTCACCAATGACTTGTTGCTGTGATTCTGTTGAATGAGCTCATCTGCCTACTGGTAAACAAACGATACAGTCTGACAAACTGTAACTGCAAAACTCTAAATCACTTCGAACACCTTGTGGAAACTCATGTTTCAAACTAATTTTTTGCTGCATGCTGAATTCTTTATATCAAGGTTCTTCAAGTGGTTCACTTGGTTCAGGTTCTGGTTGAACCTCCAAACAACCTTCTGCAAACCCCTGTCACGTTACATAAACTAACAACAGACAAATAACCCAGTGTACATGTCCAACACTGCATGAAGGATTGTTATTGTAACTCTAAAATAATAACTGTACCTGTTGGTATCTGCAGTGACAGCCTGGTCTTTTGGTCTTTTTGCAGGATTTATGAGGGTGACCACTTTGACTGACAAGCACATGTTGTGACAGGTGACTTGTTTGAGCAACCAGGCTTAATTTAGCCCACCTCATTTTCGGATTAGCCAGGATCCGTCGGAGGCAGGACTGCCAAGATGTCGATAGCTACAGCCACCACACTGAGCTTGACAATGGCTCTTCAGAAACCTGAGATGGATGTCACAGAGACTACATCTAGGTTTTATACTGGCTATGTATAGAACACCAAACATATGTTAAATAGGTTGTGTTTCACTGGACCAATTTAAGGACCATTTCCAGCCACAGATTTGGTGTTCTCTCAAATAAACTCGAATGATGTTTTTCATAGTTTCTGGACAACAACTTATTCCAGCTCCACTGCAGTTACAGGATAAGTGCACAAAACACTGTTTCCTATTTATTATTTTACTGATGTGGAAATTATAGTCATATAACACTACACTTGTCAGTGCAACAGGATGATGATTCAGTGTTTGGAATAATATATGTGGTTTCAGAGAAGAAGTGTTTGAGAGTTTTTTCTTTACCCGAGTCAAAGGTCTAAAAGCAGAGGGTGTTGTACACTGCGCGGATCGTAAAGCCCCCTCGGTCAAATTGTAAGCTGTGATTTTGGGCTGTATGAATAAAATGCGACTGAACAGTATTTGTGTTGCTTGCTTATCCATTTGCTTTAAACATATTGTTTGGTGACCGGAGTGAGACAAGTAGAAAACAACAAACCTCTTGCTTCATGAGGTTTGGCGTGTTTTCTCCAAATCGTTGAAATGTTTAAAGGCCCAGTGTGTAAGATTTTGGAGTATTAGCAGGAAAGGAATACAACATTCATTAGTAGTAAAAATGAGAATCGTTGTGTTTTTGTTGTCTTAAAATGAGCAGGTCCGCTTCTGCCATGTCTGCCATGTTGAACCGTTATTTTTCTACAGTAGCCCGAAACAGACAAATCAAACACTGATCTAGAAATGGCCTTTTTCCTACATGATTGGAAAAAGAGGTTGAGTTTCATTTGGTTCTAATCTGCAACTTCACTGCTAGGTGCCACTAAATCCTACACCCTGGACCTTTTAAGGTGTGACATGCTAAAACATTTAAGAGTCATAGTCAGTGGACTAACAACAGCATCACTTAGACACCAACATCTACTCAAAGTTTGCTACTGTTAACTAACATTAGCCACATAGAGTTATGGATCATACTGACCAAAACAAAAACCCCTGAGTGTACATATTGTTATAAAAATTAGAATTATACTGGGGTGCAGATGTCTTAACATACAGGTAGTGTGTGTCTGTCCTGTTCTTTGTATGTCTCAAATCAAATCAAATCAAATCAAATCAAATCAAATCAAATCAAATCAAATCAAATCAAATCAAATCAAATCAAATCAAATCAAATCAAATCAAATCAAATCAATTTTATTTGTATAGCCCAAATTCACAAAGTACATTTGCCTCTGAGGGCTTTACAATCTGTACAGGGAGTGACACCCTCTGTCCTTAGACCCTCGGTTCAAGTGAGGAAAAACTTGCCCACAAAAAAACTTTAACAGGGAAAAAATGTGGAAGAAACCTCAGGAAGAGCCACAGAGGAGGGATCCCTCTCCCAGGACGGACAGACGTGCAATGGATGTCACGTGTACAGGACAAATCAACACAAACATATTGTACAATTACAATGACTGACAAAATGATAATGAGTTACAATGAATGATAAAGTGACCACAGTAGCAGATATGGTAGTAATAATGACAGTAATAATATATGTAGTTGACGTGGTGCAGGATCACAGCAGCAGCCATGATCCACGAGAACCTGCTGGACGACAGAGCACAGAAACTCCGGGGAAGTTAGGTTGGAGTCTCGCATACACTCCCTTAGTTGGCCTCTGATTTACTGAGGCTGATAGTTAGAGACAATTATAAATTAGTGGTACAAGGACATGAGAGACAGGCTAGGGGAGTACCATGTGAATGTAAAATATAGTGCTCATTACTGAGCAGTAAAACCAACCATGTTGTGATGTTATCTGTATCAGTGGGGAGGTGTCAGAGACAGCCCATTTTTGAACAATGTATAAGAACCTATTGATAGTGCTCCTTAGGGAGCCTTTTCTCTGTAACCCTCTTGTGTGTTGCACTGTTAAACGCTTCTTCTTGTACAAGAATAATAAATTCAACTTAAACGTTGATGCTTTGAATCCAGTCCGCCTTATTCAAGGGTACTTTAAAAATTCTCGTAACACATATGTTTGAGCAAGGATGCATTTTATTCTTTATGACTCTATCTTTTTATTCGTAAGAGGAAGAATTTGTTATTCTGTCTTCTTTTGCTTTGAGTTGTAAAATGCACATTTCAAGTTGCAGATAAAATAGGAAATACATGCAAAATAGAGGGACAGTACCGTGTACAATCAGTATTTACTTGGTTTGAATTATTGCACTCTCCTAGCACACAATAATATAAAGTTTTGTGTCGGTATTCTCTCTTTACTGTTTCTTGTTAACTGGCTATCTGCCTCGTCATAGTGCAGCCTCTGACCTCATCCATCCTCCGTGCACTGCCTGCACCCAGACCATCATTAAGACAATGCTCTGGGCTAGCTTGTCAGAACCGGACAGGCTTGTCAATCAGCAGCTCAGACAGCTGGGTTCATCGCAGCCTACGCTTCGCACCTGTCTGCATCTCGTTCCTCCCATAAAGACATAGATCAACCCTGATGAGAGGGCGACACCCGCTTCCCTCTCTGCTGCATGTTACTTCAGTCATTCCTCGAGGCCTCCAGGCCACAGTGTTGCAGCATATCTGCTTATCTCTGACTAAGTAGGCAAGTCTTATACCTCTTCTTTTGCACTTAATTATTTTTTATGTGAACTCCACACTGCAAACATGACCCACCCTCCTCCTCTTGGCTACATTTAACGTTGACAGCTTGAATTGGCAGCGAGAGGCAGCCAGTTGAAAACTTCGATACCCATACATCAGTCAGTGTCTAGAAAATGCTATTTTTTATACTGCGAGCCAGAAAGTGAGTTTTAAAAGCCCAACATCACAGCACCTTAAAAAGCAAAAGCTGAGTCATTGTTATTGATCACCACCTCATCAGAGTTTCTCCTGCACAGGAATCCTAGGCGGCTGAGTGTCATTTTCTGTGCAACCTTTATAAAAAGATGCATGTTGACAGCAATTTTAACTAGAAACTGTAGCACGAAATAAGATAATGACACCCACTCCCCCCTTTTGGTTAAAGAAACAGGGGGGTAGATCAACACTTTCCAGTGTTAAAGCTAAGTAATGGATTATAATATGTGTCTTTTTAAAACTGAATTATTTATGTGATGCTATGTGGCTTGTACAAATATTCTGAAGCTGACAGACGTTATCAAGAGGGAAGAGCATTTTTATAATACAGTGATCCCTCGCTATATCGCGGTTCACATTTCGCGGACTCGCTGTTGCGCAGATTTTTTTTTGTGTCATTTTGCATGCTTTTTTTTTTCACAGCGTACTGTACAGTATGAACGCGCATTGTGTTCTGCGTCCTGATTGGCTAAGGGAGAACCGCACATGTGTTCTGCGTCCTGTTTAAGGGAGTACTGTACAAAATGTGTGTAAAAGGGTGTATAAAAGTGTGTGGTTAGGGGTTTTACGGCCTTAAAACATGTATAATAATTGTAAAACTCACTTCGCGGATTTCGATTTGTCCTGGAGGGACAAACTTTGGCTGTCAATACACAACAGATACTGTACCACAAATTGCATGGAAATGTGTGTATTGGTGACCACAGTGTCAGTTTCAGGAGCAGTCACACCTTGCATGGCAGCCTCCACTATTACCAAGTAAAAGTGTGTGTAAATGGGTAAATGTTGTAAAGTGTCCTGTCACCTAAAGTGTCCTGTCACCTGACTGTTTGTCCCCATCTGTGTCTTGGCAGTCTGAGGCCCTTACAAACTGAACAAATTTGCACCAGGCATGCTTGTTGGATGACCTCGCCAATTTCTGAGCTCAAACTTCCAAGCTTCTGAGCTCTTTGGGAAAACGAGGCAATATGTAGAAGCTTACAGTGTGTATAAATGTGTATGTAGATTTCAGATCTGAGTGTAGACAGCAGAGGAATTGTGCAGATAGAACACAGTTACTAGTGATGGTGTACATATCTGGAACAAATCTTTCTCATATGAGTATTTTCATACAATTTACATTAGCAAATACATTTAGTAAGAAACTTGAAAAAAAAATATTCCTATTGAATGTATCTGCATCCTGTTCAATTTTAAATCAAAATGGTTGAGCATAATCCAGTTATAAATGATGGTGCATTTGCATGATAATAATCACAGCCAAAGCTCTAATAAAGAATAAATGGCTGATCTGTGCTTTCTTTATGTCACGAGGCAAGCCAAAATACAAAAGTGCCACACTGAAATAAAATGGTGACCATGGTAAGCATTTCCTGTTTAACATCTGCACTTTAGCATTTAGTTCAAACATCTGTTGTGCTTAAACTAATACCACTGTAGTCTTGTTTTATTGCCTCTGACTATCGTGGTCAAATGGTGTATTCATATTATTATGTGCAGTATATTCATAAACTGATAGCAGGGGCTGCCACCTGCTCATCCGCAGTTCATATACAAAGTGCTCACACTGATACTAAACTCACCCATACACACACACGATGTCACAGCCAATAGAAGATTGAGGTTCAATATGTTGCTCAAAGACACAGACCAGAGGTACAGAGATGTTGTCAGGTCCCACATGCATCTGTCCCATCCTTATAATATAATAATCTTAATAATATGATTGATTGATATTCCTATAACTACAATATTTGACCTCTAGAGAAAAGTAACTTTTGTACCTGTACTACACCAAAAAGTTGTACTGTAGTGCTATACTGTATTTGCATGCAGGAAAGTTCAAGTGGAACTGACTTGGACAGAGTGTGTTGCAGGTGATCTTCTGTACAGACATGCCCTCGCAGAAAGCCCCGCCATTGAGAGGCGCTGGGTTAGTACAGGTTCGAGATCGCTTCTGGACACCACGCCCACATGGCACGTTGCAGGCTGACCACTCTGTCCACAGGGACCAGCCGCCGTTCACTGGAGAGAGTTCAAGAAAGTTAGAGAATAAGAAGGGGTAGAGCAAGCGAACAACACATATTACTTTTCCAAAACTCTGGCATAGTTAAATACTCTAACAAGACCTGTGGTTAATAATGATTATGCAGGCTCTGAGGCACTGCAAAGTAACAATGCATAACAAAAGCAGACTGAGCACAGCACATTCATTGTGGTGAATATACAGCTCCCTCTTTCCTGAATGCCAGTTTAATGTTCCTTGCTCTTGGATTAAGATAAAAACGTGAAACTGTGCAGAAGCAAAGAAAACAGCCTTTAAACGAAATTGCCATTTCCAAAGGCGACACTGACTCATACTGGTGGACAGGTTGGAGTCAACCACTTAGCGCTCTGACTGAAGCAGTTTACACAATGATCACTCTGTCTACTGTGCACGGAAGCTAAATGTTTGGCAGTGCAATCAAAGCTGGTGAACCCGCATTGCTGGAAGGCCTCTGGCAAATAAATACTTAATAAGCAACACTCCTGTTAAATGAGATTAAGACACAGTGGCTTATTTTCTTTCATAAAGTACACATTGATTTTAAATGAGAGGCATTAAATTGAGTCTTTGAATAATACATTCATTGAAATAAAGAGGAAACATCGCTCTTCAGAGAAAACATGGAGATAGGTCTCTTAATCACTTGTGTAGTGGTGCAGGAAAGCAAACAAACTGATGTGAAGTGCCACGTAAACAGTGTGTCAGTACACTGCAATGTGTTGTAACAGCATCTGGGAACACAGCGTACCGAAGACTATCACAGTGGCTGTGGCGCTGCGTCTCCTAGCCACAATGTTGCTGGCCAGACAAGTGTAGTTGCCCGAGTCCGACAGTCGCGCCTCGTTGATGATGAGGTTGTGGTCTGCTCGGGTGTCGATGTTGTCGTCATTCAGTGAGCTCAGCAGCTCTTCATTTTTTAACCATTCCACCTGTACAAGAGAGGTGATAAAGGACAGATATGGTATGATGCACATCATATAACTACTCCTAAACATTAAGCAACTATTAACTATCAACTATTATCTCATGTTTGTAGAAGGATGACAGGACAACAAGAACGAGTGGCAGATGATGAGACGGGTTGTTTAGATCATCACTAACCACTTATCGTCTGACTGCTTTGTCTCATGCGGAACGTTACAGCTTGGAGCGTTCTTACAGAAAGTATGTGATGCAGAATTCATTACATACATGGACATGGAGTTTGAGATGTGTGGCAGGTGTCCAGGTGGAGAATGGTGTTACAAGTTACATTATCAGAAATGTATTATCCAGCATTTTTGAAGGTAGGGGCAGTCATGAAAAGTTGACTTTGAACTTTTCTTTGTGTCCTTTGTGTCCTGTGAGTTTCACAGATGTGAAGGTCTGAATCGCTTTAGTGTCTGTTAGTCAACTACACATCATTTTTTAACTGTTCCACTAACACAGTGGTAGAAACCCAAACCTGCTTGATTTGCCCAAATAACATTTAGTGGTGTCAAGCTTCTCTGTCTTCTTTCCTCCAAATCTCTCATTGAAATTTTCATTGGTTACAAGGTATCCACTTTTTCACATTTTGCATCACTTTCGAAGGCATCGGCTTTAACATGTGTGCTATCCGTGCAACATCCGTGTCAGTGCTGCTAATTTGACAGCTGGAGACCAAGGATTTGGCAGCAACAGTGACTTGTGAATGATGTCAGGTGTTTGCAGCTCACAGATGAAACCATTCACTCAGTCAGGTCACAGAGCTGTGAAATGGATCCACAACAATACAACTGCATAAACTCAAGGTAAAAAGCTAAAACACCAGCATCGGACTGCACTTCTGTCCCCATGTGAAGCTGAGGTGATTCAATAGAGGATCTGGACTTGCTGTTTATTTGCAATTCCATGTGTTCTACACAGGTCCAAGAGCATTTTTAGTAGCTTTTAACAGAGTAAAATCCTGCTTTATCTGTATATTGGTTTATAGAACAAACGACATCAGTTTGATCCATTCATACCTTTTATCATTTATTAGAGAAATGTGTTTGTTGAACGTAGAGCATGATCTTCCAATCGATCCAAACACATACAACTGATAATGCATTAAACATCTGCAGTTAAAAAGTAACTAATACTAATACTGTTATTTTTCAGAAGCATACTGTTACCTATGTATTTTAACACCTGTAGTTTAGCAATCTTTCAATAATGTACTGTAACAGTACATTAGTAGTAGTAATAGTAATTTACGTGTGTTACATCAACATCAATCCCATGAATACCTTCAGTGGTAGAATGTTTGAAAGTGTTATCCGTGTTATCCCAGTTTGCACGAGTAGATGGGTGTTCTGGGTGTTCTTGGAGAGAGAGAGAGCGATCAGGGAGATGCAGTCAAGAGTGAAAGCAGGCCCTTTCCCCCACCTCTGAGCCTTTCCATTGGGAACACATTTTCCTTTAGACAACACGCCATACCAGCTAGTTTATTACAAGCATACTCAACCTTCAAGTCTGCCCTTCTGAGAAAATGCAGATCTCATATTTGGATTTACTCCCCTATATATAATCACAGCTATTCACACAACCACCATGACTAAAGCCATTAGGCAGTCAAGAGAAGTACTATAACCAATTACCAGCAAGAGAGAGGAAAACTAATTATGAATTACGAACTTAGGGACGCTTTAATGCTTCTACCCTGGTAAAGGAGCTGCTTCACAGCATTTGCAAATTATATTCATAGTGTGGCAGAATGGGTTGGGCTGATGGATTTATAGGAGCACACAGGCACCCTTTATAATAAACAACACTCAGGCAGGATGCAAATAGGAAGTGCCTGTGGGCATGCACACACTGGGTAAATAGAAATGACACACAGAACCCGGGGATGATGGATTGCAGGTATATATTGACACAAATAAAAATGATAATGAACATCATAACACAGTAATCATTTCTCACATTCAGTATATTTCACACCTGTTTGAGTTCAATTGTACCGCTGTTAGCAGCAGTGGGATTTTTTCTGTTACAGAGGAGAGGAATACAGTACAATCACAGTAGCTGGAGCCTCTTTTCCTCGTCTGCCTTGAAGAAAACTTGAAGATGATCTTCAAAGGTTTCCAGATTCTTCTCTACAATTAAAAGATAGCCTTCAGTGCGGGTTTCATCAGAGGTAAAGCGCTTGGCATCGTTGATAGATAAGAAAATAGAGAGACAAAGGACTGGGGGACAGAGTTTAATTTTTTATGATTAAAGTCATCTGTCATTGAATGGGTGACACAAGTAGTGGCACCCCCCATCCTCTGACTCTTTATGTATTTATTCCAATTTTATCATGGGAAATTTGTGACTTAGAGGAGGAAATTAACGTGTGGCACAAGCCGGTCCTCACAGTGTTTGGGGCCACACCGCACATTAGTTGTCTGTCTGCTGCTAACAGCCCTTGGGTAATAATGAAAAGATTCAGCGGGCAGAAGGGAAGAGAGAGAGCGAGAGAGAGAGAGAGAGAGAGAGAGAGAGAGAGAGAGAGAGAGAGAGAGAGAGAGAGAGGCAGAGAACGAGGGGGAGGTCGAGGGGGGGATGAAGGGACAAATACAAATTAGCCTGGCAAGTGTGTAGCAGAGGATGTGAGAAATGAATGGCCTAATTGGCACATTTGTTTCAATTAGGATGCGGTCATCAGTGTCAGCTTGACGGAGGGGTTTCCAGGCGGGGCCCCACATCAGGGCTTCCTCCCTGTGATTTCAATACATGGACCACCCCTGAAGGTCACCTCATCCAGCCCTGCACAGCAGCCAGGTCCTCTCATCTACTTAAGTACACACACACACTCATTCAGATGACATTTGCTGATGATTAGATGCTGAGAAATGTTGCGGCTGAGGGGCAATTAGAGGACAGAAGACCAATGTAACGGGTGACACTGCAGCCATCATCAAGACTTATGAGGAGCGCGCTGATCAAGACCTTGCCAGCTGATGCTTTTCCATGTGCCTCATCGCCTCACTCTTGGGTCTAATGGTCATTTGGTGTCAAGGTGACGCAGTACAAACGTTGCGCTTCAGTGCAGGAGTGAAATCCGCCTGCTGAGTCATGCTTAGGTGTCACGATTTAGCATGATCCCATCCCCTTCTGGCTACTGTAGCAAAGATATAGTAAGGAGCAGAAGACTTTAATTACTGGGTATCACAATCAATGCAATTACATGATATAAACGTCTCCTGGTCCCCAGTGCAACCCTGTGAGCAGCATCAGAAATTGTATTTCTAAGAATGAAGACAATCCACCCAAAGATACCCCCACCTGCAACCATTCAGCAGTACATGTAAAGAATTACATGCTCATGCCTCACCCAAGATACCTGCAGACACTTTGAGAGAGCACAAAGTGGGCCTGTGTCGCCCAGCTACCTCCCTGCTGCTTCCCAAATGCCAGCGCGCCTCCCCTCTGAGCTATGTGGCACAGCGTTACTATTCCACCCCAATCTGTCTTATCTTAACGAAATAAATAGAGGGAGCTCCTGGCTTGGCTGGGGGTGGGGGTGTAATTGCTTAGTTTAATAATGAAGCTCATCATCTACACTCAGGAGGCTTTCTCTGACCTATGTAAAAATAACAGAGGCACTCGGCAGTGGGATCAGAAAGTAGAAACAAGTGCAGGGGAGGCAGGAGGTGGGGCTGAGTTAAATGCTAACTTGTTTTGGAGTAGCATCGCAAATGTCTTTGTGAAGCTCAACAGAGAACAGCTTGTATAGCAGTGCAGAAGCACTTAGTTGATTCCCCTTTGTGCCGTAGCCCGGGCTGTCTACCTGAGCTACTGTAGATCAAGGGGATTCATCTTGGATTAAAGGCTTTCATTCAGGGAAGTTGAAATTGGCTTCCAGTTTGGCTGTTCATTTCACACTTTTTCTCAGAGTAACCTCTCAAAAGAAGCTCATTATACAGGGTTCTCATGGACTCCTTTCTCCCAGAGTAAAAAGATCTGCTCTGCATTCACCCCCCGATATCTGTGAAGTAAAAGGGGGTAACTGGTTTTTGATCAGGAGCACAGCAACGAAATCACAAATAAACTGCGAACGTTCTATTAACCATCGGGAAATGATGTTCTCTGCTCTTTAAATACGATTTATGAAGGAATTTTTGTAGCAAAACACTTGAGAATTTGCATATTCACACACACCTCATCTGTGTCCTAAATTTGAATTAACAACACCTAAGTATTTCTCTGTCAATTAACTGTTGAATGCATGTATGGATATTTTGAAAATGCAGGAAGACAATAACTATTGATTTATAATTGTTTCAATTAGAATGACAGACAATGAAATTCAACAACTTATGACAGCACTTTTGAATTAGACTGCATCACATTGTACAGGTGTACCACACCACGTACCAAGTGGCCACTGAGTCAATTATCAGTTGCCTGTTTGGAAATTCAGTACACGTTTAACTTTCTTCGCCAGCTAGTTGCTAACTTTGCGTCTTTGGTGCTGGGATGCGAGTGTACATTGGACTTAGGCTCAAAACGTGATGACAGGGCAGCTTAAAATGTTTTAGTGTTTTTTTAAATATGAAAAACTAGATTTCACAGCATGGGCAAAAAGTGATTTATTCTTAGCTGAAAAGATATTGGATAGCATGATGATGTCTATACTGAGCTGCTTATCAGTTCAGTCCCCATGCATTTTTATAACCTCAGCAAAGCTTGAAACATGTTTCCTTTTTTAATCTATTTTTTTTCTTGAATGTTTTTGAGTGCACTTGGTTATTATAAATGCAGCCTGTGAAGATGTCGCCTTGTGCTTCCCAACAGACCCATTCTACATGCTCTCACTCTCACTCCCATTGTTGTGGCATGTGTTGTGCAGAAATGATTTGGGGACCTGCTGGAAGATAATACAGAGATGAAACTCCAGAAGAGTAGGGAAATTAAGCTTTTCCTGTAGCATAAGCCTTTTCTTCGTAACATAAAATACCATGCAAACCTGTAGGACAGGCTAAGATGTCCTCCAGTTATTAGCTATATTTTTTATCATTTGGATATTTAGAGTGGGTTCTAACAGTGACCTCTACTGTCATGGAAAGGTCTTTGGTTTTCTGTGCTACGATATGCATCTATATTTGTTGATGAGTATTGCAAAATTTAAATACAAGACCTTTGACAAGAGTCAGCAAGAAGTTCTCACAAATAGAGTATGATGGGTTAGTTCTGGAGGTCTATGGTATTCTCATGTAACTCTACCAAAGGAATATCTTTTATTGCACAAATGCAATACACATTCTGCTTTTCAGTGCAACATCTTTCATTAGATAACACTGTCAAAAAATATTTAATAATCAACTGCTCTACAATTAGCATTGCAGCCCTAATTGTAGAGGCTTAAATCTGCTGACAGCTTTGCAAGGTGCTGATGTTACATTTGAATGAACAGTATTAGACTGAACTGTCAAGTCCCACAGCAAGCGTGTAGTTTGGTGTCAGCATGTAATGACGTTTTAACCAGATGAAAAAGGAGTTTTGATTAATACAGGTGTTCACCTCGTTAATACAGGTGTGCGCCTTGTTAATACAGGTGTGTTCCTCGTTAATACAGGTGTTCACCTTGTTAATACAGGTGTGCGCCTTGTTAATACAGGTGTGTTCCTCGTTAATACAGGTGTTCACCTCGTTAATACAGGTGTGCGCCTCGTTAATACAGGTGTGTTCCTCGTTAATACAGGTGTTCACCTCGTTAATACAGGTGTGCGCCTCGTTAATACAGGTGTGTTCCTCGTTAATACAGGTGTGCGCCTCGTTAATACAGGTGTGCACCTCGTTAATACAGGTGTGCGCCTTGTTAATACAGGTGTGTTCCTCGTTAATACAGGTGTTCACCTCGTTAATACAGGTGTGCGCCTCGTTAATACAGGTGTGTTCCTCGTTAATACAGGTGTGCGCCTCGTTAATACAGGTGTGCACCTCGTTAATACAGGTGTGCACCTCGTTTAAGTTATTATTGGCACTTCAGTGACGCTAATAGACTGCATCACTGTCGTGCCAATAATGATGTTAAAGCACAACGTGTGACAAACAAAATCTCTGTTTGTGACATCAAAAAACAATTGTCAACACAACAGGCATATCCATAAGAAAAGGTAAATTTAGACTGTTTTCTGATATTTTGAGAGAAATGAGATGATCTTTAGCTGCAGGCCTAAAAAATGTAGTTTTGTCTTCTGTTAGTTTGTTCAGTTGCCGTTTATAGAGTTTTGTTAATTTGACCTCTTTTATGGGCCCAGTTCTTTATTGCTTTTGTTTGGAAATTTTGTTTTTCATACTTTGGGTAAATAAAAAACCCTTTTTTGAAAATACTACCTGTTGTGTTTATTGCCGGCTGACTCGGTCCCTCACAATAATAATATTCAAAGAATTACAGAAATGTCTTCCCAGTTTTTGCCAAGCAGCAACCTCTGTGGCTGGGAAATGAATCCAGTGCTAAAAACTGTAATTCTTTAAGCGGCCACTTGAGGCTGGCTGCAGAAGTGAGTCAGTCTCAATAAGTGCATGTATTCAAATGCTCAACTTCACAGCAGAAATAAACATGTTTACTGTTCTTTGTAGCTAATTTCCCACTCATAACAACTTTGAGGGTGGCCGCTTTGACTGACAGATGGGTGCTATTAAAGATGGCTTATTAGAACATCCAGGCATCATTTGACCCGCCTAAGGTCTGCTGATGATCCACGTCTTTGCTAATTTTTAGGTTAACTGGGAGGCGGAAGAAGCAGTACAACCAAGATGGCGACTTCGAAATTCATGCTCTGCCCATTCTTTCTACTGTCATTGTTATTCGCCCATTGTCGAAAAACAATTTCTAAACAAGTGCATAAACTGGATATCAGCAAGATTATCAGCAATTTATAGTCTTGCTGATATCCAGTTTTTATGCCATTACTGACTCCAACAAAACTAAACTGAAAGTGAGTTAAGTACTAGAGAAACATTACAGTCTAATGGGACAAGTTTGATGGATAGAAGGGTGGCGAATTACAGTATTGTCAGAAATAGGTACTGGGGCTCTTCTCCCATGTAAATGAAGACCTCCAGAGTCACAGAGACATTCCTGCTAAGTGTTAGACTCTTGCTTAATTAAACTGTTGGAACCACACGCTCCAAAAAAATTCCACTGTGAGTGACTGGAGACTCATTAGCTCACTCTGACATGCTTGCTGACGAGGGTGATTTCCAAACACACCCTTCAGAAGCACAGTGTTTACGCTGCATTCCCAACCGCAGCCTCCGTTTTGTTGCTAAAGTAGCATCCGTCCTGCAGCTGCACTCTGAAACCTCACACTACCACAGTCATGGATGCCATCTCAATATTTCATGGACGAGGTGCGCTGATATCGACTGGGCTGAGGGTATCTGCCATGTGCTCTCTACATTATTCACTCAAACCTCTTGTGGCCGGGCTCATTTGTGTTGACAAAGGACTAGATGGGAGGATGTGATTCAGTCTGTACTGCTCAGATTCTCAGATACTATTTTTATCCCCTTTGTGGACTCTGCTGCGCTGGAATGACATCACTCCTCCATTTCCATGCTGAATCATTTATACAGCACAGGGTTGAAGGTTGACCTCCATTTAAATCTGTTCCCTGCACATGTCAATTACACATCCATGCTGATTACCACAGGACCTCATACTGTATGACAGGACACAGTCCACATTTGGAGAGGAATGTGCATTTTTGTGACATCTTTTTACAGAGGAATTGAAAAGCTATGTTTGACCCACAAGTCAGCCTCGCAGGTTGATCACACTGAGAAACATCTGTTATTCGTCTCACTGGAAGCACAGTTTCAGTTGCCATCAGGTATAATTTAAACGTGAAATGCAATCAGAACAACAATTCACAATCCACGGCTCTTCAGCAGGTTGAATGTTAAATCCTGGAGAGTTGACTGCTGTGGTCCTGCTAGGCAGCAACATGACCATCTCCTCTCTGTCTGCACAGCTCAGCTCTTTACTTTAAGGTTTTACTATAATTTCTGTGCTTTAGAGTTTAGTTCCAGCATGCAAAGTGCATAGTTGTTTTATTGTGAAGAAGTTAGTAGAGCTTTGTTAGTGGTGCTATTCTTCAAGGCTGCAGGCTAGCAAACCTTAACTTAATTCTCTCAGCTCTGTCTGCAGCATATTAGCATTATTAGAGTAGCATCTATATCTGAGTTACAAAACAAAATATGATGATTAAAATGTAATGTAAGCTACAATCTGAAATGGATGGCAATGCACAAGATTAGGAGTTGGCAATATGGATAAAGATTCGCTCACAGTATATCATATCATTTTACACACATACTAAGTGAGCAATATAGTAATATTGTCTCCTATTACAAATGATTAAATGCATCATTTTGATCCAGCAGAAAAGTAAATGAATAACAATCACAACTGGCAGCCACAATCCAAATTGTTCATTTGTGGCTGCTGAGGTACTGTAACCCAAAGTGACACATTTGAGGCATAATGTCAGAGACATACCCGCACTGACGCAAATCACAGGATCATGCATTCAGGGACGTGGTTCATCCAATGTCGCATTCCATAAATGATCCACAAGAGGAAAAAATTAGGGGGGATAAAATGTGACTCTAGTGTGTAAGTAAATAAACTATACAAGCAACCAACAACTCAATATCTTTCATGGATGATGTCTTGCAGTGATGCAAAGCACCCTCAAAGGAGATTGCCCTTTATGACTTTTATCTCTTAACCAACACACAGTAGCAGCTGATGTTGGATCAAAACTGCAGAAGAGCAACAACCCCCTATACCCACCCCGTAAATCATCCTCCAAAATTGTAATTGGACCATTTACTTGTGGCCCGACCCATTTGAAGCCAGATGCTTCTCACAGTGTGAACCTGCGAGGCTAATGGTGTGTATATATTTTGCTGATACATTATACATTTGTTTGGTGAAGGTTTGATTTAAATGTATGCAGCAAACACTCTTCATCTTAGTTTCACTTTATACCAACACCTTCATTTCTAAATGTTCATGTGCACTTATCGCTGCTATCCAACTGTATCAGACTGTTAAAGGTCAGAGAAAGCAGAGCTGATGGGAGAATTTGAGCAGAAATTTTCTCTCGCAGAATGAGGAAGACCGCTCTGATGTGATCTCCTCCGCTCAGTGGGGGTATAAGCTTCTCTTTCAGGAGAGGAGGAACAAGGAACAATGGCCTTACCTCTGCCACAGGCACTCCCTCTGGGGGGCGACAGTGCAGAACGATCATCCCGTTGATTGGCACCTCCTTCCCCTGGGGGTCCTGCTCAAAGTTTTTCCTCAGGTCTGTGTGGGGAGATAAGAGACAGCTGTCAGGTGTCAAGTGTTACGGTCAGCCCGGCCTCAATCCTCTTCAGCAGTTAACACGCCGGCCTGCTTCCGGCTCTGCATGCCACGACCTTCAAAACCCACTACAGCCACTATAGGATAGAGAGGATCCCATGGCCCTGTGCTAGGTAATCTGTAGACAAGGTGGTTTAGAGGATGCACCGGATAGAGGAAGTGCATGAGATTGCACTTAGAGATTTAAAATGTTTTTGGAAAGCCCAGCGTGTCTGTGAAATTTCAAAGTATACGGTTCCATGTACCCTGTGATCATGTGAGACTATCTGCATATAGGAGGACTAAATGTAAGGGGGGGGCATAACAGTGCCTCAGAATCTCATGTCAGCTGGCAGGTGTTAAGTGCTAAGTAAGTGCAAACACAATGATATTCAATGATGAAAACTATGACATCATAAGTCAAATTTCAACTCAAAGAAAAGACTTCTTTGCTTTGGCTTTATCTCGGCTCTCTCTTCAGGGCCATATAAAATCCAGTTGAAAGACTAAATTCCACACAGGCGAGGGTTCTTAGATAACCTATAACACCCTCTGGCAGCAGTATTGGATTTGAACAACACCAGCTGTGAATAGCTGATTGTGCCTAAACTTGATCAGACAGCATTTGTTTCTGGGAATAGATTATTTCACCACTGATAAATCCGATTCATTTTGTGTTAAGATGCTGTGTTCACAGATTTCCCCCCAAACCAAAGAGAAAAATGAAAAAATGCCTTTTAGCCTTTTTTTCTGGGTTTAAACCACATGCACATTATGAATCAGTTTTGATCATAATACTTCAGCAGAAGCTTTTTCCCAGTGACTGACAGCTAGGCACACTTAACTGTACTGCACTTATCTGCTTTTATCTTTCATTTATTCTTCCATTTATTTTCTGATCTGGTGCCAACCAAACAACTTGATACAAACAACAGTCATACGTCACGTCCTGGACCATTTGGTGTTTGCACCATATATGAAAGCATGTGAGTTTGATTGGAAGTGGGTCAAGATCTCGGTTCAGTTCTTCCTGCATGTTGAAAGAACACACCAGAAATCAATGTCCATCTGAAATTACAATCACTCAAGTGCTGACATTCTTAGCAACACTAAAGTGCCGTGCACAGGCAACTCAAAGTGACTTTCGTGAAGATAGTAGGATGGATACGATAGTAAACGATAGACCAGGTGATTAAGAAAGCAGTTCACTATTTTGATAGTTTGCAATTACAAATTTGTTTGTTGTTTTGAATAATTATTTAAGTGTTCTCCTTTGTCAGTATTACACGATGATCCCGATCTTTTGCCTTAATACTTATTATTTATCACACTGCAGGGGGGATTAGGGTGGGATGAACACTTTTTATATTTACATTACACAAACACAAATTTGATCTAATGAATATTACTTTGTACTTTAAATTTGTACAATCTCATAATTCTTATAATTTGTGACCAAGTGTAATCATATAAATCCTCAGAAATAGTGGACTAGCTCCAGGGGAGAATAACCCTGAACAAGGTCTGTCTTTTTCTAACTTTTTTCACCCCTAACTGGTTTGCATGCTGGGGTCCAGGTCTGGCAGGTAACTTGATTTGTAAACTAAGGTGCTGGACAAGACAAAGAAAAGAAAAAAAAGACATCAGCTAGAAAGCTAATGTGGATTATTGCTTCAACTGCTGGTTGTCTGCAGCAACCAGTCTGGTTGTTAGTCTTTGTTATTGTTAGCATTTGATGGTGATGTGTTTCCATACTCACAGGCAATGCGGACAGTAGCCTTACGACTCTTGGACGTGCCCAGGTGGCTCCAGGCTACACAGAGGCACCAGTAGTCCTCTGGGCCATGGAAATCCTCAACCTGCTGACGGGACACGTTGATCATCACTTCACGCACCTTCAACCCTGGGACGACAGAGAAGATCATTAGAAACAATGTGCACAAAGTATGTTGGATGGCCTGTAAATTAAGTCAGATTCACAAGTATCAGGTTATGTGTCAGATTTGAGCCATATTGTTATATAAAGCTTTGGATGAAGTTTGATTTTGGTTAGTTATTAAACAACCCCAACAACTCCAGATGATAAATAAAATCATCACAATTACAGACACATGTTTTGGCTCATTACAACATGAAACAGTAGTGCATGTAGTTTAATGATCCATAACATCACCGTCACAGACCCAGAATCATGTTCTATGATCATAAACATATTCATTAACAACAGCTCAGTAACAATATATACATTTTTATTTAATTTCAAACATCTTCAACTGCCCACTCATAAAAGGATGAGACTTTACCACAGTGATTGGTGCATCAGTAAACAGAATAAACACTTTGTGTAAAACCATATCTGGCACTTCACAAAAACAATAAAATACTTCATGACTGATTTGGATAATTAGCGACTGCAGCAAGTGATTTTTCTCACCAGTTCACCACTTATGTACTTTTATTCACGTACTGACTTCTTCCTCACCAGCAATTGAGTTATATCTAATATTTCATATATGCACCCTGTAACATTTACAAGGAATGTAAACAACCTGCAAAACCCATCACCATATGGTGCTTTAACACACTGCTGTGACAACAAGCTTGACAGATAGATTAAAAAGCGTGGGCGTCCTTCCTATAAATAAATTACTCTCTTCACACAAAACTTCGATGGGAAACAAGAACTATGCTGTAAAATAATTTAATTCTCTGTTTATATGAAAAAAGAAAAGAAAAACGGCAGCAAAAAGCTGAAATGGAACAAAAAAAACAAATAACCCAAAAATATCTATGCAAATATTCCAACAGCCCAGAATGAAGATATAATTCCAAACAAATCAAATTATAAAATATCTAAAACTAAAAAAAAGCATCTTAAACAGATCATTCACAATAATACCCAAGTTACATCTTACTTGGCCCCAAAGTATCAGATCAGGAGCAACATTTGGAATATCTGCAATTTAAATTGTTCTAATCTAAATTAACATTATGCCCACCAATCTAGATCCTCCTCACTTAATCTCTTTTCCCAAGACGGAAAAATGTATCTAATAATATCACAGTCTCAGAAAGCAGTAGCCATACCAGCAACAAAATAGGAACAGGAATCAAGAATCAAATCTGCAAAAACATCTACTTCATAACTAACTCACACAGAATTTATCTAATTATGCAAAAGATGTTTCAAAGGTGATTCTCATCAGTAGATTACTCACTCATAGCACACTATCCTTATGACCTGGAAATGAAAGAAACCCACATATATTACATACTTAATACTTACCACCATTACATTACTGAACCACATAGGAACTGTTAAGTCTGTGCCCTGTCCCTGGTGACAGTGAGTTTCATGGAGTTTCAGTGGAGAAGGAACTACCACCGACATTACCCCTGACTTGGTTGTATACTGTATAACAGATTGTAGTACAGTACATACAGTAGTAGTCACCACACAGCTAACATGGCTAATATAGCTTTGGGTTGGAATTGGTAAGGACTTTCAGGTTCATGAAGGTGAGGTCATGAAGGGGTGTTTACAGACTGGGTTCAGGCCTTTGTTTTTAGGCATGTGCAGTACAGTTACTTACAGCCACGCATTCTAAATAAGGGTCCTTATGGAATCTTTGATCAATCCTTCGATACGTCTGCAGGCTTGCACCAGTGATCAATGGGTTTTACAGGATTAGTTATGCATAAGTAAGGCTGACACACTTCCTAAATCAGTGCATTCTCCCCCTCTCTGCTGAGCTCTGAGAGCACTGCTAAGAAAATTGGCAGAAACACAGTCCCCCGGGGGCCTCTACTGTATGTTTTGAGTGCTCAGTGCTGCTAACAAGAGAAAAGCTAAATCAGCTGTAGGAGAATTAGCATTAATAATTTGGAGTACACTTAACCACTTCAAAGAGCATATGTAGGCTCGCTGTTGCAAGCGACACAAGGACAATATACCATATTATGTAACACAAAAGGCATGTGAACACAGCACGCTGCACAATGCACTTATTCTATTGAATGCATTAAAGAAGAAGAAGAAGAAGAAAAAGACACCGTCTATTTGAAAACCCTCTTAGGCAACACGCTGCAAGCCTCGAGTTGGAAATGTTAGTCACCCTGTCATACAGTTTCAGATGGCTATAGAGCTCCCATTTTTAATCAGAGTCATCAGCTTAGGGCCTGTCACATGTGTTTTCTCACTGCTCTAAAGAGCTTTTTGCAGCCCGCAGGCCTCATACCCACTGCTGGATTAAAGGCAAGAGATGTGCATTGTGCTGGGGACTGGAAAAGACCAATACCCAATCCCCTCCACCCATGACTCTTCTGACTCTCTTAGAAATAACACTTTAATCTGAGATGCTTTTACTAAAGTCATGCAGTCTCATACTGCGCCTGCACAGCTTGAGAAGTGCTGAGCAGGCTTCTGAGTGAATACCAATTAAACCTGAGTGAATGGCAGCACGGCTACGCCGATGGATCCATGCTGGTGTTCGTGGTAAAATGAATAAATGGAGAACATTTAGTGGCAGGCGGTCTCTACTGTGCTGGTATAAATGACAACAACAGAAAAGTTGGCGTCTTACATTTTGTCACACCAAATGCACTTGACAAGTTGTGAAATGCTGCTACAAATTAGGTGCTTTGTCACACTGTAGTGCACTGCAGTGTATTTGGTGACCGTGGCAGTTTAAATTGTGATGGACAGGCCCAGAGAAAAAAAATCCATGTTTAAGAAAAGGAATAAACAAAGCAGCAGTTCTATGGCTGATGCATCCTAGTCGCAGCCCCTGCAGAGAGTGAGACACAAGCATAATTCATAATTTCTCGAGCAGTGGCAGAGAGCTGGCAAGTGACAGTGTATGAGTGGGAAGAGAGAGAAAGAGAGTGGAGAAAATAATGACTAATGACTTTCCACGATGCCCTAAAAAGTGTGAGTCTGTGTTTTAGAGAAGACGAAGAGGAAGGGGATGACAGACAGACTGATGGAGAGAGAGAGAGAGAGAGAGAGAGAGAGAGAGAGAGAGAGAGAGAGAGAGAGAGAGAGAGAGAGAGAGAGAGAGAGAGAGAGAGAGAAAGAGAAAGGGTGGCGGTAAGCTTCCTCAACAGAGAGACACATTTCCTGCAGTCCAAACCAGCATCGACAGGTGGTTTGCCGGAGAGATGGAGACGAGTGCTTCCACTGTGTCATCTGTCAACCCTATTTGTTTATAGGCAGAACACTGTTGACAGGGCTCATTAGAGTAAACCACTTGATCTGTTCTCCTCCCTGATCCTCTCCTCACTGCTCACAGTTTACTGTCACTTGATAAATCCATCCAAAGGGATAAATCTCTCACGGAAAGACTGGCAAGATGACTGAAATAAGAACTAAGGTTTGGTTGCTCTGAGGTCCAGAGAAGAGAGTGCTGCTGCTGCTGTAAACGTTGCCATAGTATGTCTTATTAACTTTGGATGTGGATGACAAGAACTTCATTAAAATGTTGACTTTGGTTCACATCTGTTTCAAAGCTTATAATGTAGCAGAAAATTTTTGTTCTATCCTTGACCACTCTTTCTTTCTCTCCACAGATTACACCCACATATATCCACATATCCTGTAAACCACCCAGTAAAGGAAAGATGGGAAAGGGGTGCTATACAATAGATCAATATTAGACTTTCTAGAAAATGGCAATATCTACTGAAAGGTAATGGCAAATCCAAAATACTGGTCCACTGGCTCTGAAGCTGAAAAAATTAGATCTGTGACTCTCACTTGAAATGTCATGCCCTCATTGTTTAGGTGATATATGGCAAATCCTTTTCTCATTTTTAACCTGCAGTGCTAAAATGATGCTAATATAACTGCACTTGTCATGACCACATGACTAGCGTATTTTGTTGTCACATGATCAAATAGAGATTCAACATTGGACAAATACAACCTGCAAACATATTGGGTATGTTCAGTCCCGATGAGTGTTTTTTTTTTTTTGCATTGTCCTAGACTGTGAGTGGTGGCTGTGTGATGTTGTGGCTGGGGACTGCTGTTTGTCCTCCTGTACAAAATGTTTATGTTGATTGTCCTGTACACGTGACATCCATTGCACGTCTGTCCGTCCTGGGAGAGGGATCCCTCCTCTGTGGCTCTTCCTGAGGTTTCTTCCACATTTTTTCCCTGTTAAAAGGTTTTTCCTCACTCGAACCGAGGGTCTAAGGACAGAGGGTGTTATTCTCTGTACAGACTGTAAAGCCCTCCGAGGCAAATGTACTTTGTGACTTTGGGCTATACAAATAAAATTGAATTGAATTGAATTGAATTGAATTTGGTGAGTATAGTTTCTGAGTGTTGTTGAGGTTTCAGTGATCTCCCTGGTTAGGTAGGGAGTGAGCCAGCGGGCCTGAGTAATCAGTTCCTCCATCGGTTCACTCATTTGTTTTTTTGCCTTTTTTGTTTTTGAGGTAATCCTGGGTGGAGACATGTTCTCTGGTGGGGGCAAGTGTTCAGGTTCCTGGCCATTTGGCTTATGGTTCACTGATTTTCTGCTTTTAAAGACGCCTCGAGCCCAGCACGCCTCAGAAGATATTTAGGCTTGAGTGGAAGTTAGGCAGGTACCAGGGGGCTTGCTTTTGATTGTCGGCACACTCAGGAGCTTGCTTGCTGTATTCACTGGGGGGGTGGTTATTGGGTTAGGGGTGTTAAAGATGGTGCTCTGTTTGGTACCGTTGTGATGTGTCCTGTCCCCTAACTTGTGTTGTGCAGTCTGTTGTTTTGTCAGGTTGTGTATGTGTAATCTGACTTTGTGTAGGCTAGTTTTACCTTAAATAGTTGCCTTTGGTTTTGATTGCTAGCAGGTGCCATTTGTTTAATGGTATTTGTTTGAGTGATATTCGGTGCTACATTAGTAGCTTGATGGGTTATTTCTAGGCCTACATGTTTGTGACTATAACTTTGGTTATTAGAGAGAGCGATTGTGTTTTGGCTGCTTTGTGTGGGACACTGAGTAGTGCTGTGTGCACTGTGTATATTGGTTAGCATAAGGTGCAGTTAACCAGTTGTGCAAATGTGAGGAAGTTATCCAGGATGGCAACGCTTGATAATTTCATTAGTGCACCTTCAGAGGAGCTGCTTGAGCAGTTCACTAAAGATCAGCTCCTACAACTCGCCAGCTACTATGAGTTTGAGATTGCTAGTAGTGAGAAGCGTCTGAAAGAGAGCGTTAGAGAGGCTCTGAAAGCTATGTTGATTGAGAAAGGTGTGTTAGAGCCTGTGCCTCTGTCAGTTTCCAAAAAAATGGTCTCAAAACCTCCTCAAACTGATTTTACTCTTGAGTTGAGGCTTAAGGAGTTAGCCTTACAAGAACTCCAGCTACAAGATAGGCAGGAGGAGCGGTTACTCAAGGTAAGCAGATGCACTTAGAGCATGAACGTTTTCTTAAAGAACTGGAACTTAAACATGCTGCTGTGTCGTGTCCGTCTCATGTTGAGTTGTCTGCATTTGATGCAGCTAAAAATATTCGATTGGTTCCTCCGTTTGTAGAAAAAGATGTTGAGAAATATTTCCCTCATTTTGAACGTGTGGCTACACTTTCAAAATGGCCGGAGCATGCATGGACATTGCTCTTACAGAGTGTTTTGGTGGGGAAAGCGCAAGAGGCTTATTCTGCTTTAAGCATTGAGCAAAGTACAAACTACGAGACAGTTAAAGAGGCTATTCTAAGAGCCTACTAACTTGTTCCTGAAGCTTATCGCCAACGCTTTAGGAGTCTCAATAAACTTGATGGACAAACTTATCTTGACTTTGCAAAAGAGAAAGAGACCCTCTTTAATAGATGGTGCAAGTCTCAGAAGGCTGAAACGAAAGAGGATCTCAAACAATTGATCCTGCTGGAAGAGTTTAAAAACTGTCTGCCTAATAGTATTTGTACATATATTAATGAGCAGCAAGTGTCCACCCTTGATAGAGCTGCTGTTTTGGCAGATGAGTTTAGCCTGACTCATAAGACTGTCTTTGACAAACGGGGCAAGCAAAAAGGGAGAGCTTTGATCAATAGACCTCTTTTTTCAAAGCCTGCATAGTCTTACGCCTCCTTTACTAGTAAACCCATAGTTGGGGGCACTTCAGTGAAGGCTTGTTTTTACTGTAAGAAAAGTGGCCATCTCATTGCTGATTGTCCTGTCTTAAGTAAAAAAGAAAAGTCTAACTCTGTAGCTTCAATAAAAACTGTAAAATGTTCCACTGGAACCTCCGTTATGGAGCATCAGCTTTTCTTATGGATGGTTTTGTTTCCTTAGAGTCTGATCCTTCAAATAGGCAGCCTGTTAAGATCTGGAGAGACTCTGGAGCTTTTCAGTCTTTGATTCTCAAAGATGTCCTCCAGTTTACAGAAGAGTCCGCTTTGGGCTCTAGCGTCCTGGTCGAGGGGTTTGGAGGGGGTTATCTGTCCTGTCCTCCACACAACATTGATCTTCAAACATTCCCAGTATGTGTTACTACACGTGCCATGTTTAGGAAAGAATTAGGCAAAGAGTCTGATCCTGAGATTTCACTGTAGAACAGGTCATGTGTGCCAAACTGTTGGTAAGCCTAATCAAAGAAAACCTGCTGCACCTTTACAACCCATTCCGGCTATTGGTGATCCTTTTGAGTATATATTGATTGATTGTGTTGGCCCACTCCCTCACACCAAGTCAGGTAACCAGTTCTTATTAACTATCATGTGTATGGCTACTCGGTACCCTGAAGCCATTCCTCTGCACAGGATTACAGCTTCAGCAGTTTCTAAGGCTCTAATTACATTCTTAACTGTTCTTCACGGGTTGTTCAGGACAAATTTCATATCCCGTGTCTTTTCTTTTCTCTTCTGCCTGGTTCGAGGCCTAACTTGAAACTTTTCCTGGCGAGTTATTACAAGAGCTCATGCAAGAATTTTGCTACAGTTGTGGCCCCTTTACTAACTTGCTTACCCCTAAGGTCCCATTTGTTGGACTGATGTGTATCAGTTTGCCTTTGAGAGCTTGAAAGCGTTGTTGGCTAGTAGTCCTGTTCTTGTTGCTCCTGTTTTTAACATGCTTTTAAACTAGCAGTTAATGCAAGTAATGTTGGTGTTGGAGCTGTTCTCCTTCAAGAGGATTACTCGGGGGTAGAGCATCCTGTTGGTTACTTTTAAAGAAAATTTAACCTGCATCAAAAACACTATTCTACTGTAGAGAAGGAGGCATTGGCCCTTATTCTAGCCCTGGATCATTTTGGTGTTTATGTTTCCACCAGCCAGACCCTAGTGGTCTACACCGACCATAACCCTGTGGTTTTTCTCAACAGAATGAAAAACTCCAACCATCGACTAATGCGATAGAGTTTAGTTTTGCTGGGATTTAATCTAGACATCCAGCATGTGCGCGGGAAGGATAATGTTCTTGCAGATGCCCTGTCAAGGTCGTGAGTGTGGATAGGTTAGGTGCTAGCCTAACGGTGAGGTTTCTTTAGAGCAACCTGCTTATGGGAGGGGGTGTTATGTCCAAGGCTAGTCTCTCTAAGTTTTCTTCTAACTCCTCTGAATCCTCTCCACTCTCAGTTTTCAGGTGATCAGAGGCTCCACCTCCTCATTTCCCTCCTGATCTCTGGCACCTGTTTGGAAGCCTTTAAGAGTTTTGGGTAGCTCCACCCACTCTCTCTCTCTCACCCACTGCAGCCCGGCCTGCTGCAACACCTCCAGCCTCCACAATTCATCCTTATTTGTTATCCTTGGTTTTGACATTTGACTATAATAAAAGTTACTTTAGCCGCATTGATTGTTGTTTGTCACCTGTGTTGCTTCCCAAGAGCCGGGGTCATAACATACCCAGAAACATACCCAGAAACCATTACCATATATCTGTATATGAAAAAAAAAAAAAAAAACAAAGTTGTGATTTTAAAAAATGAGTTAGTCAGTATAGAACTCAAGTTAGTTCTAAACCTAATGTCTTCTCTGTAGCATTCAGGGGCTGCATGCTTCGAAGGACGCATCAATCGTTGTTAAATGAGACGGTCTAGCCTCGAAGCATTTCCTCATTGCGTCACCAGCTGTGTGACCTGCTGTCAGCTGGTACTTTGTAACGTAGCCATTGCCTGTCAGTTAGTTGTCAGTTGAAAAAATGTAATAAAATATGAGTAATTATTAAAAGTATAAGTAGTAATAAGTAAAAGTAATTAAATATAAAAATTGTATTTTTTACCGGCACTGAACAGCAGTGCGCAAAGGATCTTGGTATATGGGTGGCCGCGAAGGATAGTTGCGTTGCATCCTCCAAAAAAAAGGGAAAAGAAGGCTGCATTTGAAGGAGCTTGTGAATTGGGACAGCTTTTGCACGGCGTTGTGACGTAATTGGCCTTCGAATGTGTGCTTTGAAGGAGGCAGCCCCTGAATTGGGACACAGCGTGTGTCTTTAGCACAAAGGGCACTGTCTTTTATCCCATTATGTTTGACTGATGATCAATCAAACAGTAAGAAAACAAAAATTAGGAATACTGTCCCCTCCATCCCTGGTGGAAACTACACCCTTGTATGTAATGCATCTAAAACACAGAGAGGAGATAATGTCACTGGTTTGCACTGTTATATTATTATAATTCAAATGTTACCACTGTTCACTGGCTTCAGAAGCTTCAGCAGAGGTATGTGTAAGATCCTTCATCAGCACACACAGATGACGTAACACAGTTGGTTTGGATGTTCAATGCCACCTTCAGCTGTTAGCTCCTATGTCTTAGAAGCCAGGTGTAAAATTAAAGTACGCTAAAAGTAAATTATGACAGTGACTGTTGAGTTACAGTGCATTTTCTTTTCCACTCAGTAAACCTCTCACACTGCCCCACACACACACACACACACACACACACACACACACACACACGCACACACAGAGCAAATCACATTGTGTGCGTGTATGTTAAGGCATTCTTATCAGCATGTTTTTTTTTCTGTGTCAACTCCTTTTCAGGGGCCGTGCAGATCCCATTACTGATGCAAACACGTGCTTGTATCTCCAGTGGCTGTAATGGTCTGCTACACTGTGTCCTAACATGCTAATGAAGCTAATCAAACCGAGCTTAACATGCTGTCACAGGCTGTTTCTTGAGATGTTTAAGATCATTCATTGTAAATAACCTGAACACGCGCACTCCTTATCCACAGCTATTGTCTTAACTCACTAGTACATCTACACAGTTCCACATACTGAGGTCAAATTCCAGTCCAATCCAAGCATTTATTCATTATAAATTCATTGAATTTCAATGCCTTTGTGTCAAAATGGTTTGTATGCTTTCTTTTGGAAAGAGATGGTTAGCAGTCATAGCTCATTGTAATATTTGTCCTGTAGTGTCAAGTGCTCGCAGAGCATGGCTAATCACAACACTGTGATTTTTACACTGGGTTTTACCTCAGTTGTGAACCACTGAACCTTGATTGTGGTCTGCATCGTGGGTTCAGTGCTCTGTCGAAAGCTCAAGCTTAACATTAACAAAGGAGAGTGAATCACTGTCAAAATGTCTATTTTTTAATCTAAACTGAAGATGATCCTGCAGTTCATTAAACAAGAAGATTATATTTTACGGACACTTCCTCAGTTCATGGGTTGCAGAAAGAGCTTCGGGGTGACGCCAACATGCAAATGTGTGAAACCTGCATTCTCTCCGATAACCAGCAGGGCTGCAACAAAAAAGTCCAATTGTATGTAACCTCATAAAAAAAGGAGTCTACTTCTCACTCTAGATTATAAGCTCAGTTAACAGTTTCCTAATGAATTCATAATTATTTAGGTTTATAATTATTTTTATAGACTGTTGAATAGTTTTAGCTTTGGTGCCAGACATTTTGGCTGCAGTTCCTCCATAAATTAGTTTTTATCAAAAGCTAAAATGGCCTTGCACTAAAAATATAAGAATTATCAGTCAGTTATCATAATAAACCACAAGGTAAGTTTTTGCTAGGGATATAACAATGTTTATTATGAGAATTCTATCAATAATGGAGGTGATGGCACCATGCATGCAGAGGAGAAGGAAATATTTTATTTCAGCATCAGTTGCAGAAAGGCCCCGCTGTGCCGCCTTTTTAAAATCAGTATACTCAATATAATGGTCACATTCCAAATATGCTAAAAACCAACAGGACAGTTTTTTTTAGATGAGTATGGCTCGATTCCAGACCAGGACTTACTGCTGAGTCTTGCAGGTAGAGTTGCGAAAACTCTCCCTGCTGTTTAGTAACCGGAGCACGCCTGTTCTTCTGTTCAAGTTCTGAGGCTTTGTTCCCCAAATTAGCCGCCATTTCCCTCTGTGTCATGGTTTAGTTCTGTCTGTTTTGTGCTGTTTTTTTCCCTTTTGGTGCTCTTTGTTTCTACCCCCCTCCTTCCTGTTCTCTTGCAGGTGCAGAGGTGTGATTGGCTCCTCCCTTTTCCTGCCTACAGACTCACCTATCAGCCTATCAGCTTCTTCCCTCTTCCTTTTAGGCCCGGCTTTCCCAGACTTATATTATATATATCTTATATTATTTCCCATGAGCTCCAACCGCATGTCTGGTTCCTTTGTTTTCCCGAGAGAAGAATCCTTGGCTGAGGTTTTCCACCTGAGAAGGTCGCTTTCTGTTTGATTTTTTGAGGACTTTGGCCCATTGCAGTGCCTATCAACTTGTTGGATTTTCATTTTGTGGACTTTGCAACATTAAAGAGACTTCTGGTTAAACTCCTTCACTTAATCTGTCTCTGCTTTGGGGTCCAACTCTGGTCTTATAACAGAATACTCTGGCCAATTATGGACCCCGCAGAGATACAGAAGGTGAAACAGGCCATCTCCTCACAAGGTCTACTTGTCGGCCAGCATGAGAACGCCCTGTCGGTGATCACGGACAAGCTTCTCCACCTGTCCACCAGCATGACTCAGCGTGACCAACGACTCAACCAGGTCGCAACTCAGCTCTCAGCTCTGGCAGTTCCCGTTCCTCCTCCAAGTCCGCCGGTTCCTGTTCCCCCTAAAGCAGCCTCCCCGGGCCGGCCTAGCAATCCATGTGAGCCATTCATACCCACTCCTGACAGATACTCTGGAGAGCTAGGGTCATGTAGCCAGTTCCTCTACCAGTGTTCTCTAGTTTTTGACCAGCAGCCGCTGACTTATTCTTCTGACAGATCCAAGATAGCCTTTGTTTGCAGTTTGCTCTTTGGTAGGGCTTCGGCTTGGGCCCTGGCTATGGCTAATGCTAACTCTCTAGTTGACTCGGGTTCAGATGACAATTTTATTGACAGTGGCATTGTCACGAAGTTTAACATTCCCTCCGAACCCTTATCTAAGCCAAAGCAGGTTTTTGGCCTTGACGGTCGACTCCTAGCCCTGGTTACCCTCCGTACAGCCCCTGTGTCTCTGCTTCTGTCTGGTAATCATCATGAGACTATATCTTTCTACCTCATTCCCTCACCTTCCTCACCCTTAGTTTTAGGTCTCCTCTGGCTCAAGGTCCACAACCCTCACATCGATTGGTCCTCTTTATCTATTACTAACTGGAGTTTATTCTGTCACTCTCACTGCTTGCACTCTGCTGTTCCCTCTGTCATTTCCACTCCAGTTTCCCCCAAGCCCGCAGATCTTACTCTCGTACCTCCTGAATATCACGACCTCCAGGAGGTTTTTAGTAAGGATCGAGCTTTGTCCATTCCTCCCCATAGACCGTATGACTGTGGCATTGACTTGCTCCCTGGAGCCTCTTTCCCCTCGAGCAAGCTCTATAACCTCTCCAGGCCGGAACGGGAGGCCATGGAGGCCTACATTTCTGACTCTCTGGCTGCTGGACTAATCCGTCCTTCCTCCTCACCTATGGGGGCGGGGTTTTTCTTTGTGGACAAAAAGGACAAGACTCTTCGGCCCTGCATTGACTACAGAGGGTTGAATGAAATAACCATTAAGGATAAGTACCCTCTCCCCCTCCTCGACTCTGCCTTCACTCCTCTCCACCAGGCCACCATCTTCACCAAGCTGGACCTACGAAACGCTTATCACTTGGTGAGGATTAAGGAGGGTGACGAATGGAAGACTGGTTTCAACACCCCACTGGGTCATTTCGAATATCTTGTAATGCCTTTTGGACTAACAAATGCCCCTGCTGTGTTTCAGCGTCTTGTTAATGATGTCTTACGTGACATGCTCAATCGATTTGTGTTTGTTTATCTTGACGATATTTTAATTTTCTCTCGCTCCCAACAGGAACACGTTCAACATGTCAGGCTGGTCCTCCAGAGACTCTTGGAGAACAAGCTTTTTGTTAAGGCAGAGAAATGTGTTTTTAATGTTGCCTCTGTCAGCTTCCTGGGATTTGTGGTGGAGAGGGGGCAGATCAGATCAGACCCAGCCAAGATTAAGGCTGTGGAAAAATGGCCCACTCCCACCACAAGAAAGCAGCTGCAGAGATTCCTTGGGTTTGCCAATTTTTACCGCCGGTTCATCCGGAATTACAGTCGTGTTGCTGCTCCCCTAACCTGTTTAACATCTGTAAAATCTCCTTTTGTTTGGTCCCCGGATGCCGAAGCAGCTTTCACTAGGCTAAAGAGTCTGTTCTCGTCTGAGCAACTATGATGTGGGAAATCGGGAGTTACTGGCAGTGGTGCTGGCTCTGCAGGAGTGGAGGCACTGGCTGGAGGGCTCCACTCTACCATTTGTTGTTTGGACGGACCATAAAAACCTGTCTTACCTCCATTCTGCTCGCAGGCTTAACTCCCGCCAGGCTAGGTGGGCCCTGTTCCTGGGACGTTTTAACTTCATTCTGACCTACCAGCCTGGCTCCAGAAATGCTAAGCCCTATGCCCTTTCTCGACAGTTTTCTCCCTTCATTGAGGATCCTGCTGAGGACACCATCCTGCCACCCACCTGCGTGGTGGGAGCGGCCAGATGGGAGGTCGAGCGGTTGGTCCAGGAGGCCCTGGCTGACCATCCAGTTCCTGAGTGTGGCCCTCCTGACCGGCTGTTTGTGCCCCCATCTGTCCGTACCCCCGTGCTCCAGTGGGGACATGCCTCCAAGGTGGCATGCCATCCTGGTGTACACCGAACTCTGACTTTGCTCCAACAGCGTTTCTGGTGGCCCTCTATGTCCGGCGACACCAGGGAATATGTCTCTGCCTGCTCTGTCTGCGCTCGCGGTAAGGCCTCTCATCGTGCTCCTGCTGGGTTTCTTCGCCCCCTCCCTGTTCCCCACCGCCCCTGGTCTCACATAGCTGTTGACTTTGTTACCGGTCTGCCTCCCTCTGAGGGCTACGACACCATTTTAACCGTGGTAGACCGTTTCTCTAAGTCGGTGCATTTTATTCCCCTGACTAAACTCCCCTCTGCTCTGGAGACTGCTAACCTTCTCACTCTGCATGTTTTCAGGTTACACGGTATCCCCAGGACATTGTTTCAGACAGAGGCCCCCAATTCGCCTCCCGAGTTTGGCAGGCTTTCTGCCAGGCGGTGGGGGCATCTGCCAGCCTTTCCTCTGGATACCACCCTCAAACCAATGGCCAGACAGAGTGGGCAAATCAGGACCTGGAGGCAGCCTTGCGCTGCGTTGCTGCTCACCACCCAGCCTCCTGGTCCATTCGCCTCCCTTGGGTGGAATACGCCCACAACTCCCTGGTGTGTTCGGCTACTGGCATGTCCCCGTTTATGGCCGCTAATGGTTTCCAGCCCCCATTGTTCTCTAAACAGGAGGCTGAGGTGGCCGTCCCCTCCGTCCAAGCGCATCTCCAGCGTGTCCGTCAGGTCTGGCGGGAGACACGAGCAGCTCTCACCCGGACGGCAGCTCGGAACCAGAGGTTGGCAGACCGTCGTCGCTCTCCTGCTCCCCCGTACCAGCCAGGCCAGGAGGTCTGGCTATCCTCCTGTGACCTACCTCTCAGGACGGAATCACGTAAGCTAACTCCCAGATACATCGGCCCTTTCCCCATTGACCATCAACCCCAGTGTAGTGAGACTGAAGTTACCCCCCTCTCTCAACATCCACCCATCTTTTCATGTCTCTCTCATCAAGCCTGTTTCCACCAGCCCTCTCTGAAAGAGAACCTTTAATCTCCTGACTCCATTAGGCCCTGTGCCCACTTCTTAGCTGTGTAACCAGAGACAGTCTCAACCCACAATCGTGTCTCCTTGAAATCCTTGAAAATTGAAATCTAGCCTGACAAACTCAAAACATACCACTACCAGCTGACACATTTTGCAATGTTATGAGACAGTGAGAACAGAAGTGACACTTTGCAGTGATGCTGGGAAACAGAGGTAATTATAACACATAAAAAACAACAACGAGAAAAAGTAGTTTGGTGTTTTCTAGCTGTGTCTAAGTGAGGAGCTAAATGCAGACTGATAGGTCAAGTAGCCCACTTAAGTGAAAAGTCATCACTAACTTCAGTATTTTCTCTGTAACTGCATTCAGTAGTGATGTTTTCAGTGTTTTGTGTTTCCACATTTATTCTTCTCCTTTTCTCTTTCTGCTTCAAGTAGCATCTCCAGGACGTGTTTCAAACTACACCATATTGAGCGCATTAATTCTAATCATTTGGAGTAACATCCCTTTGTGTTTTAGAGCTAAATTTATCTAAATTATACCTGGATTATCCTAATTTTTCCTGAAAGTGCAAGACATTTTGATCACTCTGCCATGGTGCAGCCAAATGAGCAGAGAGGAAAACAGTAAGCTTACAGTTTAATTCCATCCAGAAACCTTTGTCGTATATGCCCCCTCTACAGTTCGGCCCCTCCCTCTTTCTCCCCATATCAACTATCAAATATGAAAATAAAAGTGAACCTTCCTCTTCTGAATTTTGTCCTGCTGACATCATGCAACACTGAGTGGCTCCTGGAGGCGTTCTGCATCTTTACTTTCTCGGGTAAGTGTCGCCGAGCACCTTCCCAAGGGTCAGAATTGGATATAAAAACACTAGTGCATGCATCGATACTCCTGTGATGGTTCAGGTATTAAAGCTGAACTTGCTGACTCATCAGCAGCAACTCCTTCCTCTCTCGTAAAAAAAAAAGAAAAGAAAAATCTAACATTTACAGCCCAGTCCTCAGCTCTGGTAGCAAACATGCGCTACGGCTAAATAAAATCATCTCTGGGAAAAAGAGAAATTGTAACCCACCCTGCTTTCCCTCCAAGAGTATATAGTGGTGGTAAGAAGGTGTGTGTGTGTTTGTGTGTGTGTGTGTTTGTGTGTGTGTGTGTGTGTGTGTGTGTGAGGTGTAGTGTCTGGGCCACATTCGGTTAACAACCCCATTAACTGGCTCACAAAGCAACCCTGTGGCAACGATAACATCAATCCCGGTTTTAGAGGCCATTATGTTTCAGCCTGAGATACACGCCGTGCTGGAGAGGGGAGGTCAGGCTGCGGCAGCTGAGTAGCTAGAAGGGCGGTAAGGTGTCATCACCTGTTTGCCAAGCTCAGCCCACCTTCACCGTGTAACCCCAGCCTGACCACAAGCACACACACACACACACACACACACACACACACACACACACACACACACACACACACACACACACACACACACACACACACACACAGCTACAATAAGCAAGCCCCCACCATCCTCTCACTCCAGGCTGCTTGGCAGGTTAGGACCGAGGTGGTTTATCTGCCTTAGTCAGGCCTTCACACTCCACACACACACACCAACAACACATATACTATCTAAACTATGCATGGATACACAAACATGCACAATATAAACATTCGTGTGTGCACCAACTCACATGCATTAATACATACAAACACACACCTAAGCACTATAGACACTATACATACCCTTACACTCTGTGTCATTATGCACTCACGAGTACATACAATACCAATGCAAATTACATACAGACCCAGGTGACCATGCTGCACATGTAACACACATTAACTCTGACACAAACACATCATGTACAAACTGATAGGGATCCCCCCACCCACCCACTCACACATACACATGATTCAGATTCTGTGGTGTATGAAGGCGGGAGCTTTGTCTGCTCGCTGCTTACCGATGATAACATTCACACTCCACAGATGCTGAAAGAAAAGGTCAATGACCCCCCCCCCCCTCCTCTTTCCTTTGGCTCCATGGGTAACTATTGAATACCAGGATTCTATATGGAAACATGTTTGATGTTTGTGTGCAACTCCAAGTGCTTAATAGCCAGATTCCTCCAAGGGAGGCTTAACTGCCTCAATTAAAATCACATAAAGGATAATGTGCGATTCCAAGCAGCATAAGCATGTCTCCTCTTTGAGAACAAACAAGGATAAAGAGTTTCCCCTGATAGAGTCAGGTGGATGCTGATTTTCTCTCCCTCTCCCAGGTTGGAGGCAGTAATCATGATTAGGGAAGTGCCAAGAGAGGCGGTGCAGATGAGTGACGGCTCCCCCTGCTGTCCCGGACATATGGATGGGAGGGGACCGGTTTACACCTAGCACCCAGGGGACCATTCAGCTCTCCCAGCGGGCACCCCACTGAGTGTCTGCAAGATTTGGTGAGACGGGAAGGTTTTCGTGGCAACCGTGTAAGGAAGTGCTGAAGGTTTCTTTACAATGGGAATATAGAAAATATTAGTTAAAGTGAAGTTTGTAATGATTGTATGTTTTAAGGATTCATTTTATTTGATTCTAATTTTGATGGTCAAAATGATTCAACCTTTTACATCTCCTTTTTTATAAAGTAGTTTGTTTTCCCTGCATTGCCTGATATATCAGAATTCCTTGAGAAGTTAAATGGGCGTACAGTAACTTTAAGATTGCTTTTGCCAATATTCTGTATATTGTACTGCACATTTTTATTCCGGTGATCATCACACTCGAACTCCCCGCTGTTTGACAGACTAATGAAATTCTTTGGCTGCAGCTCCTTATGGCAGGGTGAGGCAGATTCTATTGCAGGCCTTTCTGACTGACACCCCAAACACTGTTGAGTCAAATCCTAATCCCATATTGGTCTCAGCCTTGGTAATATTCTTCTTATATAACTCCCCTCATATTTCTCTCACTCTCATGTCTCAGATAGGTATCAACAGAATTACTAGAAAAGCAGAAGGCATTAAAGATGGCGGTAAAAATTTCACAGCTGTACAGACTTTTCCAAGTTCACTCACATTATACAGATTTACTTGACTAATGTCAATGTGTCCAAAAAGTCCTCTGATGAAGTGACTGGTATCATCACAAGAACTCTAAATATGATTTAATAAAAGCACCCGCTACTGTTCCCTTATTTTTTATTTAACTGTAAAGGTTCTGCTCTTCCTCAGAAAGTGCTCATTTTTGCCAAATTTTTGAATTCAATATTTGAATTCTCCACCAGTTAAAATATGAACACATATAGTGAGTAGAGTATAGTAGAGTTTAGCAGCAAAAACATGTCTTGGACCAGAGGGGAACCTTCAGGGGCTTCTACACCTTCAGTGAAGGCCTAAAAAAATTATTAAATAAAATATTAAATAAAAATATATAATATTTTTTAAAATGTCTATCTCATTTAATTTAATACAATACATTTAATACATGTTCTCTCATCTATTTTCTAAAGTTAAGTTTACTGTGAAGTTTACATCAGCAATAAAAGGGTCAACCCCCCGCTCCCGGGGGCGCCCGCTCCGCTAACTTAATGAGCCGTATTGAAAATTCGCAAGGTTTTTTTTCTTTTTCGGCGCTCGTGAGGCCACGGAGACTGCGCCCTGGGCGGCCGCCCACATTGCCCATAGCTAAGACCGGTCCTGGGATGGTGGGAGATGAGAGTGACGTAATCATACTACGGTCCACAACCACAAGGTCAGAACAGAGAGATCCTGAAACGTTTCATCAATGTCGTCACATTTCTTGGAAAGCAAGAGCTGGCATTTCGAGGACATGAAAGCAAAGATTCAAGGGGAAAACAAGGGGAACCACTTGGAGTTGCTGGAGTTTTTTGGAGTAGGACAGCCCTCTGCGCTGTCATCTGGATTCAGCCACTGTTTTCATAAGCACCTCCAGCAAAATTCAGAATGACCTGATTCAATGGCAGAAGTAATGACCGAAGAAATGAAGTTGGAGGTGAGATAACTGACGCAAGTAACACCGCTTAGATGTCATATGTCCTGCGCTTTTCCCAGTTTGGTGATGTCAGTGGTGATAAGCACGCAGAAGCCATAGCTGGTCAAGTTTGGGAGTTTCAGGAGGACTGTGCCTGCACCAATAAGGTAACTGCCCAGTGTTACGATGGAGCTGCAGTCATGGCCTCTGGACTGAATGGGGTCCAAGCTAAAATAAAGGAAAAAAGCGCTCTTCGTTCACTGTATACAAATACAATATCACTGGAATCTGTGAGAATAGAATTTAGGATAAGAAACAACAAAAACAAAAATCGGGTTAGGGTTAGGGTTAGGGTTGCACATTTACTTACTGTATGTTAAAAGTACCTTTATCGCACAGTGTACAACTTAGAGAAGAGTCTAAACCACCTGTCCTAGTCTAAGAACCATTCCATAAGACCATGAAAGTGTACAGCAACATTATGCTCATATGCAAAACGTAGAAATCACAGCCTGATTGTGGTGCTACAGGAAAACAATTACAAATCATTCACTTTACTACAAATATACAATATTAAATAAAACAAACAAAAAAAAAAAAATATATATATATATATATATATATATATATATATATATATATATATATATATATATATATATATTACGAAAAAACAACTTTTTTTTTTAAACATAACATAATTAGAACAGGGCCACAAAACTAGAAAAAAACGAAGGTGTTATTTACAATGTTCCTAAATAAATCTTCAATATATGGGCTTAACTTATCATAGGTATTATATTAAAACCAACATAAAGTACAGACATATATGTCTAAGGTAGGTTGAGACCAGTGTCTTAATTACAGTACATCATTTGTTCACCAAAGAGTGATGACAAGACTTTGACTTTAGCCACATGTGACTCTAGCAATGGTAATATTGGGTAATATTTGTATATCTGTTGCATGCATACAGACATTCATCCACCACATGTGACATCTGTGACAATGTGGTGGACATATTTTAATAATATTTTATGTTCAGAGGAATGTTCAAACTGCCACACAGTGCAGGTTTTATGATTTATTTCTAATTTACACATATAAAACGTTTGCCTAAGTTTGCATAACCTGCATAAAGTCCAAAACTAGAGACTGTATCTAATTTTGACATTGCCAAACAGCTTTTGTATTTCAATATTGCCTTAGCATGAAAATAGGTGGATGAAGCCTTTTTAATAAGAAGAAGGCATTTACTAGAGACTTCATCAGGATATTCGCATAATTGCATTGAGCTGCATTAAGTATTGCTGTGCGTGTATGCTCTGAGAATAAAGGGAATTATCTGGCATATCCATATCATCTCTCTGCATTGTTAAGCTGTTATAATATGTTTAATTGACCTGATGAGAATGTTATCATAGAAAAGGAGAGGCAAACTAAACCTTGATTTACCTAACTCTGGAGTCTCCAGTCAAGTGTTGAAATGAGTGTTAAATGATTGACAAGAACATCAGTACTGTCTTCAAGGAAACATCCATTCTTTTCCACCCTTTTATACGTTCCTGAAGTGAAGCAGAGGTAGTATCTTTGGTGCCCCTCCATCTCTCCTTAAACTGCCTCTTCTACATTTCCCGCAATGCCTTTCAACAAGGGGTGTCATCCTTGCCTTTCATCTCAGAGGGATTTGTGAGCAAATAAATATATTGCTGACCACGGCCCAACCACTGTGATGTTTTTATAGATGGGACTGGAATAATCTATTTTAAAAAATGCAATCAATATCCATGCGCACACTTTGCAGGATTGCCTGTCAGCCATTGTGCAGCACACAGTGCAGATATACACAGTCCTCCGTTAGCCTCTACTGCTGGGGAAGTCAAGGGCATTGTCAGCTTTATCAGTGCCTAGTGATTCATCAGGCTAGTTGGTAAATAAGAGATGCTATCAGGTGCTCCTGGTGGCATTGAGGGACCATGTCCTAATCAATAACATTCCAATTCTTCACTGATCTCCTTCTCTGATTAGCCGTACTAATCCAATACACAATGTTGCTGTCTATTACTGAGTCAGGACAAAGCCTTCCCGTTTAGACTGCCCTTATCTGTGGTTGCGTTTACTGCTGATATAAGGCAGGCCTATGCCAGGAGCTATGGCGATGACATCCTCAGGCTCTTCTAATTGTTAATCCACTTGGGCCAGCAGATAGCAGGGAGATTTTACTTGGCATGGCAGAGCCACAGGCAGTAATGTGGTGATTGTAGTGAGATGTAACCATTCCGTGCACAGACAGAGCAGGTTGAGGTAAAATGACTTGTAATTTTTCAACTCCCTTAAATCGGAATGGGAGACAGTGGAGTGGCAAGGATAATGAAGCAGGTTAAGAAAAGGAGGGCGGGCAGGCTGTCAGTCAGCAAAGAGTGCCAATGGCAGCAGACACTTACTGATGTGGGAATGCTGATGAACAAGCCGAGCCTAATTTAACTTAATGAATATTAAATATGCATCAAATTTCCCTTTCAAAATGATCTGCGATGAGCATAACGGAAGGAAGAGGAAATTAATCTGCATTAACTAGTCAGAGTTTAGCTTCTAGAGAATGATTACACAATGAATGTGAATCTCAAATGGTCATGTTACACACATTAGTCACAGATCTCTGAATTATGCGGCCCACACACCAGGTATAGGAGATAATTACTAGCTACTTCATTTGCTTTTTTAAAGCAGCATCTAATGTGGATAATTTCAGTGAATTATACTCAAATTAATGGGGCTCTAACAGTACACACAGTTCACAGCCCAATTTAGGTCTTCTTCTTTCATATATTTTAAATAGACAGTGGTGTCAAAAACAGACAAAATTCCCTTTGCTGGACACTGAGGTAGCATTTTGCCCAGCTTTAGTACATAAATGTTATTCTAAAAACATTGCTATTGCACTGTGCAAACAGTGAAAAAGCATTTAAAGGTCACAATAGGCAGGAAAAGTGTTCAAAGGACCCAAACGTGTATGTATTGCACTTTATGAAGCAGCAAAATTAGCAGTATCCACGTGTTTCCACTCACACACACTGTCTGCTGTTTTTGTAGCTACCCTGACTTATTCCCACACAACTAATTTAATGGTTGCAGGTCGGTCTTCCAGCTCCTCTGTTTCATTTGCAACCGTGCGACTGCTAACTTTAAGAGTCAGTCAGATTACTGTGCTAACTTTAGCACATGTTGCTAACAGTGTAGAACTAAATCAGAACTAGCCGTATAGTCTGTGTGTGACTGCATGCACTGAACCATGCATCCTATATTATATTCAGTGCAAATACACAAAAAAGCCACAGGTTATATAAAGAAAGACAAGTATGAAACAACAAGCAAGCAACTTTAGGGGTCCTCTAATGTTATTCCAACTAACTAAACTTGAAGGATAATTTAGGGAAGTAAAACAAATTTATTACCGTAACTGCCTAGTCAGCAGCTGCACTTTGTGGTTGAATCATGTTGGACAGTCAGAAACAAAAGGAGCCAGTTGTGTGTCGGGCTGTGATGCTACAGGTCAGTGCATAATGTGTTTGTGGGTGTGAGCAGCAGACAGTGAAAGTGAGCAGAGCAGAGGAAAAGTTTAGCAGTAACTTGTCTGTCTGGTAGTAAATGTTCTGTGTAGGTTACAGTTTGTATGTTAATAAATGCTGCAGCTTCTCAAGATCATGTTTTTTTGTTCTTGTGTTTTATTTCCATTCCATATTGTGTATCATTTCTTGTTCTGTGCCATCAGTGACAATGTTTATTATAAAATGAAACTGTTAGTGACACTCGATACCCAATAGTGGTGTCAGAGTGTACTGCACTTGTTTAACCCTTGTGGAATAGACATATACACTATAACGTGTTTTCCCGCTTGAGATAACATTTTGCAATTGAAAACATAATACTAAACTTACTGTTGCTAAAGACAAAGAACTGTCAGCACTCAGACAGTGCAGTGTTAGTCATTTTTTTGCAAGTTCAAGTCTTTTATGCTTGTAATAGGTGTGCTCTATCTGCCACTGCATGCCATCCAGCCAGCTGAGAACACGCAAAGCTATATATAAGGAAAGCATGTCCTGAGTTATCATCACAAATGTGTCTATTACCATACAGTTTCATCATGCATTAGTTGTTTTGGGAAGTGAAGGTGGGTGGTTTGAGTCCAGCATGGACCACAGCATGGAGTATGGTAGCTGGGGACTGAAGGCACTGAACCCCTAACTGCTTCTAGAACGCTTCAATGTAAGAGCCCATCACTCCACCATCTTTCAAACACCAACCCAATCTGTTAGCTACAAAGCTAGTAACAAACTACCATTTGATGCCGAAGTAAACATGGTTGTTAACTGTCCAGGTGACTCCCCTATCCAGGTAAATTTGATAGCTCACTGTGCATTGCATTATCATTATCAAGTGCATTATTACATTATTTGTGTACTAACACTTTTTAAGGCTCCTTTCTTGGAGTACTATGGTGTCATTTTACTAACCAGTGCCTTGTCTGCATATGTTAAAACAGAATGACTCAAGCACAGTTTAATTACAGCATCTGCACAAAAGGTGTCCACAAGGGTATCACAGGAACATCTTGACAAAAAGCTCAGGTTTGAGGGTGAATACTGGAGGGAAACCGGTGATGAGGAGGAGGCATCTCACCCATTAATCTCACACATCTCCTGTAGCATAGAGACAGGATTATTCATAGAACCCACCTCATGCAAACAACTCAGAGTAATGCCTTAGTGGACCTATTATTGGACATGGTCGAATTATAAAGCACACATGCTTTTTTGTGTGTGTTTTTTCCTATTGACAGCCTGTATAAAATCTGCTCACTTGTGTGCCATTTTAAGTTGCTCAAAACAATATTGTTATATTGACAATAGATTAGTTATGGATTTAGTTATTATAAATGGGGCTGCTCTCAGATTTGTGTACCTTTGTGTATTTCAGCTCATTGTTTTGGTTTTTCCTGTTGTTCCATAGTCTTGCTTTAATTCTGGAACCAGAAATTTCACATTCCACTTTGGCTGCATGCTGTGCCCTTAGGCTGAGGCAGGCTTTTGGTATAGTTTCTCACTCTTATCTGTCAAATCCACAGATTAGCTTCCCCCCTGCTGGATGCTGGATGCTGATGTGGCGTATGAAGTGAGCTGGTAAATACCACCGAGTGAACTTGTACTTTTCCTCTGCACATAGAACAGCAAACAATTGCATTTCCAAATTTAATTTTGTCATTATCCAGCTTACAACAATTTCACAGCACAGCAATCACACTATAATGAACTTCCAGAAGCAATTAAAGCCTCTTTCCTGTGGAGGGACCTTCATGAATACAAGAAAGACAGCTTTCTCAGAGCCTCTAATCATAGAGCATTCCAGCCGAGGTGTCACATTGGCTTTGTTGTTTGCCAGAAATCCCTTCAGGAGGCCTCAGTGAGGTCCTCTAATCAACACGCTTACACCTGACAAAAACTAATGGGACCTAATTGGTACAGCATGCAACAGCTTCCTATACACTCCAAACCATAACCTCCACTTTAATCTCAAATTAGAATGAGCTGAACACATGCTGGATGTAGACCTAGATGAAAGAGTGTTCAGACATTATTTAAAGGTTTCCAGCTGAGGCTCTACATATGTGATTATCCTGAGTCATGGTCCAAACATAGAATTACTTAACAACAACAAAAATAAACAGAGAGCATCTACAGCTTAAATCCAATTAATACAAACCTCAAATTAGGCTTTTAAACCATGAACTAAATCCGGGTTATTGGGGGCTCTAAAAAAACCCTTTAATTTTTAGAGCATCACATTAATTATTGCCTAATAAGAGGAACCACAGGCCAATAAAGCAGGTGTTCTTCTGAGACGGATAAAGTGAGAGAAAGTCATGTTCAAGACAAGTTGGCTTATTATGGTAGGTCTCTACTGATAAAATATGCTTTCAAAGGGCCACTCCAGTGATTTACTGCTACACTTCCATAAAGTTGAGGAATGCAAAAGATACACATTAAAAAACTAAAAGGCTTCCTGATTTTTAGTGACACACACAAAACACAACATTAAATTAGATCTTCCATTTCCCACAATGCAGTTTGGTAGCATCTCATTAAAATCCCCCTAGCTGGTTAACCCCTTGGCTTTTAAACCAGTTTGCTAATAAACAATATATCTATGAATGCATGCAGTCTCTGAAGTAATGATGATTTAGCTTTTTATTAGCTCTTTAAAAATGTATCTTCTTTTCTCCCTTTTCTTTATCATATGCAAGTTGCTAATCAGTGTGCAGAGGAAGTCTAGCCATCATCTGTTGTCCAGATATGCACTGGCTACAAAATATTTGCCCAGAAGATAAATTGTCATCAGAATGCTGTTGGGTTTGCAGATTGCTGGTTCAGTTAAGAATTTGTTGTCTCCAAGCCCTAGTCTTTTTTAAACATATATGGGCTCCTGCCAAAGGCACAGAAAATAATATATGCCTTCTTTCACAGGCTAAAAATGACTAACTGTAAACGTAAAGTAAACTGCTATAAATTTGATATGTAAAATCAGTGCCCCTTTAATAAGTTTTATTATAAAGAGAGAGCTTTCTCTCCATGTCTCCAACATAAAACAGTACTTCAAAGTGAAAGCACTGTACCTAAATGTTTTTCTTTGGTTTGTGAAATATCATGGTCATGGTTGAAAGAAACCAACACTGAGCGTTGGCAAGAAAGCAGCAACAAATAGCATTTTCACATGTCATAAGTCAAATGCTTTGTTTACCCATCCATTCATCCAAACATTCTCCTTAGAAGTTATTTTGGCACTGAAGAACATTACGCAACTTACTTCCAACTTTGCTCCTGACAAGAAATAGTCCAAGAGGTCCAAGATAAAAGTAAAACTGGTTGTTTAATCTTTCTGAGCAAAAATTACTGATGCTGTTGTCTTGACTCCATTGTCATCCACTCAGTTCAGATTGAAAGAGTTTCCTAAAACCTCTAAAATTATTATTTTTTTCAACTTCTTACTGTACAATGAAGAATGGAGTCCCACACACATTATTTCAGTTAGAAATTAAAAAAGTTTTGGGGTATTTCATGTGACAGTCATATGTCTGTGTTGTCTTGACTGTGTGTGAAGTGGACAGGACTCATTTAGAGAAACACGGGAAAAAAGTAACATCTGGATGAAAATGTAAAAGTTATGACGGTTGTGGAGTTCAGGTGATACAATTCTAATAAATAGGGTAACTATGAATGTTTATTTTTCTCTGTGAAGGTAAACTTTAACTAAGACGTATTTAGTCATGATTATTTAACATTATCAAATAACACGTGACATCAGAAGAAGTTTCAATCAGATGGGGCAAATAACCACTAGTACTGACTTTGATTTGTCAAACTAGGAGCAGTGTGCAGTTACATGTGTCATATCATTAAGTTTTTCTATTTTCATGCCACATTAAATGGTGTGTTGCCTCTCAGAATTTAATAAAACTCTCCACTCTCCACCCACACTAATGAAATTCTTTCAGGGTATGCGGGGTCACCCATAACATCTACTCACTGGTAATAAGCTCTAAGGTAGCTGCCCTTAAATAAAATATAACATTAAAAATGAATACTAAATGGCACATGCTTGTGCTTGTCTTAATTAAAACCTCTCTTCGTCTTGTTGGTAAAATTCAGTGTTAACAGAAGACAATATCTGCACCCTAATAATACAGTAACTTGTCACTAGAGAAGGAAAAGGAAGTGTTTTCTCAGTGCTAAATCGGTCAGATCCAGATAAAATAATAATAATAACAGATAATACTTAACCATACTAACACCATACTTAACAAAATATAAATTTACTAGTTTTTCACAACATAACATTCATAACCTCTAACCCTCTTTAAACACTGACCAATTACTTGCATGTATCAGTTGTAGTGTGTTTTTTTCTGTGCAGCATTGTTGCAGTTGGATAGTGGTAATGTGGAGAGCTACAGATTTTACACTCCTGTCCATAACCATGCCATACCAAACAAGCACATGATAAAAATGGTTGCTTGATGCTTGGTTCCTGCAATAGTGAGTAAAAATTTATGAGAAATAAATAATTGCTATCTGAGTCCCTGGTGTCCAACACTAGTTGTGATCCCAACATTCTGAATCACACCAAATCAACAGCTTACTGTTTTGTTACACTCTTTATGACTGCACAACCTTTCCTATATATTACATGTAGCACAGCACAGACTGGAAAAGGTCACCAAGCTCCATCTTACCGGTGGTGAGGTCCTTATACTCCTGTGAAGAGTGCTCATTCTGGTGCACCCACTCCCCATTGCATTTGAAGAAGATCTGTAAGGCGGGTGCTGCTCGGCAGCGCAGCTTAATGGGGTTGCTCTTGACGATGTAGGCATCCTCTGGCTCCTGGATGAAGTGGGGCAAGGTTCCCTGCACTGACGGTATGGTGTCATGCTGAGCATCCCCCGTGGCACCTGCAAACAAACTCAGTTACTTCATCATCCCAAATGTCCAGCAGCATAGGCTTACAAAAATAAAGGCCAGTCGAATTCTTTTCAGCTGGAAATTTATCAATAAAAAAACACTTTACTATTACTACAGTAAGTATAGCAGCAACAGAAAGGCAAAGCATACACAGTACTATCTGACCTCCATTCTAACAAAACTGTTCTCCACAGAGCAATTTGCAGATGAATGAAATCAGAGCAGACCAAGTGGAGAGGAGTTAGGAGGGGACTGATTACTCAAAGTGTGGCTGTGTGAATACATCTTATCTCAGCAACAAGGCCTGGATTTTGGTCCATGCACAAGCACCTTGTGAGCTGCCACCAACGTGCCACCGTCTTTAATGACAATTCACAGGAGGTTACCGCCTCTTCTATCATTTTGCAGAGCACCTGGCTCAGTTCACAAGTATTGTTCATCATGGCAGCTCATCGATCTAAGTGTAGTTTTGGAAACACCGATCAGAGAGATTGTGAGTGCGTGACTTTTCATACAGGATATTATTTTTAGTTTGATGGCAGGTCCTGGCCTAACATGACGTCCTGTGCTAGCCTCTTCTGCGTAAAGCACAGAGAGCTCTGTGAGCTGGGACAATAAGGAACAGGATGTTTGTGCTCCTGCCATCCCCGGGATCCTTCTCAGAATTACACCTCAGTCCCATCAAGGCAGCTCCAGCTAAGCTATTCAGTGCTGTAAAAGCCCATGAAAGCTATTATGCCCCACCATCAAATCCAATTCTGTCCCCTGGAATTGAATCGGCCCTCTCACCACCTCTCTCAATCAATGTTGTCCTTGTTAAATGGGTAAATGAATGGATGCAGGTGTAAAGAGAGACCACACATAAAACAAACAGTCAGGGAGGTGAATGAAATAATATGCTGACATTACCTTCTGTAGGACAGGTAGATGTCTTTATCATATTGTTACATGTTCTTCTTTTAGCTATTCGTATCAGCATTGTGACTATGACAAAATGACTGAAAAATAAGCCACTGACAGGGCTGTGACATTAGGCGACATGGTCAGTTACATTGTATGTCAAACCTCCATCCCTGATGATGTAAAGGTAAATGACAATGAATTATGGGTGACCATGAAAAGAAACCAAACAGAAAAAGAAAACCAATTATGTTTACTTGTTATTGTAAGAAAATCGTATTTCTGTGTGCAATAAAGGCATAACTATGTTATCATGTACTAGATTTAGAGGGCTGTACTTACAGATTATTGTATAATAATTAACTTTCCCCAACACCATAGTTTTCCATACTAGGAAGGAGAGGTGAACAGAGGGGGTTGTAACTACAGAGCTTGAAGCCATTAAATCCTACACACTGGACCTAAAACGCTCACAGTGGACTGACATCTGTGTTGACTTCATAACTTTTACTTTCAGTGAAGCGTGTGAGGGCTTGTTGGTTTTTGATGTTTTTGATAAGCCCTGTCACAGCTGTGACTGCAGAGCGCTCATTTGGCTCAAAACTTGAGTTAGAGGAGTGAAGCGGCACAGCGTGGACAGGTTATAATAGGACGGAGAGGCTGGGAGGTATTCTTTCAGAACAGAGACACTGAACCAAGAGCAGACTGAGGAGGACACACGTCTCACAGAATGACGTTCAGACAGGTGAGTACAACAACAAAGTCAATATGTGGAGGAGGGTGTCAACAACTACTGTTTACTACTGTTACCCTAAGATATGATCAATCAAGTTAAACTATCCTAAAGAAATCCTCTGTTCAGTGTTACATGTTATGTTTAAGTAGAAACATTAATTGCATGCAGAAAGATGGTGGTGTAAAATGTGAGAGTGATAAAGTGGAGTAAATTGGAAAACACTGCTGCATATGTCATGAGGAACACGACAGACGGCTCAAATCATCCATAATCAAATAAAAGTGTTTAAAAGGTTGATAGTCCTACAAGCAGATGGAGATTAGATTATTTCTTGCTAATATATGATGAGAGGGAAAACAGCATGATATGTTCGGGACAGTATATGAAATCAATTCATTATATTTATCTGTGAGTAGGAACTCGGGCCAGTGCACACACCTTCCCAGCCCTGCTCCAAACCGTATCGCCTTTAATAGCCTTACAGGCAATTACATATTCATGTCATACTTGACATTTAAAAAACAACAAAAGACAAAAGAATACGCTGTGGCGATAATTTTCAATTTTTTGAAAATTGCAGGCAGACGTGGGGTTTGAGCCGGACTCTCAGAGGGATGTCAGTATTTCTTTGCCCATACATTACACCACATGTGGAGGCAAGCCATTACATGAGCTACCACAAGCTGTGTTCACACACACCGAGCTTATCTCGGCTCTTTAAATTGTGCATCCTCTGCATGAGTTTATTTTTTATTCTTTCTTATTTAACATGAAACAATTTATTATGACAGCATGCAGGTAGTTATCATTCTCATCTTTGGCCTTTAGCTGGATTTTCAAAGAATGCAAGGACTTTGTCTAACCTGATGCAACCCGTGCCTTGTCAACACATGTCTGTGGGAGAGCTCTTTTTAAAAGAACATCGCTGGGGCCGTGCACATTGTGCTGCATCTCTGGCAAACTTTAGAGACATTTTTCTTTCAAAAATGCAACATTTTCCTTGTTTTTATTTTCATTGTGCAAATTAATGAGAAAACCCCAGAGAACTTTTACATGAGCCACTTATCATCTTATTATTATTATTATTATTATTATTATTATTATTATTATTATTATTATCTTTTATCACCAGTAAAAATATTACACATTTACCACACGTTATGACTTACTTGAAGGATTTACATACTCTTCAGTAGATTAGGAACATCCAATTTAAAAAACACACATACATCGTGGTCAAGTTAAGAACAATGCAGCTTCATTGGCTTTTTAGAAGGTCACAGATAAATCGACATAATTCCAGTGGAAGTCTGTTAGTCAGCTAACAGACATTAAGACAAAATTCTTCCCAGACTGCAGAAATCAATCTAAATATGAGCATGTGACTATTCATTTATGATAGACCTAAAAAACTGTGAATAGCTTTCCTCTAATATTCAATATTTACTTCACTTCTATTTATTTGTTGTAATCATAAAAGAACAGTTACAGGACCCGTTAATATTATTACTACTGCTTCCGTAATCTTGTTAATGTTCAGGTAGTCATCTTCACACCAGCGGGTTAGATCCACCAACAGACTTAATGATAGTGTTTAAGTCAAAAGTAGCTACACAGTCATTTGTGTACAGGGAGTACAGGCGAGAACACAGCCCTGTGGTGCGCCAAGGTTTTGGATGAAGTGTGTCTGCCCACCCTAACAGTTGCAGGTCCTTGAGCTTTGTAACCAGCCTGGATGGACAATGTAAAATGCTGAACTATAGTTGATGAACAACAAAATCATAGTTCCCTTTCTTTGGGTTCAGTGTGCTGGGTAATGAGGAGCAGAAATAATCCCTGAGCCCTTAAAACACTTGCAGAGTGTGAGTGGCACTAACAGTTATTCAGTCAGGCTGGTCTTGTTTTCTTGGACACAGGAATGATGATGGACTCTTTGAAGCACATTGGTGCAACAGCCTGAGCCAGAGACAGGTTGAATATCGTTGTGAACACTGCCGCTAGTCCGTCGGCACAAGGTCGCCCACACGCTTCTTGTATTCCTGGAATTGTTGTTGTAATTGTTTTTTCCCCTGTAGTTTCTTTGTGTCTCTTTTACTGCTCTTTCATAATCATCCATAGCTCTTATTTCTAGGCTGCTAAGTGTAAGTTTATGGCAGCCCAGATGGTTCTGGTAATCCACAGTTTTCTGGTTGTGAAAGGATTTCACTGTTTTGGGTACAGTTACTTCTATTGTTTTACAAATTAATTCTAACACAGGCTCAAAAAAAGCTTCAGATTCATATGTTAATTTTCATTATTCTTAAGACCTTCAAACCTTAGAGGATTACCATGTCGTATATTTAGTAATGACTCTGAGAGTTAATTTTATTAAAAAAAACAACAACAACAACACTTCTTTAATATTGTCTTTAGTCTGTTAATTACTGATAATGAATGTCAGAAACAGAAGCATGAATGAATGGAATTCAACCAGAAAGAAACACTGCTTCAACATAATTTAAAGTACTAACACATTTAATGGTTGGGGCATGTAATCCTCCTCCATCCAGCACCTTCCTCAGCACTACTCTAATCAGCTAATTGTTGCTGAATGATGACTAAAAATAGTCAGACACTGCAGAGCCCAAATGAGCCTCCCCTTTCACTTTTTTTTCACATTGCACAACAACTAATGATGTGCCATGTTCTTTTCTCTTAATGTTCAAACAATCAGCACATTCAAAGGTAGCAGATAATTGGAACAAGGTGGCAATCCACGCTCCATAAACCTGGAGCCATAGAGTGGACTGCTCCACTCATGGTGCTCATAAATATCAGCCTTAATGAAGGAAATGACTGCACACCAATAAGTCACTTATTTCCTCATTACGCTGGTTAATTTTAACACTGCCTCTAAACTGCTCTCTCACCCTATCTGCTGCCAGTCACAGGTTTCCACCTGACTTAACATGAGGCTCAGTGCAATGGACCTGCAGCTGATAAATGCCCTGGGTATCAATCTGCATACAGGGACACAGACGACATGGCGGTAGTACTGTCGGCTCAGGCTTTCTGACAGCGCTCGGGAGCCAAGGGAACATGTTGAACAAAACAGATTTAAATCAATGTCTCTTTGAGACGTGCCAGGGCAATAAGCACTACAAGGCCTGTTTGGATATGCAAGGAGGGATTGAGACAATACAGGTTTTAATGACAGTCATAGAGATTTAAAAGAGCAGCTTTCTGAATATTGACTGCTAAGCCAACAACAAGATCTGCTAGAAGACCATCAAGCCAGGTTCATCATACAAAGCTGTTGGAGCACAAACAACATATTAACAAATTTGTAAAGTTGGCTATGGAGGTCATGAGGTTTGTTGACAGCATGAATTTATTTAGCTAATGCAAACACACCTTTTAACGCTGAATATGACTAGACTTATAAAACCTTGGAGTCATTGTTTTTGGTCCCAGATAGCTGTTGTGGTAATGTCCCTAACTGATCTGAACAAGAGACTGCTTTGATAAGACAAGAAATCTGTGAGTGGTGTGAATGAGCCTGTCAACAACAAATGACAAATTAGAAAAGTCTGAAGAATGTAACACTGGGACAGCTGACACACAGGCGTTGTGACATGTAAGTTTTTGCCTCAGATCCGAAATTAGTTTGAGACAGGATAATTGTTGCTGAAATTGTTATGTTTGCAGTATTTAGGTGTTAACATTTGGTTTAAGGGTGGCGAAAGTCTTGGAAAGAGTTCACCCTCAGGGGACCATGAATGTAGACCAAGGAGGCCATCAAAATCATTGGGATTCCTCATCCATTCATTTCATGAATATACCTTGACCAGGCAATGACACTAGATTACAAAGCGCACAAGAAATCATTTTCGGATCATATTAAAGTTCATGGTAATCTGACCAGTAATTTTTGAGGTATCTCACTGAAATGTGTTAGCGCTGTTCCACCAGAACAATGGGCACTGGGTAATGTTTCAAAAAATCTAAGATAAACTACAGAGAAAGCTGAAACCAAAAAACACTGACTCTGAAAAATAGGACTTGGCAAGAGCTCAACTGAATGTGATTCTGAAACAGTTCCGTTTAAAAGGTAGATGATGTCAAACATGGCCTGTGATTTATTAACTGGCACTGGTTCGTCTCCAAACCACAATCCATTTTTGCCACTATTTTGACAGCTTGCCTCAGCATCAATCCTTTGCAATCCCCACTGAAATGGACACTGGAAGAGAAAGATCAAGCTGACAGCCCTATGCGCTTTTCTTTGCCAAGCCTCCTGACTGAGTTGGACATTACTATTTCAGACAGATCCTCCACAGCCAAAGTCCTTGAAAACCACACATTCTTACTCTCACATCTGCGAGATCACTGGGGACTTCTCATGGATTTTTTACAGGAGCTGAGATAGGCGGAGGGCAAGGATGAGGAGCGTCAGCAGTGTGAGTATCGGCTTTACATGGTGAGCACCCTCTCAGCCTTTCAGCAGGAGTCCTCCTCATTTGAAAGGCAGAGTCAGGAGATGTCAGACTAATCCTCGACACTAAAAGAGAAAGAGTGGCTCAACAAAAATGCAGCAAAAGGCTCTGCACATGGCAGGATAGGGAGACCGCTGAGTGAACTCCAGAATAGGCGCTGCACTGAGAGGACAGAAGCTCTAGTGAACACACACTCAGAGACACACTCCCATTTGTGATACTCACTGACAAATTAAATTCACTGACATTCACTCTCATGCTAACCTTAATATGAACTCCAAGAGAAATCTGATTTGAAACTTGAGGGACCAGTAGTTTTGGATGCTTAGCTCTGTAGTTTATATTGGTGCCAACCATTTCCCAAAGATATGTTTCCTATTTTGCAGGCTTTCTCTGGGTTCGGTTAATTCTACTACAGCGTAAAAGTCAACAGACTGCGTAAGTACGTGAGGAAGACCGTTTTATGAAACTCTCACAAATTGCTGAGTTCTAGTTCTGATGCGAAACAGCAGAATTTGAGACATGAACATGGCTGACTAGCTGCATAGATGCATAAATCTTATGTACAAAAACATATATAGTATGTATGTATGTTCAGACAGGTGGGCTCAAGAACATCCCTGGTTCCCATCTTCAAGCATCCGTATCTGCACACCAAACCACAGAGCAGCTTCTCTTCTCAGAGACTCTCAACTCAAACTCAGTGTCCTGCTTTCGGCCATACATAATGTCACATAAATGTCACTGTATAACCCTGGAGAAAGGGAAGTAGTAAAATGACATGGGAGCCCATTAGTTGGTTTTGTGTTTTATTGTTTTCATATTTGTTTATAATAAAATTACCAAATCAAACAAAAAGTGACAGGATGGTGAAATAATAAATGGACTGTACAGAGCGCATTTCTAGTCGTCCAGTCAATCCAAGTGCTACACTACAGGTCATATTCACACAGTGATGGCAAAGCAGAGGCTGCCAACTGTTTATCAGAAAGTAACTAATCACATTCACACACACACTCGAACATGTTTCGTCAGCAGTTTGGGGTTCAGAACCTTTGCAGACCGAGAGGAACTGGACATCAGACCGCTGATCTTCTAGTTACTTTAAGTTAACTATCAGCGTATTCATCCAGGTTACAGGCTTGGAAAGATTATTTACACTGAGGCATTTAGCTGACGTTTTTATCCAAAACGACTTACAGGGAGCAATTTGGGGTTCAGTATCTTGCCCAAGGACACTTCGACATGCAGACTGAAGAAGCTGAATAACCTAATTAGTGAACGACCCGCTGTACCACAGCCGCCCCCTATCAGACAGAACTACAGAAAAAACACTTTCGATAAACAAACATCATATTATTACAGTATTTAGGCAGACAGGACAGCTCATCTTATTTGGTTAATTAATAGTATACATAAAAGAAATAACTTTCACTTCAGTGTGAGCTATACAATTCTTTAATCAAGATCAGATCAGCACTGTGTCCTTTGCTGTTCTGCTTCTTGGTCTATTATTAAAAATGCAAGAGTCATGTCATTGTCCTACAACTGCAACCACATGCATGCAGAAGAGCACACAAACCAACCGCATTCAGCTTAGAATTCAAACACACAAGCAAGTACAGGTATCCATACACGCTATAAATTTTTATATACACCGCTCTGCCCACTTGCACGGCGTCAGGGCATAGCAGCTGCGTCTGCTAAGTAATTGAGGAGAAAATAACTCTAAGACCTGGGAGAGATTTTCCGTTTTTTTCATTTGCTAGGCGGTCTGTGAAACACAAGCCTGGGGGGATTAGCCCCTTTGTGGGTGATGAGTCAATGTGTGCAGCCTCACAGAATGAAAGAGGAGCCGACAACATTGTTTACAGATACACATTTTGTAGCATGACATTGTCAAGCAATATTCCGCCCCTCACTCTGACTGTACGCTTCTCAGTAAAGCCTCTTACATGGCCTGTAATCAATTTTAAAAGGTTGAATGGTATGAAAAGCAATTACACGGCACATGTGTCCACTGTCAGGCAGCTGGTGAGGCTGCAGTTTGAGAGGTGGGCTCCCCAGTGATTACAGAGCATAGATCTGGAGCTGTGTCAGTTATAGGTTGTTTCTGTTAGATCCTCCTGTTACACCCGAGGCCCAAGCAGCCTTATAGGCCTGATTGACTGAGACAGCCTCTGACAGCTATTGACAGGCTGCTGCACTTCCCAGAAAGGGCAACAGAGAGAGAGAGAGGGAAAGAGTGATTGGGAAGCAAATCCTGATGTTAGGGCTGTTCACATATCCTGTTTCTGCTTCGTCTCAAAGTGCTATGCTTTCTTTGTCTTATTTGAAGGTTTTCCTTCTGGTCTGATGGCTTGATATTGGCTTTTTATTAACTATAACATATCTACCACTCACAATATCCTCACTTCAATGACCCGACAAAAGAAAAACAAGAAAATCTTAAGTAAACTTACCAGTTTACAGCAATTTGTTCAAGTTATTAATGTTTCTTTGGCTACTCTTTATGACCTACTGCTGACAGATACCACACAATATGTCCTCAGCATAGAAAGCTTAAGAAGGCCTTTTTTCCTCAGAGGAAATCCTCTGCCCTGCTGCCTTTGTTGTTGGAAAAATCAAGTTCAAACAAACCTCAATAGTGACCAAACTCATGGTCACAAAATCTGGCAAGTCTGGAGTCTATGTGACACAGTTTTGCAAAATTCATTTATATTCATTATTCTTCATCAACATACAGCTGAAATGATTAGTCAGTTATTGGCTGGAGTCATTTTTCAAGTTAAATTTCCACATGTCATCCAGCAACTGAGGATTTGCTCAGTTTCTTCATCTTGTGTGACAGTAAACTGAACGTCTTTGAAGAAGATTTCCATTTGGGCTTAGGGAAATTACGATTGAGAAACAGACTGATCTCCCAAGAAAAAGGAGAGCATCAGTCGTTTTAGAAAATGCCGCAAAAATGACAAAAATAAAGACTCAGCATGGAATGTTTGAGAACAGACAGCACTGTCAAATACACACTGGCTGTGCTCTGAAAAGACGTGGAGACATCTGAGAGCAGAGTTACTGCTGCTGATTTTGCAAAATTGTATACAGTGCAAGTAAATGAACCTTTGCAATTTCCTTGAGAGCTAGTGGGCCACACCATTAACCTTCAACAGTCAACTGTCACTTGCTGTAAATGCCAACACACATTTCACTGTTGTCTATTCTTCACATTACATCTTTAACACGTTAGGAACGATGTCACAAGTTTCTGTGATGCAACATTCACTTGCCTCACCAGTCTGCTCCCACACAAGGGCTTTTCCGTCTATTAAACCGGCACAAGCTTCTCCTCCATTCTTTTGGTTACCAGGGTGATGAGAGCTCTCCATCTAATATATGAATGGTTGCCTGAAAAGGAGCGACAGTGTCCGCACCAGCGAGTTCCTGAAAAATGTTTCAACTCAAAGCTGCAGATTCACTCAAACACTGTGACCACAAGCCCTAAAGTGTTCAATAGAAGACATTATGAATATGAATACACTGTGAAGTAATTATTAACAATCGAGTAATACTCAAATCTATTCTGTACAGTTTTTTGCATGTGATGTATTTTATTGATTTAACCCTAAACATATTTAATATTGAAAACTTTGGGGGTTCCAAAGCCAAAACAAGCAATAAACCTCTGCAGCAAATCACTAATACTCCATCCAAAGACAAACACCACAGCTTCAAAAGGTGATTACAGCTGTAAAGACAACACACTTTGTCATGTTCATTCATTTCCCCAGACGCTTGGCCCCAGAACAGAGAAAAAAGTTCCTGTATTAGCATCACAGTTCACTGAGAAATGGCTTATTAGTATTGTTAGCAGTCATAATGGATACCGATGGTTCAACCACTAAGCCGCAGGCTCATCAGCATTACATTTGGGTCTCATGTATAAACATGAGGTGTCTGCTGTCCTAATCCTCACAATTCTGCTGAATCAATCTGTCCTTTATTAGACTTCAAGCCACTGTAGAAATGTTGTTGCCAGAAATACTGATGACACTGATTTACATATTACTACAAGATCTACCCCTGCCATGGATTGTCTGCTAGGCAAGCTAACCTTGCTTTAATGATCACAGGCTCATGAGATTAAAAAATGAATCCCAAGGCACCAAATAAGAATAGACAGACACAGATAGATATGTTGTCAGGTTGATTCATAGACCCTGACACAAGCCTTGTGCAATAAAGAACTTGTTTAAGACTAACTGAATTCATTTTAGGCTTTAATGTCCTCTTTTTGATAATCTGAGGTGTTTGAAGAGCATTTTGTAGCTAAATTAATTTGTTTCTTTGTGAAATGATAATCAGAGACAAATATGTTTCAGAGGGGGTAGCTTTCATGCTTTATCTGCACAGGCTGGGAAAACATGGACAGTGACACATTTTCACAGTCTGATGACTTTGCACATACACTGGATTTGAAAGTAAACAGTGACTGTGAGTTTAAAGTGCTAACTGACTCTCTGCTGCTTTAATTTGAGTGTGCAACATCCACATGAGATAAACAGCATCGACTATAGATATTTTTATGCACTGTCTCCCAAATTTAAGCGTTAAGGGCAAATGGCTAAAAATTAATCTGACAAGTTAACATAGACTGAAGTAAAAAATAGAATCCTTTGCAGTCAGTGACTGTTTCAAATACATGGGCAGACACTTACTGTATACACACATGGAAATACCCTCCATGCCTTCATGACAGGCACAACTTGGCACAGAAACCTTAGCCAGAATTATAGTATAGTTAGTTGAATAATAAAAACATAAAAAACCTGAACTAACATTATCAACATAACACTTTGACAGATATCATGTTATGTCAAAGATGTCTATGGATTGTGTTGCAGAGACATCTACTGAAATTAGCCTGCTAAGTAATTAGCTTTGGCCCATACTGTCCTCAGTCCAACATGAGGATGGAGCTGCTGAAGCTGGGATGAACAGATAGCAGGGTCACTGGGGTTAACGTCAGTTTTCCACCTGCCTTACAACGTCACAGTGACAACAAGACTCTTTCTACATTTGTTTTTTTGTTGTTGTTTTTTTAAATAAGAAGACAACAAAAAAACAACTTGTTCAGTAGTGATCTTTTTCTGTTAAGTGAAAAAGGGATTTTTGCATTGGTACCAAAATTCAGGTATTGTATCTATACCTGTATGGAAAACAATGCATGAAGCCCTTAGATAGGTACCAAGCAAATTAATAGGTTATTGTAATTCATCAGAAGAAAGAATTCATATACAGTGGTCCCTCGTTTATCGCGGGGGATGCGTTCTAAAAATAACCTGCAATAAACGAAATCCGCAAAGTAAGTTTTACAATTATTATACATGTTTTAAGGCCGTAAAACCCCTAACCACACACTTTTATACACCTTTTTACACGCATTTTGTGCAGTACTCCCTTAAGCAGGACGCAGAACACATGTGCGGTTCTCCCTTAGCCAAATTTAGGACGCAGAACACAATGCGCGTTCATACTGTTACAGTACGCTGTAAAAAAAAAAAAAACATGCAAAATTACACTGAAAAAAATCCGCGAATCAGCGAGTCCGCGAAAATTATGAAGGTAGATTAGTGCCATATATCTGAAGAAGAGCAGACTATGATTTGCACTTGTAAAACCCGTAATTCGCAACTTGTGAACACGCATCTCAGAGTTTGTAAGTGTAACTTCAGATCCACACATCTGCAAAAAGCAAACTGCAAGCATATTTCACAACTTGTGAAAGCGCATCTTCGAATTTGCACTTGTAACTTCAGATCTGCAAAGCTGCACAACATGATTTGCATGCGCAGGTTCCTATTTGCTCGCTCAGTTGCGTCATCCTTCTCACGTGAATTTTGGCACGATTCTCTCGGATGGATTTGAAGGAAACGATTTGCGCGCAGAGACCAGGAATGCCTGTTTTACCACTCTTGTCCAAAAGGTGGCAGTGTGGTTACTGGATAATATATCAAATATAATATATCAATTTTTTTTTTTTTTTTTTTTTTTATTATTGCAAAAAGACAGAGTATTACAATGACACGTGACAGGTAGAACAGAAATTGCTGATCATTACATCAAGATAAAGTCAGTAAAAAAAAACAAGAGATAAAAAACATACATAGACATACAAGAGGAATATATCTTAAAGAACATTTAGAAGCTTTGTGTTTTTCTTATTATGTACAAGTTTAAGAGATTTGAGAAGAGAGGAAATTTCTAAAATAAAAATATCAAAGAGAGGTTGATTCTTTTGCCATTTCTGTTTATGAATGAAATATTTGGCTTGTAGAACATAAAAGTTAACTAAAAATTCAAATGATGAATCTGTAGAGTTCTCATAATAAAAGAAGATGTCTTTGAGAGTGAAGACATAATAGCCCTGTTTTGCAAAAAGGTGAAAACTAAGGTCTATTAGAAATTTCTTAACAGTATCGCACTCAAAAAATAAATGTACAAGTGTTTCATCTTCCTTATTACAAAAAGAGCAATGTAAATCTAGGTCTATGTCAGTATATTTTGAAATATTAACATTTGTAGGGTAAATCTTGTGGAGAATCTTAAAATGGACTTAATAAACGGCTCAGTGGTGGTGGTGGGTGGCTGGCCATGACTCTTGGTCTACGACACGGCGCCATGAGAACATGGAGAGAAGTGTTCAACAACGTGTAAGTAACATTATGGTTTACACGTTGTTGAACACTTCTCTCCATGTTCTCGTGGCGCCGTGTGTCGCAGACCATGATTCATGGACAGCCGTTTATTGAGATAATCCCCGACTTTTGCATGGCCAATAACCACACTGCCACCTCTTGGACAAGAGTGGTAAAACAGGCATTCCCTGGTCTCTGCGCGGAAATCGTTTCCTTCAAATCCATCCGAGAGAATCGTGCCAAAATTCACGTGAGAAGGATGACGCAACTGAGCGAGCAAATAGGAACCTGCGCATGCAAATCATGTTGTGCAGCTTTGCAGATCTGAAGTTACAAGTGCAAATTCGAAGATGCGCTTTCACAAGTTGTGAAATATGCTTGCAGTTTGCTTTTTGCAGATGTGTGGATCTGAAGTTACACTTACAAACTCTGAGATGCGCGTTCACAAGTTGCGAATTACGGGTTTTACAAGTGCAAATCATTGTCTGCTCTTCTTCAGATATATGGCACTAATCTACCTTCATAAAATTGAACCGCGATATAGCGAGGGACGACTGTACTTTGACAGCGTGTTGACTGAAAACGATGCGAATCCAAAATTCTGTTGAATTATTTGGCTATAAAAAGTACAACACTGTCACACACTGCGGATGCAAACACCTTCAAACACTAGGCTGTGTGGCGTTCCATTCCATTGTGTGACAACTGAAAAAAAAACAGACATAAATGAAATATCACATTGACGATATCTCCCTAAACTGAGACAGTTGTACTTTGTTTGAAAAAGGGAAAAGGTCTGCATCCCCTTTAGAATGGAACGTGTCTGCTTGACTGAATGGCTTTGATCACTCTTTCAGTGATGGCAAATGCTTTAAGCGTTACCTGTGCTGTCTCCTGGCACATTTAAATTGAAAGGCCAGAAACTAATTACCAACTGCGACTGGCTGACAAAGCTCCAATTCCAACTCATTTTCCTTGTCAAACAAAGAGAGGGGGCGGAAGCTGGAGCTTGTCAAACTCAAGACTCACTCTGCATAGTGAGAGTGAGTCACACACATAACTGTCCAGCTTGCTTCTGTCTCGTGATGTGAGAAGAGTGCACAGCAGCTCAGCGGTCGTGAGGTAAATTGAATCTCGAAAGACGAGAGCCATACGGTTGGGGCTGATTTATTTACAAGCTGGCTGATGAGGGCCACAGAGGGCCCACACTGGGATTCAGGGGAAATGGCCTCTAAACCCGAGCTGAGACGCCTCTGATAAATCTTATTTAACACTCTGCTTTATACTGCGGAGGAAAACTTCCACCAACGGCTGTACTCACACAATCACTGATACAGACAGAACAGTTTTTATGCATTAACACAACCCTCTGTCTCGTGCAAATGTGACAGGATCAAACCCATGATCTTTTGGCGCTTTACTGACAGTACTACATAACATTAAGCTTATGTCACTATGAATGTCAGCCACTGTAGCTTTTACAATTACAGCATGACTCTAAATAGGAAAACATTATTTGGTTCATCATGTACGAAGCTTGGCCTTTATTCTAGAACCACCAGTAAAATGCTTCAACATCTACAAGATGTATGAACATTCATGTTCCTCCACATGCAGAAGCATATTTGGAAGAGCATAAACCAGGAAAATGACTAAATCTGACAAAGTCTGGGTAAACGCTCCGCCCCTTCCGGTGGGGTTTGAAGTCATGTAAGGGATGGACCAAAACCGCAGACGTACCCAGTGAATCCTTAGTGATCTTCTCACTTTGCATCTAGAGCCATCACAGGTTAAAACTTTAATTTGTCCATTACTTTAGTTTAGTCTATAGTGATATTCTCATAACATTATTCTGTAGTTTGTATTTTGCATTAATTAGCAAATGTTACCAAGATGTATTAACTTTTATCCCATAGACACCTCATGTGCAGTGGCTTGTCCAATGGTGTTAGACTCTTGAGTCTTATTTAATGAAAAGTGTTGAAATACATGGAGCATGAGACAACACGTTTAAACCCTCTTCACCTCCTGCACTTGAACTTATGCACATATATGGCAACCAAATGATCTCACATATTATGGACAGATCACTTACAGTTTCACAGCAACGAAAGTTTGCCAAAATTCAATACCACTTGCCAATATAAACTACAGGTCATACAATGCTGTAGCAGAGTATATTGAATTTGAACAGAGATTTTTGCATGGGTATATTTCATAGCTTATGAATTTTACTTCCCTAAGCCTTTTCTTTGAGCCTCTGACTTTGTGCACAGGTAATTGTATCTATAAACTAAAGACATACTGTTTTTTCCTCAAGTTAAACGTAGTAGGACTGTAACTTTGGACTCACCACAGCGACACATTTTGACTCACATCCCCTCAGAAACTCTCTTTCTAGAGACTAGTTAGAGACTTAGTACTTTAGATGGGATCACCCTGGTCTCCAGCTCCACTGTAAAGAATCTTGGAGTTGTTTTTGATCAGGATTTGTCCTTTAATGGCCATATAAAACAAATTTCGAGGACTGCATTCTTCCACTTATGTAACATCGCTAAAATCAGATGCATCGTGTCTCAAGTTTTTGTTACTTCAAGGCTGGACTATTGTAACTCTTTGTTATCAGGCTGCTCTAATAAGTCTCTTAGGACTTTGCAGTTAATTCAGAATGCTGCTGCACGCGTCCTGACAGGAACCAAGATCAGAGATCACATCTCTCCCATTTTGGCTTCCTTGCATTGGCTACCTATCAAATCTAGAATAGAATTTAAAATTCTTCTCCTTACTTACAAAGCTCTTCATGGTCAGGCACCATCATATCTAAAAGACCTCATAGTACCTTACTACCCCTTACTACTGGCAGCTGCTGTGATCCTGCATGACGTCCACTACATATATTATTACTGTCATTATTGTTACCATATCTCCATTACAGTTTATAGTTAGGTAATGATTTGCTGCTGCTGTGCATGTGTGTCTCTCTATCTCTATCACAGGTTCCACTGCTACTGTAATCATTTTATCAGTCATTGTAATTCAGTGTCATTTTGTCAGTCATTGTAATTGTACAATATGTTTATGTTGATTGTCCTGTACACGTGACATTCATTGCACGTCTGTCCATCCTGGGAGAGGGATCCCTCCTCTGTGGCTCTTCCTGACGTTTCTTCCACATTTTTTCCCTGTTAAAGGTTTTTTGTGGGCAAGTTTTTCCTCACTCGAACCGAGGGTCTAAGGACAGAGGGTGTCATTCCCTGTACAGATTGTAAAGCCCTCAGAGGCAAATGTACTTTGTGACTCTGGGATATACAAATAAAATATGATTAATTGATTGATTGATTGAAATCAGAGAAAACTGAACATAAAGAACTAGCCAAGATGAAGGAAAATCTTAATTTGCTCCAGAAGCCAATATGCCAATGTCCCTGCAACGAAGCATTTTGTCTTTCAGCTGTCAGCTCCATCTCATTGATTTATGAATATATCATTTAGTAATTGATTGAGTGGTTTGCTGAAGGCCCTTGTTAATATTTCACTTGACCTCTCACCAAATTGGAGTTTATCATCTCTGACAGATGACTTTGCTATACGAAGGAATGTGAGATGTGAAATGAAAGCTGTTGCTCCCTGTTCCATTTCATTAAAAATGCAACACAGATCCTGCCGGAGGTGGAAGCGGAGGCAGGCACCTGGGTCCTCAGTCCATCCTATTCAGATGGGCTACCACACGGCTTTGTCTGGGAAACCTCATATTTTCCACGCTTCATTACCAGGGTTTAGTGCATGGCTTTCCTGTAGGATATAATTAAACTCCGATTGGCAGAAAGCTTTGCATGTGTAATGCACTGTATATGTAGTATTTAGCATGTATGTGCATGCATGTTGTATTATGTATAAAGGGTGAATATATAATAGGTACATCCAGATACATGTAAATGATGTTATCATGTAATATGTAAGAGAAATTATCAGTAATATAAAGGCTATGTGCTTCCATATCCATTAAAATGTGGATAATTCAATCTTCATTACCATCCATTATGAACAGCATTACATTATAATTATGTGAAATGAGATCATATCATGAGGAGACAGAGGAGGAAGGCGAACTGATAGGCCTGTTTTGAAGTGTTCCCCCCAGCAGGGATGGGATGGTTACAAGCGGGTAGATATTATCTCCTCTGACACCCATTGTGTAGCTGACTCCCTCTGCAGAGGCACAGGCCTGGAAGCATTGTTGGAATTGATTTAGTGAACGGGGCCCAATCTTTGGACACTCTGCTGCTATTGACTGCTGCTTCAAATCAGAAATTCGAACAGAACTCAGTCGGGGATTTAATTAAAACTCAAAAGAGGGAATAACTGACATTGCGGACAAGGTAGTTGCGAGAAATCAATTGAGCAATGCAAATGAGTTTCAAATCCCGACGCCCCCACCCTCCGCTCACCCGCCCCGCTGGATTCGTTATCTCTTTTTTTTCTCCTTCACAGCTAAGAGAGATAAAATAAGCACATGTTTTTAAGATCATTATTAACATGTTTGCACTACTGTACAATTGGATTGCCATCCCATTTTCATTTCAAAGATCCAAACAATGCGAAAATGAAAGGAAAGATACACCCTGAAATGGGAATGTATGCTGTCTGCCAGGGTCCATTTTGTTGTGTGTTGGTGTATTTATTATTATTTTAATATTGTTTTTTTTTTTTTTTCTGGATAAGCAGTCAAATGTAAATGAGATGTCAGGATATTTCCAGCACAGTGACAGCACAGTCTGACAGCAGAACATAATTCAGCTATCAAAAATAAAAAATCAACAGGAAACGTCAAGTTTTGATCTCAGAATGAAAGCAGCAGGTTGTTTTAGAGTTGCCATTTTGCATCAGTGTTAAAAAAAACAAGTCATAGGGAAAGAAATCCATCCTCCATCGGTGTTTATTGAGGAACGGGGTTATTCCTACTAACTATTCCTATTACTTTCTCCACATTGGAAACCGCAGACTGAAGAGGAAGCAGACCAGGCAGACTGAGGAAAAGTGAGAAGACCAAAAAGGCAAAAATTACTGTTGCCTGGCAACGCCAGCCCACAATTTTTACTTTGCTTATTGTAGTCTGGCAAGACTGAATAGGCATATTGCTTGGGACAGAAGTAATTTCAACCCCGGCTGTACAGACAAAGAATAGATGATTGGCAGTTCTCTTCCTGTTCAGACATCAGCAGATACATCTCATTGGATGAAGGCATGTTTCTCTGAGCTGCCATTGGTTTGTGCTTTTGACTGTGAAACTGTGAGGAACATGGCAGCTGTCAAAATAAGTTCATTTTTAACACCTATCATTAGATATTAATTTGCAAGGTTCAGTTGCACTACTGCAATATTTTTTCCATATAAACCATGGATCAGTGTAATGTTAGGAGAGATCCTATCAGAGGTAAAATGAGACTGAATATTGGATTTACATTCAACAGAAACATTTCAACTTGAAATGGATGCTAATGTTGCTTTGTGTTTATTAATGAGCACATTTAGTGTTTCAGCCTGTTTGTGCAGAGTGGCTAAAAACAATGTATGAACACAGCTTTAAATACAGACATTCTTAATTAGTTTGATAAAGTATAGGCAGTATTTTAAATTTGGTTAATTATTTCTCTGCTAAACCTTTTTAGGAGGTCTGATTGGCACCATGCAACACAACAACTGCCCAATCAGAGCTCCTGCTGGACCTCTGTGAACTGGATCTCATTTCATCTTTAGATAGCACATCTCATCACTAAAGCAAAGTACATGAACAATCACTTAAGAATAGTCACAGTCTTGTGTTCATTACATTATAATGTTATTTTATTATGTGCTTTTTCTAGAGAATCACTAGTAATTCTGTGGGGTCAAAATTCTAATAAAAATAAATATGAATCAGATGTCATATCTATCTGAAAAAGTATAAAAATTAGCCATGAGGAGAGATGAAGGAACACTTGAATAACCAGCTGATAGAGCATGATGGTACATCAGCTGTCACTTTTTCATGTCAAATAGTAACTGAAGATGAATCGATGAAATTACAATGAAATATTTGCACTACAAAAACGAAGAAAGTAAATGATTTTTTTTGTTGTTGAAAAAATGGCCAGTTGAATGGTCTTAATGTTTCATTAACATACAAATATATAATTGAAAGTCACTATGAGTAGGACATCAAGCATCACAGGGAAAATGCAAACAATGACAGAAATTCATCCATGTTGCTGTTGTGAATATGACGACAAGCCAGGTTACTGCTGGTGGCAGATTTTTAAGCTAAATGGTCATTATGATAAATATGTGTCAAACGTTTTTTTGTTTTGTTGTTTTTTTGGAATTACCATGCAGCTTTCTACTGCATAATGTCCAGTGAAAAGAGCCAGCCTTGACCCTCCTCACCTTCCCAGCAGCTAACAGTGCGTAATCATTGATAATTGGCAGCCAGCAGCATTTACAAAAGGGCCAGTGATTAATGCTAATTAAGAATGGAATATGTGTGTGTGTGTGTGTGTGTGTGTGTGTGTGTGTGTGTGTGTGTGTGTGTGTGTGTGTGTGTGTGTGTGTGTGTGTGTGTGTGTGTGCGTGCGTGTGTGTGTGTGTGTGTTGTCATGTCCGAGTGAATACTTGTGCAGCTGACCCTGCCTGTTCTCAGTGCCTGCTCCCAGCAGCTGAGTTCAGCCCTAACAACCGCCTGATGCAATTAAATATGCTGTTCCAAAGGTGGCTGGGCTGCAGCCTGCCTGCTCAAACACTCCGCCTGTGTCACACACAAAGTAAGGAAGAAAAGCTGACAGAGAAAGAGAGAGAATGAGAGAGAGAGAGAGAGGGAGAGAGAGAGAGAGAGGGAGAAAGCAACGGTCTCTGAACGCCCTGATCTCTCCCGTGGCTTTGCTGACGTCTCCACGCTCTCTGAGGAGAAGTGCTGAGTCAGCAGAGAATTGAATGACAGACAGAGACAGAGCGAAATCTGGGAAGTGTCTTGGAGTGCATCTCGAAGATGACAGAACAGGCAGGCTTTTTTTGTTATGTCACAACTGTCAAAGAGAAGGTGAGGAGTGCAAATTTATTTGCAGCTTGCCTTTTCTTTGATACTGACCCTCATAATCAGACAGTGTAAGATTCAAGTGCATCCAAAAATACCGATGCAGGTATAGAACACATCATTAATAATTTGTGATCTCTGCGCAGATAGTCATTCTATCAAACAGTGAAACGAGGAACCAAAGTGTACTAGAGTAACTGCGCAGCTGCTCTTTTAGTCAACATTGATCATTTTTGTTTGTAAGATTAATAAGTAATTATCAAAAATCCACACTTCTTGCTGAGTAATCGTTGTATTCACAGTATTCAAGAAGTAAATTAGTCACAGCAAATGCAACTTCTTCATTTGTATGTGAATGACATGCATCATTTGGCCAGGTATATCATGCTCCAGGTGAGCTGCAGGCTCTCAGGTAAGCTCTGACGTCACCCATCCATCCATCCATCCATCCATCCATCCATCCATCCATCCATCCATCCATCCATCCATCCATCCATCCATCCATCCATCCATCCATCCGTAACCGCTTATCCTGATCAGGGTCACGGGGGGCTGGATCCTATCCCTGCTGACTTTGGGTGAGAGGCAGGGGTTGAATATATTCATATATTTCATTATCTAGTCATAAACTCGTGAGCTCATTTTAAAGGAAAATACAAGCAGGAGTTTTTGAGATGTATGTAGCACTAGCGAGCTGTGTCTCTTTCATGGTGCATCAATTTAGAGGACTGTAGCACAAAATGGTTCTATTTCAACTTCCTTGGAGCATCATTTATGCGCCTAAAGGAACAATTTTTTATACACCTTTAAAGCTTCTATATAGAAGATCTTAATTTTATCTCCTCTGTATTTCTCTTGTGGATTTTTTTTCTCTCTTGGCATGTCATGTCTCATGTGTGTGTCTTCCTGTTAATAGCTTGTCTTGCACTATTAAGGCAAAAAACAAAATGCGAAACAGATTTTGTGCAGCTAACTTGTTTAACATGCAGTCAAGTCATTAATCGGAGAACTTCTTCGCTTGAGTAAATCTCCAACATCTGTTCAATTGAAAATATAATATTGCAAACAGGTTTTTGCAACATGCCACCACAGTCCACACTCAACCACAGCAAATTACCACGGTCACTGTTGCTATTGGCAATGCAGTTTCTTTTACTGTGCTGCACATTAGTGTTAAATATTACTGGGATCTTGGAATTGAATCCTGTGTTGCCAGAGCTTCTTTGGTTTGTTCAAAGCTTCTGCTGCCTCCCAGGAAACACTGAACATACTCTGCAAAATTGGCATCTTGAAGTTGTCATCTTTGACCTTCATGCTAGGTCGGCTTACTACTTCAAGTCATGAAGAGTGGCAGCCGTGCTGCGATGAACAATCTGTGTCTTTTAAAGCCGTCTAAGAGCTGGATAGAATTTCTCTTCCATGACAGACAAAGATGTTCTGAAGACAGGGCTTTAAAAGGCCTTAATAAAAATATGCTCCCCTCATGTTGGTGTGGACAGCTTTGCCAAAAGGTTTTACTCCATTTCACTGACATTTAACAAGAGCCAGGAGAGGATCCCACTTATTCAACATTACTTCTCCACTGGCGGCCTCATTATCTTCCACAGAGAATCTGCTCAAAGGCTCTCAAGACAAATACAAGGGGAAGACAGGATTCAGCTTTGACAGAGTTAAGGCTGTCAAACCAGAGATGCAGTATATATATAATGAAGTTGATCTATACATCTTAAACATGTACAAGTAGCCAGATGTACAGTAGGTGCAACTAGAACAGCTGCATCCACAATGTAAAGTTCTGATTTAAGAGTTTGGACCAATAGCAACAATTTAACAAAAACACCTTTTTGGTGGACAGAGGTGAAGAAACAACAGAGTCTTGTGAGTGAGTCTTGTCTCAGTCCTGTGGAGCCTGTTTGAAGTAGCTACTGATGTGCTGTTATTTATGCAGAGCAAAACCCCAGAGACCACAAGCGGAGCACTGTGACCCACATTCAACAGACTTGAAAGTGCTGCTCATTGCCAAGTTTAACAGAGGGCAAAAGTACACAGAGGGCACGACTATTTCATCGGGGTCGCTCGTCCTGTGCAGCCAGCTTGTAAAAACACAGAGCACCTAAATGTTTTACAATGGACAGGAGATGAACAATGATCGTTACAGATACATCAGTCTGCTTTAAAGATGAATAATTGAGGGTTCTTCTTTGATCTTGGTCATATCTTTGGTGCTAAAGGGTCATTGCTTTGAGATGTAGCTATAAAGGACACTGGAGTCTATAGGATGTATCAGTTTTACACCAGTATTAAATCACCTAAACACGATTAATGTTAGATCAAACACTGCAGTCACTGAGTCTTGGTTGAGATTTACTTGAGATTTACTCCACCTAGTGATGTTTAACTATTTATGTACTTAATTAAGTCACAGTTATTAACTATCAATAAAAGAATGTAACATCTTCTGCTTGGAGGAAAACCACAGGGATCCATCCACACTCAGAACACGGATTGGTGAACCATCAAAAGTTGCTGAAATATTTCAGTCTGGAAAAAAGCGGGGTCAACTGAACAAAAGACTTAAGACAGGCCTACTTGCCAGTTAAAGATTCACTGCTTTTATGAGTGGATGTCTATAATATGTTGTCCTGCTCAACATCAAGCACACAGCCGGGCTTAAAGTCATTAATGAGGAGTTTGTTCTCTCAGAGGCGACCTGGGACGATCTGTCTCTGCAAGGACACGAGTACTGACTCAGACACCTTGGATGTGATATTCAGCTGCAGTTGATGCAACTGCAAATGGTGACTTTGGAACATAAAGTTTAGTCTGGTGAAGTACAGCAATGAGATATTAAACATGAGTGGCAAAACTGTTATAGAGTGAACAGTTCAAGTTTAATCTAAAAATCTATTTTTGTGTGGTTTCTTGATAAACCACAACCACCATAGTGCCGTATAATTATATTTATTAAATTATTAATAATATCTATTATGAACATGTAGGTGTTCATCTATAGACTTCAGAGAGAGAGGCTCATATATACTGTGTATGGAGAAAAGAATAAACCTGGTCATACTGTTACATCAGGCAGTGATGAAGAAAAGAAAAATGTTATTTCCTTGTGTGTAAATGATGCATACTGTAGCTGTAAAGTTGAAAAGTACATTCCATCGGGTCTTTTTCCAAGCGGGTCAGGAAGTCACTTAAACAACTGCTGTGTTCCACACTGTGTCGACAGAGCAAACTGGACTCGATTTTCCTCCCTGTGCATCAGAGGCCAATGCTGGCTGGCAGTCAGAAGGGAATTAATTACCCACTCACAGATTCACAGTTCTGACTGCAAACACAATGAGTTCAACACAAACAAACACTGGTCAGCATTCATTCCTGCAGATGAATAAAACAACACCAGCGATTATCTACGCCTCTCATCTCTCCTTTGTCTCAGCTGCTCCACTTTGCCCAGAATTTGCTGACAGCCTTTATTGTGTGGTTCAGTATCAGAGACAAAAATGGATCCGATTTCTTTCTCCCAACGATCGTACTGCCACAAGACGCTCAACTATCATTTAACTCCCTCACTAATGAATAAATACATAATGCATCATTGTAATGTGAGGCATTTTCTCTCTGAATAGCCCAAATTGAAATAAATTGGTTATGATAAAAACTATACTGGTTATGATAAAACTATAAAATTTAAATGCTTGTTGATGATCAAACAAAATGCTATTGTGTCATTGTGGATCATTGTTGCACAATCAGAAAATGGATACGATTATGGCCTTGCATTAATTTGGTGCTCTCATAGGCTAAAACACACGAAAGCTTCATTGCAGTAAGTCTGAATGAATATCACTCCAATGCATGAATCAACCATAGAGTATGACTTACCAGTCATTCCATAGTTAGCTTCATATTAAACACAGTTCAACACAATTCCACAGTGCGTGCCTCATTTAATTTATCAAATATACTTACTCATCTAATTATTAAATACCTATTTAACTGTGTTTTGTGTGGAGTTTTTAGTGGGAAAAATATTTTAAAATTGCCCTAATCCTTGTCCTTATATTAAACCCTTGAAATAAACCACACACACACACACACACACACACACACGCGCACACACACACACACACACACACACGCACACACACACGCACACACACACACACACACACGCACACACACACGCACACACACACGCACACACACACGCACACACACACACACACACACATACACACACACACACACACACACACACACACACACACACAGACACACCTACACACAGCCGTGAGCAGTCCAGAGGAATAGACTGTCCTCTGAAACTGGCAGGTGATGTAGCCATTTGTGCTGGTTGTTTGACATTATGTCAATTATTTTGGAGCACATTTTCAGGAACTGTTAAGTTAAGACTAGCAAACTCCATTAGAAAGTTGTAAAAACACTTCCGGACTTTTAGCTCTCATCCATCAAACCATGAAAATATTTAAACAGAATTTATTGAGTCTGACCTATGAGAATTTGGTCAGACAAAGAGCATATCGACCAACCAACCAATCCTCATGTTATTTTATTTTATTTTATTTTATTTTATTTTATTCTCAACAGCCATTTGGTGACCTGTGAAAATGCTTTTACAGCCCTCTTGGAGTCTGGACGGCCAGATTGAAAATCACTGTTTTAGCTCCTTGTTTTGATTTAATGGACCACAACATTAGTGTTTTTGGATTACCATCACTGCCCTAATCAACCTAATCTTACAGATACACTAGGCAGCTGAAAAAGCTAGCCGCTGTGCTACGTGCCCAGCACCAAGAAGCAGACAGACAATTTAGCACTTACTGTACCTGAGGAACATGCAGTGGGGCTTTCCAAGACTTTGTAGAGACATGAAACCACATGGATCATGAATATTTGTCTGGTGGCCAATTATACAATTCCCAGATGGAAGCTAATGTTGCACTATATCTGCTGGTTGGGTGAATGTAAGCAATTATTTGCTATCGTTCTAAGCTTGATATTATAGTTAAAGGTGCATACATACATACACACACAGACATGAGCTATGTTTATGTTTAAGGTTCAACTTCATGCAAATTTCCTCTGAAATGAGGGAGTGACGACTACTTCAAACAAAAGTGGTGAAAACGGATCCTGAAAACGAATAGAAAAGGCTTCTCCATTCAATATGATATGACTGTAATGACTTTAACACAGCACTATAGTGGAAAAGAGAGTACATCACTGTGCTGCAGACGGGTGAGAAGCCAGAGCTTCAGAGCTCAGAGTGAACGTGTGAATAGAGCTTTACTAGCACTAGCATTTTAAGCGCTTTAATTTACTGCTCAAGCAGAGTGAATGTATCCAATATGCATAGTCACATCACACACACGCACACATTCAAACACCTGTTCAGGAAGTCCCTCCCTTCTGCCATAGTGACTGCTCATAGTGACTGATATTAAGCTGACAATGGATCAGTGTCTGGTCAGACACAGCAGACATAGTCTAGAACTTCAGCCCATGCAGCTGCAGAGCAGCCTCACGCTGCCTTTAGACATACGGATACAAAGAGGCAGGCTGTCTCCAGCCTCTCTGAATCTGGAGCTTTCGGCCATGCTTAGTTCTCAGCACATCATTTGCATATTTCACATAGGCAGTTTTTGACATTAGCTCATTGAGGAAAGGAGCGTTTGCTCATTCAGTGTCTACTGACTAGATAATCTATTTGAATCCAAATACTGTTAAAATATGAAAGTGGATGATGGATTAATCACGATTTAGACTGCTTCAGAGTGACTGTGGCTGGTAAATGTTCAACATTTTAAACTGTTAAAATTATTTGAAGTTTCTTCAATGGAACACATTTACATTAGTTCATTTTATTTATTTATTTAAAACCCTTTAATAAATCAGACACAACAGATAAGCTGCATCTTTTCAACACTATAATATCTGCATAACCTACCTCAGTACGTAAACATCTCCGTAATTTCTTGGCTGACTATCTTGGACTCTATTCTTGGTTGCAGACTTTAGCTCAGGGTGAAGACACTGAACCAGTAACATTCATATAATATTGAATGTGCAGAGATGTCCATTTTTAAAATGCTGATCTTTGTCCCCCTCTACCAAATCTCACAACATCAAAAAAAAAAAAAGAAAAAAAGAAAATTCAACAATCACCATGCATCTGCTATAATTTGGTGCAGGATGAAAACTCCTGATTATGTTCTGCCACTGCATCCATGCAGAATCATCCATATCAGCTAGAAACACCCTCACAGTACATTGTACTTGCTATATATTAAATATTGCTAAAATGGTATAACACAAAAAAGCACCAAGCCAACAAGACCGATGGCATCATGGTCTTTTACAGCTCTATCATTGTTCTGAATCATATTTTTCAGGCTTAAAGTAGGAGTGTTCCAATGATGATATTGACAGTTCATATTTAACTGTGTTAACCATACCTAACCATACTGAAGGATTATATTATGCAGGAAGGGACATACACAGCAAGCCAGTAAAAAAGAAAAGAAAAGTGTGTGACACTATTAGTACTCTATACCCTCTGCATGCCCTGCCAGGAAAGTGTGGAAGGGGCAGAATCTGAGATGGTTGTGTTTTTTTTCCAGTTGAACAGGGCCTTGGATCCTCAGCTGAAGGAGCTTTGCTCTCCCCAGATACGCTTCCTGCACATGCAGCAATACTGGGGAACTCAAGCCTGATTGGAGAGGACAGACCGGTCAACTATTGCCAGCAGAGTGTTCAGGATTCGGCATATATAACGACGTCCTGGCAGGGACATCGGTCCACTGGGCTCTGATTGGCAGCAGGAGCCACCATGGCTCACTAGCAGCACACCTGATGACAGTGAGGTTCAGCTAGATAAGGCTGTCTTGATGCTGCCCGCATGACAGTCAGCCATAATCATACATTCTTCTGAAAGTGCTGCCTGTACCCTGGGTATATCTACATCAGGATAGAGGAAATCACTCTTCAGCCGAACATGGCTCTCTCCAGCTCAGTGGAGTGATGGAAGGCCAAGCGAACAGGGCAGCCTGGTGGACAAATAGCTTGTGCTCACATGGTCTTCCACCACAGAGGACTTGTGTCAAAAGCAATGCTTGATACCCCAGCTTTGAATCCTAATGGCATTAGGGTTGTGAGCAGACAGCTGGTTAGAGAGGGGCGCATGGAGCCTAGAGTGCATTATTAAGTGTAATGAATGTCAGTGTACCGAGCTTATCCGACACATCAGGTGCCAATTATAGAAGCGAGCCCTGATTTGGTTCTAAACTCAATGCACAGAGGAAGAGCTCCTTTGGCCTAACTGACATCTGCCTCATTAACTTGGAGGAACAGGAAGAGAAGGCTAGTGACCATCCTCGCCTCCAGGCCTCCGTGGGCCCTCACAGGGGCAGAGGGACACACATTTTCCCTGCTGCATCTCCACTGAGCTCACTCCTTACCTATTATTGATGAGGCAGAGGGTGAATGGAATATGAATGGGAGACAGCCACAATGACATTTGGAGGTGATTAGATACTCTTGTGCACCATAGCTGGAGTGTTTGGCAGGGCAGTTCATTCATTAGTCAACACTGAGCAGTGTTTCAAATCTTCACGCATAAAGAGATAAATAAAGCATTCATGGATATCATTGCCTTGGGCAGACGGAGCAATTGAGCGGAGCACTATTGATTTTCTGGAGTGTTCTAAAATAATGGTCACAGATGTGTCAAGACATTCATCAAACCGTCTCTATGAACCAAATCCTCAATGCAGTAAAAAGCCAATATGCTGCTGTGTTTTCTCAGAGTAATCGGAAATCTGTGCTAGTGTTAGTGGTGACAGTTTAGCTATTTGGTACAATATACTCCCAACCAATCACACACACACACACACACACACGCACACACACACACACACACACACACACACACACACACACACACACACACACACACACACACACACACACACACACCAACATTTTTCACAAAAGAACAACATAAGCAGCTTTCCTAAACTGTACGTTTCATACTCCAGTTTTCAGATAGCCTGAACACCAGAGGTGGATAACACACTATAGTTTCAGATTATGAATTATTATATTTTCTTTCTTATCAAACTGAGGAATATAGCACCTACAGATTTATATATCCTCCCAACAGTTGGTCTCAAACCAACAATCCTCAAGCTGCATGTTGTCTACTCTTTCAATAAGATGTAATGTACTCACCACTATAAAGCAGATTCTCCCAAGGCACCGCCAACTGTCTCACAATATATTCTAGGTCGGCTTGGTGGCACTCATTATTAGGCTGATACATCACAGCCAACAACAACAAAAACAACAGAAAGAGAAGGGTGACCTTGGGGAGCTTTTATAACTGTCTGCACTGAGCATTATTGGAGGAGGTATAACAGGTCATCTGAGAGGTGATCAGATGATTTGACCTCAGCTGACCACAAGGGAATGCACACAGGAACGAGACAGCATGCATCTATGCATCTCTTCTGATGTACACACCATGATCAAATAACCATCCGTCAACAACTCAATGGAAGGAGGGATGTTGCACCTTTAGGCTGAGGCACCGAAGGTGGAGCTTTTTACTTAGCTGATTTGTACTGACAAGTCAGAGGTTTCCACTGTGGAATATTGCCAGTTTGCCCCTTTGGCAATCAAAGCAACCTAATGAGGCAAATAAGTTCCTATAAAGGGTAATCCCAGCAACTTCCAGCAACAGATTATTTTGATTGTTTGGAGACCTATTTATAGATCTGTGCAATTTTCATTTAAAGACTAACTCAATTATATAAAAATGGATAGAATTTGTATATTTATCTGAGGAGAAGAGAGAGTATGACGTGCAGCCATTGGGCTGGAACTCCAAAGTCTTGGTAGAGGATCTATTTGCTGACCAGACCAAACGTTAACTGTAATACAATTTAACATGAACAGCAACATCTTGGAAGGCTTACTCACCTTGTAGAAGAGTCGGTGGATGGCAACAGAGTCCAGCACATAGCAGAAAGAGAAGAGAAACAATAACATTAGCAATCAATCAATGACCTATCAGGGTTGCTACTGTACAGTAACTAGCGACCCTTTTGAAAAGCCTTGTTGTTCCATCCTGCCCGGTCCGTTGTCACACTTCCATCAGCACTTATCCATGTTGTGACAGGGCTTCTGGAGGTCTACGCATGCTGTCTCTCTGCTGCAATCCCAATTAGAAGGCTTCACCTGCCCAGCAGGGGATTATCTCAGAGGTCTTCCATCCGTCAGAACTGTGCACTTCCACATTCATATCACTCTTCAGACCACAGAGGCCAACAGCCACTGCCTAAAAAGCCTTATGTTTCAATGGCTGTCATGGCTTGGTTGAAATGTTTGCCGCACTTTGGCAGGCTGCTGCTCTCACTCTCACTCAGGAAGACACATACACAGTAAATACAGCATGTCAGATAATTCCTGAGTACTCTCTACTCAAGCAACCTAAGGGATAGTAAGTGGGGGGTGGAAATCTCCAGGCAACTCAAGAACAGGGAAGATTGGAAATACTCAGCGCAGGTTTGTGGGGCAAGGTTGTGGAAATATTTTTTTAAGAACCCTCATATATCAAAACTACGCTGGCATCCTGGGCTTTTTTTTCCTCCTTTTTTTTTTTTATTCCATTCCATTCTATTTTAAGTAAAAGGCTGTTCAACCCAGGAACAGTTCACCAACCTTCAAATTCCTAGAAGTTTACCGTGGCATTGCAGCCAGCCCATCCTGGAAGTGGGATTTTGGGTGGGTCTCCGGTCATGATCTAGTGGTGGGAGCTTGCTCCCAAGAGGCCAGTGGACAGTCCTGGCCAGTGACACATTGATGTATGAGCTCCAGTTTTTGCTCGCTCTCCCTCTCAGCACAGAGAAGCAGGTGTGCTGATCAGTGCCACTTGATCTGTCAGTCGGATGGATAAAAATAGCCTTGGAGATTGAGCTGGGAGCAGGACTCGCCTGAATCTTTGGTGGAAACTCAATTGACTTTGAAAGGCTCTTAGAATGTTCTTGACCACGTTAAATGAGTCTTCTCAAGGTCAAATTTCTTAAATGTGTCTTTTCAGGTATGTGTTGAGGAGAATAGAGAAGGCTTGTCTTACCATTAAGTGCCGGTTATTGATTTAAGATCACCACTAAATTGCCACCTTATTTTTTGAGAATAAGTACAATGCTGTAACACAACTAACATCACATACAACCTTGTAAATAAAAATTGTTTGATGCAGTAAACATGTAAGTAAATAAAGCCAAGCTACGATCCATCGATGCAAAAGTTTCCTTTTTTTTCACTTCCTGGCCATTTGCTGTCAGATTTATTTGGCATATCCTGGGCTATCCTCTCCGGCTCAGAAAAAAAATGCATAACTTTGCAAGATTTCTCTGAAGTTCCTGATCAAGAGAGATTGAGGGCAGAGATTCTACGATGGGAGTGAAGCTGCAGCATCAGCAGCTTTCATTGTAGAGAGGCAGAAGAGGCTCTGCTAGTTGTTTGAACAGCAGGCGGCTATTACACCACATGGATGCTCAGAGTAATTAAATGTACTCTGTTCCCCTTCATGTTCCTTTCTCTCTTCTCTATCGTGCCTTAAATCTGCACAGATAGGTTCAAAGAAGTGTTAATGTCAATGTTGTTTGTTGAAAGCTTTTTTCTGCCAAATGTAGCAGAAGAGTTTTATTCACTTGTCTCACAGGACAGTTACAATGGGGCTGATGAAAACGCACAAAAGTGAACATGCATGTTGATAAGGCTGTATGATTAAGTCATCCATTAAGTCCTCAAGTGAATTGGTTATGTTGTCATTGTGTTCCCTTTGACAGGGTTCACTTTTAATGAGCAATTCTCTATTTCATTTCCACTTGACACACTCCTGTCTAACTTTCTCAAAGGTACAAAATGAGGTGCTAATTAGCTAGCCACTTGTGGTGGTCCCACAGCAACTGCCATTTCAAATCCTGAAGCTATTATTGTGATCACTCTCACCATTAACATAAAAGCAAAGGAATGGGTCATTTAATATGACATCCTAAATAAACACATTGCAAGGCATATTCAAATCACAGGGAGATACAGGCTCAGCATGATGGATAAATCACACGTTAGGCTAATAATGCAGTAATCTAGATTTTTGCCTGTATTGTGCATATATTAAGATGATAAATTAAGGCATTAAGTGACTTCAATTTAAAGTGCTCACTGACTTAGTCCACAGTATTTATAATATTTATATAGGCTGTATACACAATATTTCATTCATAACTAGAAAGACCACGTTGATCCATGTCAACTTAAAGAAATGCCAAATACATATTCCATCTAAGGGGGATATTGATAGTATTAACAATAGACCCTAAAAGAGACAGTCGTTGTTTTCTGTTTGAGAAGAATATGGAATCGAAAAAAGGCTGTCATGCGTGTCAAGAGCAAAATGTCTGGGTGTACTAGGATTAAAAATCATCCAGTTACCTCAGGTAAGAGGTCCTAGAATTGATCAAGAAGGATTAATTATGTTCATATGTAAAACAGAGACATGAATTGTCTGATGAAAGTGTCTTCCACCACCACATGTGCTGAAAAATTTCTATTTAGTATGATGTCTTCATCACGGTAATGTGTAATGTGCTTGTACGAGGAAAGAAATAAGGAGAGATGCAAAATGTCTTTGTAGCGAATAGATTGTTTCACCATTCTGCTTTGTTCATGGCCAAGGAATATTCAGGAAGCATAAACTGAAAAAAAATTCTGGCTTGGAAACATTGTCACAGACGTAAGAATTAAGTGTGAGTAAATAATTCCACAATGGAACAGCTTGGAATACAACAAAGCGAACCAAAGGCTATATTACACTAAGGGCATGAGAGCCCTCCCTCTGTTCAACAATACATGGGGTGTTGGAATGTAGATGGCACCAAAATGGAGAGCACTTAATCTCTGAAGTGTTCTGAATGAAGTCAGGGCTTTTGTCATTGGCTTCTTGGCAATAAGTTACGTAAATCATGTCCAACAGCTATGTCCAACGGCTTTGACTGGTGCTGTTTTAAGGATGGTTAGGAAAAAGGGGTTATGAGGAATATTTTACACACATCATCTAAATTATTGTCATGGGAGTTAGTGTGGAGGACGGAAAAATCTGAAGGACGCCTACTGTAATCTCTGCAGAAAATAAATAAACCAAGCATGGCCGTTTAATTGCTGTCTCTGACTTGGCCTCTCTCTGGTCTTTGGGGAGCTGAGCTGCTGCAGAGCTGAATGGATGAAGAAGAAAAAGACAGGAGGAGAAGAGAGGGGGGATGTGGTGATGGTGATTCAAAGGCTTAAAATTTTAGCTGGCTGGTCCAGAGCCTTGTTTCCAGTTCATACTTCATTCATAGCCATAATTTGTATGTATATTTTATATGTCACCAAGGGCATTTCTCAGGATTCAGTGGATAGAGATCTAGGGAGCCCAACGCTTTGATAAAAGACTGATATTGCACTAGGGACAAACCCTCTGTGGAGAGGGTGTTGAATGAAACGATAACAGATGAGATATTGATTCAGCGCTGATTACAGCCACACAGATGAATGTCAAAATATTGTCATGGTCTCATTCTTCATTATATTATCACTGCAGGGACAAAAGGACGGCCAGGAGCAGAATAATTCCACTGGGAGATATCCCAAGCAACGGTTTTCATGTCAAGGTTAGCTAAAGTGACTTTACTGTACATGATGATAGACTTACCAGGCACACCACAGTCAATTAAGTGGAACATGTTATCACATCAGTGCAACCCTACAATGAAATGGCTGCAGTGTGGTCTGAACATATCCAGGATTAGTGGTTCCTAAGGGTTAGGATTAGGATTAGGGTTTCCTTTGGGAGCCATTCACATGCACTCAGCATGTACTGTAAAAATCTATAAAACCATCAACTAAACACAAGTCCAAGTCCAGCAGTGCTATGAATAAATATATGCAGATATCATATATCCCTAGCACTTATTTCAATGCATAATATGTAATGTTTCTTTAGCTATGGTTATTTTACTATTAGAGCTGTTATTGTACTGCTGCTGTGCTACTTTCTGTTAACAAACCAAAGGTCTGGGATTGCAAACAATGTCTGAATCCCTCAGGAGAGATATGCAACGCAGCTCACAGTCCATACTTAATACAGAAGCAAAAACAGGCCAATTATTGAGAGACAATAGAAGCAGTTCTGACCAATCATCAGGAAGAAGCCTCAAAATATGAGACAATATAGGGTCTACAAAACAACCTGCATAGAAATAGACACGCAAAATATGAGCATTGTGAAAGCACACCAGAAAAATACATTTTAACAGAAGCTGTGAAATGATGGGTCTAGTCAGTTTGGTCAATGTATGCTAGTAATTATTTCAAAAGTGACAAAAATTCATACTTTCTTTAACACATAGTTCACCTTGCCTATTTACACATCGGCTAAATAGTAACATTAATTTGAGTCTTGTTTCGGGTCAGTGTACGTCAATAATATATTTTCTTTTACCTCCGGTTTTGGTTTATACCAAATCTAGAGGGAAATTTTAGTCTCTTCAGCTGGTAGATGCTCCACTATGTTCACCACGCTACATGCTCGTTCACCACTGGACTTCTACAACCTTACTTTCCACCTCACATGAGCGGCACACTACTTCCTGCAGTGGCACTGAACGTTAACATTGTAATAATCATTAGGAGTAGAGCCAACACAAGGGCCTAATTTCTATGGATACAGAGTAGGACATACAACATACAAAAGGCTACACATATACAGTATATTGTATCTTAAATCAACATTCAATATGTAAGCACTATATTATACACAGCATGCAATAATATGGGTTCTACATTGCCATTTATCAGATTATCTCAAAATTATCATGGAGAAAACTCATTTTCTCCACTGTCAAATGAGGTGATTCCTGGCCTCATTAGTTATTCATAGCCTCTAATGTCCACCCATCTGGTCAGTTACCACCAGTGATCCTTGCAAAACTGTCACTGCGTGTAACACCCTGACCACCAAAAAAATGCATTCAGGCTGAAATCCAGAAGCCTGCAGGGGTTTCTCCTCCAGCATCTCTGCATCCTTTAGCTGATTAGCAGCTATTCAAGATAGTCAGACCGCCTGCCTCCAGCTTATGTACTGGAAATCTGAGAAATCACACACCGGAAATCACTTCAATCTGTATGATAATTTGGGACTCTCGTCTGGGATTTGGTGTGTCGGTCCAGTTCACTGGTAGAAAGTGTCAGATTGGTCGGTGAATTAATCTACATGCAGTCAAAGTAATGTTTATATGGTGCAGCAACCTTCTGTGAAGTAAATAATACTTTAAAAAAAATCAAAATCTGTTTTTTTTTTTGCACACAGGAACCATGATCTGGCGCTCTATCTTAGAAGTCAGGGAGTTTTAGGGAGCCTTGAGGTTCTGTGGTATAATACATGGATCACATTACAGGTGAGCAGTGATACCAATTCAAAGAATCCAGAGTAGAGAGACAAAGCCAATTGAGTGCTACAGCAGCTGGCAACAAACTGCCCAAAGGATCCAAATCCTATAAAAGCCTTGAAGCAAAAAAGTCACAAAGAAAAGTGCAAAGAAGCGAGGGGTGTACATTCAAGTGCATCTGCACAAATCTCTTGTAAGCCAAAGCACCTGAGAGCAGGAGGATTTTAGCAAACAAGAAAAGCCCATTTGGACTATCCCAGTGCAGCTCTTTTCTCAGACGAGCTTTCAAAGGCTGCTTGGGAGTAGCTTGCATGTTGGCTGGGAATTAAACTTTAATTATCTTGATGCTTCCTTCACATTCCTTGGTCTCACCAGTGATCAGCTGACCCCATCCATCGGGAGCCACAGGAAAGCAGGTTAATAGGGTGCATGATAGACTGCCAAGTAAATCAGGTGTGGTTCTGTGCGGTAGGTAATCAAACTCCCCCCACCCAAAAAAATGGATTCTACCTACAATATATATCTCCTCTCTAGTCTTCTGACCACTCAAAGTGCTTTTACACTACATATCTTAACTGTCTAATCCAAAAATGGGCAAACACATGGAGTGTGGGTGGAGCTCAGGCAGGCTGATTGAAGCCTGGTTGGTCAAACAAAGCACCTGTTACAGCACCCACCAATCAAAGCAGCCACACTCTTAAATATGTGTAACGTTAAGCCTTAATATAGTTACAAAGTTATAGAGACAGAGCTGTAAACATGTTTATTTCTACTGTGAAATATGTCTTGGCTTTACTTCACAGCTATGAAGGTTACCACTTGATTAAACTCTATTTGCTTTCTAGGTTAGTCTGCAATTTAGAGCAGTTGGCACTGTACATTTATCTTAACAATCTAATTGCGTGATATTCATAGTTTTATGCTCACTGAAGTAAAGAAGGCTAAAATTTAGGAATTTGGGCTGGATTTGTCATTGCTCAAGAAAACCCAAGCACTGTAGGTCATAATAGATCTGTAAACTGTGATACTTTTGGGTATGAATTTTACAGATCAGTTTTTATTTTATTTTAAAAAAAATTTAATGATTCTTGCCAAGAGACTCTGACATCTATACACAAAGTATAGAGCACGCTCAGCATAGAGACTAAGAACAGTGTGAACCGTCTGTCCTAGTTCACAACCTCTAAAACCCAGCAAATAACACAAGAAGAAAGTAGAATGGCGACCACTGGCCTGATTTATTTAATGATGTATTCTTTTAAATTGTACAATACAACAGTGATAGGAAGGATTAAAAATAAAAGAGAAAAATAACCACTTTGTAGTAAACTTTTATTCTACATTTAATATTTTAATAGAAGCCCAGCAACAAATACCACCATACCACTACATCACCTTACTATCAGCAGGAGGTAGAAGAAAACACTCACACAGTGAGTGTTTGGATTTTATTCATGACTTTCATTATGTGCAGCTCTGAAACCACTTTTACTTCTTGTGCAGCACTTGCTGTTATGAATGGCTGTGTTGCTGTGTTCAGTCACTGTTGCCTTCAGCTTGAGTTCCCAAATACCCTCCTCTACGTTCCCCACGCTTTATCATGTTTGGCCTCGGCTGCACAAAGCATATCCAATGGTAATTAAGGTCAGACAATTAGATTTAGCCAGCCGCTGTCCTGGTGACTTAATAAGTATAGACAATTATCTGAAATTAATATGATAGATGCCATTGTCTTCTGCTGCTCTGCTCAGTCAGATCTTGGCAGGGCTTCAGGTTATTATTACAGAGCATGCATCCACTGTATTAGTTTGAATAATGGCACTCTCTATGCGGCTGCTGCTGTTTCATCACAGAGAATGTGATTATTAGTTAGAGGTGCTATGTTCCCAGCTAAACACACTCAGCACTCACCAGAGGGGCCATGGTTGATGTCTGGATGCAGTGACTGCTTTCAACCAGGTTCCAAACAACCTTAATGACTTAAATGGCACAGTTGAAATAAAATAATGTAAAGGAATTTGGGAACTGTACAGTTTTACATGAAGCATCTCTCTTTGGAGAGGATTTTTCAGAACACCGCTTCTTCAAGTGGCTTAAAATCTTAGAGGAAATTACCTTCACAAGTGCAAATGTGCATTTACATTCACATTTTGTAAAACAATTTGCACTACAGGGTCCACTGTTTTCTAGCATCTTTAGCTTTTGACACCTGTTGTCACACTGTGGTTTTAGCATCTGGTACCCAATAACACTCGAAGAGCTATTCCTTGAGAACTGTTACAAAGGTACTGAGGGACATATTGCTGCAGCTGGCTCTGTCTTATAATGAGCACTGTCAAGGATTTGCAGCACTGAACCTTTCTGCCCTGATCTGTGGCGGGTCACCGCAGAGTTCATATCAATAATTCATCTCGTAGCTCAACTCCCTTCCCTGTTATAAAACAAATCTTGTTAGGAAGTCCTGCCAACACTGTCTCCATCTCACTAACTGACTTTATTTGTAACTCTCCCTGCTCGGACTGGAAGGGGGGGGGTTAGCCAAGTTCATCTACATGAAGCATTTGTTTGGCAGCAGGGACAGGAAGGACGCTTGAATCTGGTGTGTGATCAGAAGAATGGAGTCTCTCCACAATGGCTTACTTCTCCTCTGAGGGCTAGAATAAATGAGTTCATGAAAAGCAGACACAGTGTGGCCCTTGCTCTTTATCCTTGCAGTATAGCTCCTATACACCGTTCCTCTGGTTTATTGTGAAACAACCTGGAGCTGTCAGAGGCTCAGTGGAGACCCAGTGAGAAGAGGGCAGGGAAGTGGAACGCCTTGCTGGATGGGTTGCTCTGATAAGATCCAGGGAGACTCCTCTCCCTCCCTCTCTGCATCCCCCTCAGCTGGCAGCAAGCAACAGTAACCTTTTCCGTCAATGACAGTAGCTAAAAGCAGCAGGGGGATTTGGAGGCATTATGTTTGACTTCTTTCAAATTAGCACCATTTTTTTCTGTTGTTGTCTTCTCCTGGCTCTGCCTATCAAGGTGGCCATGAATAATTGCACGCCTGGGGAACACAGGCAACACACTGAACACACGAAGAACAGTCTGTAAACACTTCAAAAAATGCTCAGGTATTCATACAATCTAACAACAGGGTAAGACATGAACAAATCAAATGCACCACTTGACACTCCTTATAGGAGGCTTCAGATGTACCACACCTTGATCACACTGAAGTTTAAATGAGATCCATCCACCAGAGTACAGGTCTAACAGTCCCTCTTATATTAGTGTGCTAATGAGGTCCCAGTGTGATACTTTTTAATGAAACCATCCAGGAGACCAATTGTCCATAACTAATTATCATATGCTAATTGGCACACTAAAGTGCAGAAAGAGGACTGATTTTGTTTGTCTGCACTTCTCATTTCTTATTCCTCTCTGCACATTGCACTGTATCAGAAATCCTTAATGAGTGTAATTATAGCTAAAAGATGGTGCAACTCAAATGTTTTTTTTCTTAAAATGATTACCACTGCAGTGACTCTAAACACCAAAGATCTGGCTGCATGTTGATGTGTAATTTGGAAATGTACAAAATGTTAACATCCAGCTAATAATAACCTTGTGGGTGTACCTCAGGGAAAAAACAATAGCTTTGACTGTTATCCAGTCAAACTGAAGTGTGATTATTATTTTGATCACAGCATTTTGCTCTGTGTGCGCTGGTCTTGATAAGCCAGGTGTAACCAATTCTTCTAGCAATATTGCACATTATCCTTATTTTCTGAATTATGAAATAAGGTGAAGAAGAAATCTATGATAGATCCCACTGATCTGAAAAAGAATGAACCCTGATGAATAGCACCATATCGAATTACGCTCAAGTAAAAGAAAACATCGGGTGGCACCTGGCAATGGACCATATTGGTTCAGTTCTGGTTCAGTGTGCCAGAAAATGGGACAGGGACCACAAACAAATACAAATAACTGCTTTAGAGATTGTGCCTGACCAGCTCTGCAAACTGAAAACAGCAACAGGTTCTGGTTTAGAGTGCAACACAAAGGCGATGGTCCTGCTGGAGACACACGAGGAAAGCTGCTATAGTGACAAACACAATGTCAGCGCTGGTCTCATCGTGCCACTGGGATGAAAATAAGTGTTTGACAGTCGGACCAAACAACACAAACCAACTGGAAGTCCAAATGACACCGGTGGTTACGTGTTCTTGTCTTTTGAAGGTTTTTATTCTTATTATTATGTTGAGCTTTTGGAACTTTGATAGTGATGGCTGGAGAGTGACAGAAGGGTACAGAGACAGAGGAGATGACATGCAGCAAAGAACTACAGATTGGAATCGAACCCTGTACCGTTCGAGGACTGGCATGACTGACGGGTACACGGGTCTACCGGGCGCCTGTAATGTGTGAAAATCAGAGGTGTCAAGTAACAAAGTACAAATCCTTTGTTACCTTACTTAAGTAGAATTTTTGAGTATCACTGGAGTAATTATTTTTCAGCCAACTTTTTACTTTTAGATTTTCACACAATTATCTGTACTTTCTACTCCTTACATTTTTAAAACAGCCTTGTTACTTGATTTCCATCATTAATAGTTGACAGAGGTCAAGAAAGAAGTGTTGGCTGATGTTGTGACCGCATCACAGAGCTGTGACGTCATTTTGAGACTCACTTTGTAAAGTTTAGTCAACATGTGAGAACTCGTCTGACACAGAGTGTCTCCTGTTGTGTGTCTGGGCTTTTGTCTGGAGTGTATCTATGTGAACGGCTTCATTTAGTGTCTCTCCTCTGCCACCGTGAGTTACCATGGTTATGAGAACGCCCTGGAAGTTTATAATAATGATCAATAAGTTTTTAATTAGTATGACTGTACAAAATCATGAATGAAGCCCGATTGTACCTCAGTGCTGAAATCTTGTATTATAACATACATAACAAATGTACAGCCTCGGAGCTTCTTTGATTTTTCAACAGTGTGTAGTGATGACAGAAAGCTGAGAGCTCACCATCACACTGAAACTGTCACAAGGCTGCAAAAGCTGCTCTGATTGTTTTTCAATCCTGCTGCTGTTTGTTTGATGTATTTCTCTGTTAAATTATAAGAGGCTCACTGGAAACAATATTAATAATAATAATTAAATAATAATGATGATGAGAAGAAGAAGCAGAAAAATAACGTAGTGATAAGTTCTGTACATGCTTGATTATTTGAAGGAGTAAAACTTGAGACAAGCTTGGCAAAAAAGTATCAGTTTAATTTCATAGTTAAAAAATGACATTGAAAAGACAATAAAGAAAAGTGTGAACAGAACAGCTCGTTAAAGCATCCTGCTGTAAAACTGTGGTGGTCAAGTATTTAAACTTGATGTCTGCATTACAGAACATGGTTATGAGTGCAGTGGGGCTGTACATCTTATCTTATATTTTTAGCACGTGTCAAGTAACGTTTCCTGTAACATCTTTCACAAATTGCAAAAGTGGAATATGACTTGGCTGCAGCTTGAAAAACTTTCAGTCAAAAGATTTTTTTTTAAGCCATTGTAAGTGAATTTGATTTTGACTGGATGATAAGTATAAACATATACTATTCTGACACACTATCGGTGCACATTAGAAATCATGTCACACGCAAGCAAGGAGCTGTTATACATAGCATAGCATGTATACCATTACAATTCTTATAATCATATAACTATCATATCTTCCGCTCCATGAAACACATGTCAGTGCTCAGTAGCACACATATACAGTATGGTTCTTTAATGTATTTGCATTACACTACAATGCATTAATTTTCATTGGGCATATATGAGGCTGAAACAAATGTTTCAACATTAACATTTTAATATAACATTATAGCCTTTAGAAAAGTGATGTTTTTTTGGGGGGGTCATGTAGTGAACTACAGGCCCCTGTGCCACGGGGCCTATAACATTTGATGGCTTTTTTCCCTTTACATTACTTCTACTTTTATACTTTAAGTAGTTTTGAAGCCAGTACTTTTACACTTCTACTTGATTAAAATGCTTGAGTTGATATAGTTCTATTGCCTCTGGTTAAAATGTATAACTACATCCAGTGTGTGTGAGCATATACACATGTCCAGATTCTATTTTGCTAATTTCCGTGGTCATTAGGTTTGTGACGATTAGCTATGGATGATGAAGCTGGGAGGTAGGACAGAGGTATGGTGCTGGAACTCTATTAGCTCATTTGTGTAGGGTCATTAGACAGCATGAGACGAG